>VZTH01013936.1:138732-153102 GCA_013397815.1 Aleadryas rufinucha | reverse complement strand
CGCGGGGAAGGACAAGTGGTGAGCAGTCACAGCACCCCTTGCACAGAAGCAGCCATAGAGGGGACCCTCATGACCAGGCTCCTGAGAAGCAGCTTTGGAAATGGGGCCAAGGGCTGGCTAAACATGACAGATAAGCTCCTCTCTTGACTCTGTCCCTATCACAACCAGTCCCAACCCCTGCCAAGGGGGAAAGCACATAGCACAGAGAGTAACACTATCGGTTCTAACAGAAAATGGAATATAAGGACAATGCAATAAGGTAATAATATAAAGTACTCCTCACTTACATAAGCTACAGTGTTACCCTGAAGATATTATGGTAAAGATTGGTCTGTTCAGAAAAGTTCATCAAAATAAATTGAAGAAAATTATTTAAACCTGTGAGAACACTTCTTTTAACAAGCATGACTTTATTTAGTTTGCATTGCCTCTGGAAGTGAATTAAATGAACTAGGTCCATTTGCATCTAAAATAGACAAGTAAGGTGGTTTTAGCAGTGGACTACAGTTTCTGTACAGTGGGCTCTATACTGTGGTTTAACTAATCCACAGAGTGTTACCTTTCCTAGACATCATTACTCGGACAAACCTTCCACAGCCAGATACTCATTACTTGCATTAGGGAAGAAGGAAAACAAACAAACAAACATAAGCAAAATTGCCATTTACTAACTTTCTCTCTTGAGATATGAAAATATTTTCAGGAAATACTTCCTTAAGTATTAGTTCACAGTCATTTCAACCACAGTGCAAAAGGCAAATGCTTTTAAGAGTCCCAGGAGCAGCCCTGGAGTGCTAAGGAGTTACCTAAGTACAGCTACCCTAACAGCTGAAAAGGAATGGGCACCAAAAAGGAAAGGACGTGTAACCTTCAAGCTTATTGCTTGTTCTGCAGTGCTTTCAGGAAGGCCCCACTCAGGAGTGAGACCCAGCTGTGCCAGATGTCATCCAAATGCACTGTTTGTGCCAACAGAGAACGGCAGGCTCTGGGTGGGGCGGGAACTAAAGCCAGGTGAGACAAGGAAACTAAGCACCAGTTTCAGCTGAGAGCAGCCAGAGAGCTCTAGTCACAGACAGCTCCTCTCTACTGTCTGCTCCTACCCAGGGCTGTGCTTGCTGGTTTGCTTTAAAAAACCCACCAACAAAACAAACACACTAGAAAGCACATCAGTACTTTTGTGACCCCCAAGAGCACATGCACAAAGGAGAGGTCTTTTTCAGACAGGTCTGTGATTAGTACCTGCCACAAATGGTTTAGGCTGACTTGGTCTTGTCCTGGTGCAGCAGGATGGCATAGCTGACCTCTGGAAGTAACCTTCAACCATATCACTTCTGATTTTGTACCTTTCAAAAGTTATCAGTACATCTGTCATACCAAGGGGGTGACACTTGTTCTAGCACACCAACACGACTGAGAAGATACAAGCCTGAGCTCTAGTCCCTCATTTTCCTGGCTTGTCAATAGCCTTGCAAATTTCTCAGATATGACAGTAAACCCATATGTACAGCATCTATTTGGTGGTGTACTGCTAAAAAGTCCAGAATAGACATGGAGCAAAGAAAAATGCCATATTCAACATCAATTAAGAAGGCAAGAATGTAATTACCCAGTACAAAATCTGGGCATGATGGAAGAACCCCTTCACAACTAACACGTCCATCTGTGTTATATTTAAGTAGCTTCCACCAACTTGAGCAAATATCCCCAATATGTTCCATCACATGGTATTAAAATCCTGCCTCACTAACAGGAGAAAGTAAAAAAAGTATTGGTTCCGTTCACCTTCAGTTCAAAAATCACTGCAGATTGCTTTTTCAACTGACAAATACTGTGCAATTCAGCATTTAAACTTTTTTTTTATCATTTATTCCATACCATCTGAGTGGAAGAAATTTATAAGTGTAGGAGAATTGTTCAGTGGATACTGTTAAATGAACTCAGTAGACCATCCTGGCCTTATGATCCAGAGAGTTCACCACTCAAGAGCAGCTCCCACACAGTAACCTACTTCATGGTCAACGGTCTTAAAGGCTGCATTTAGCTTTCAGCATGAGTGAGAGTGACATTGTGATTACCCATTGTCCCACCACACTGCAGAGCCTCCTCTTTCCTTAGTACTGCAGAGCATTTCTCCCTCTCTCCTATGAGATTATTAGTAATCACCTGTCTGAGAAAAAGAAATCCCATTTAAGTGGAAATGTCTTCATTAATATGTCCCTTGGTCCCCCCATTTGTGCAATTCTGTGTAGAAATACCCACACATTAAGCAAGAATACACAGAGAAAGCTGCCATTGGGTACTTCCCAGCAAACGGAAAGAGTTCATCACTCAGCAAGCGTATCTGAGGAGCTCTGTCATCTGTGGGCTGACCAGCAAAGTACTGTTTTTAGAAATACTGATTTGAGTAGTCCCTTACCACATCGTTGGCTCTAAGAATTCAGTTTGCAGAGTGAGAGGGACACAGGGATCAGTGCCTGTAGCATTTAGTCTAGAGCAGGGAATTAAGGGAAGGAGGCAAGCCTTTTTCTGGAAGGGAAGACACAGCCAGGGAACTGTTTTCATCAGCAATGTTTTATGACAGATTCTTGCAAGCAATGTCATAGCCTTTTCTTTTGACTATGAAGTGAGACAGAATGTCTTATACAAGCTGCAAACATATTTGAAGAATAAACAGTTTGCGTAAGTTGCCTCTTTGAGAGATCAATTTCTAATGTCTGGGGTGAAAAGAAAGAAAACACAAACCTTTCTTTATTTCTATTCCCTCTGTGTTGCATCAGCACAGTCCTTTGTTTACTGTCTGCAAAGATGCACTCTGATACTAATGGAATGTGTATATTGAATTTGAAGAGCAGCTTTAATTCCCAAAACTCAACCTCCCAAAAGCAAAGTTTCCCAGGAAAAGACAGGATGATAGCCAAGCACAGCAATACCACAAAGACCCAATTCACAGTAAAAAATTTGGTGGGTATTACATGGGTGTGTAAAACTTTTCTTGAAAAGAAAAGGCAGTTTAATATTTCATCTGGAAACTCATCACTCAAAATGCAGAAGAAGCAGTCTAGGTAAAGGAATTATAAACAAAATAAGGGCAGGATTGAGGATGCTTTGAAATATACTTCTCTTCTGCTATTTCTGCTGCTATGAAGTAGGAGAAGCCACAAATGATGACTATACAATGCACACTACAGACAGTCCCGATAACATCTTAAATGCACAAATATGATTTGTGTTCCTGATGTCTGGGTAAGGGAGTAAAGATACATGGCAATTACATTAGTGACATATAAATATGAAGAAAAAAGCACATAATGATATTTCATTTGCAGAACAAAGCTTGACAATACAATGAAACTCTCTATAGTGAGTGCAGTAACAAAAATCCTACTTGGCATCAGGGAGGCCAGCCTGGCACTAGAAGCAGTACTGTTGGTGATGCCGGTGCTGCCCATTAATTCTTCAACTGTGGGGGGTCCTACCATTTGTAAACACATCATCTTTGTGGTGCAAAACCGAGTGTGTCTGGCTGAAGCAGTTCACAGGTTTGCCTACCTACCAGGCTCCTGATGGACAGAGCTTCCCAAATGTTCAAATGCAAGACCGGAAGCAGAAGGCAGAGCTTTGAAATGTATTCAGTCCATTGCTCTGAGTGTCAGAACAAAACCATCTCATGCTAAATTCCACTGAATTCAGCAGATCTGCTGAATGATGCCATTCCTGTACCTGCCAGTGATGAAACTGGCAAGACTCAACACCATCATAAAACGTCACGGAGACTTTCACTGGGAGTGGTCCAGTTGCAGGTGCTAAAAAGCATTTTGAGTCTTGTCTTGGCCTGACAGCCATTTTATGTGTGACCTTATTAAGTGCTAGAACCTTCAAACTTTCTTATGATAAGGTGAGAACATTTGGGAGTTCAGGAGACAAATATTAAAATTCTTGTCTGTTTCCCACACCCCCTCATAGCTAGATTATCCTTTTTAATATCTTTGGGGTTGTGTTTTTTCATTCACATGAGATTTCCCCTTGGGTTTTTACCTAGCCTAAGGACTCCATAATAATGAATCAAATTAAGTTCCTGGCAGCAGCAGGATACATCTCAGGTAAAGACAAAAAAAATTATTTTTTTTAAAGTATCACAAATGTCAAAACAAAAAGAAGAAAGAGCATCCCATGGATGAAAGATATCACAAGTTCAGATCACTAGGCTAGACTTCAGAGGGAGGGAAGGAACTAACACCGAGCATATCCCACATCAAAACACAGGACTTGCAGGAGATGAAAAAAGTCACACAGCAGTTAGACAGGAACCCCACCCATTTCCCAGAAGCTGTAAATCCTCACATTCCTTGCACACACTTTGTCACTGTCCTACCCCTCTGGGCCATAAAAAAATCAACATGTAGCACATCATGAAATCATGTAGCAGCAGGAAGGCTCCAGGGAGATTCTGGTGCACTCCAGCTCTCTCCACACTACCTCTCTCTTGGGGGTACAGATTATCTGCAAGGTGCCATGTAAGCCCTAGGGTATAAAGCAGATGGGAGGGACAAACCTTGCCCAAGGCTGGCAAAACTTGGAGCCCTGTCTTCTACCTCCTCAAACAAAAGTGGATATTTTCTCTGAACCGCACCCACCTGCACAGGGAAAAAGAATTTTAAAAAAACCAACAAAAATAAAAAAAAAACAACCAACCAGCCAACAAAAAAACCAAACCCAACAAGATGGAAAAGAAAAAAAGTACAAAAATATTAAAAATAAGTAAAGAGAGACAAGAAGGAAAAAAAAAAGGCAGATGAGAAGGAAAAGAAGAGAAGAGAAAGACAGGAGCTTCTCAAAACACAGGTTCTCAGAAGCCACTACCAGCTACAGGGTGGATCACTTTACCACACACATGG
This sequence comes from Aleadryas rufinucha, assembly GCA_013397815.1. Lineage (NCBI taxonomy): Eukaryota > Metazoa > Chordata > Aves > Passeriformes > Aleadryas > Aleadryas rufinucha. Next base: position 148,207 of record VZTH01013936.1, on the reverse strand, counting down.
AAGCTGCTGTCAAAATAATTTTGATTTTTACCTCTCAGTCTTTCAACTGTGGCTAGGGATTTTTCACTGCATCTTCTACCAGGACAGAAGGAAAGTTCTTTTAGTTCGATTAGAAAATTAGAGTAATATCCCACAGTACCAAAATAAGATGACCAAACCAGCTATTCCCAAAAGACTGTAACTATTCCAACTACTGCAATGGCCAAAAAGTTAGCAATTGTTCCACTTTTCTTAAAAGACTGAGAGGGAGCCATGGTACATGACTGAAAGATTAGCTAATCAGACACAAAATGAATGCATTTGGAGAACAGCCTGGTGCCCAAAGTTCACATTCCAGCTGGGCTGAGTCCCAGTCCTCTTCCACCCCAAACCCTGGCAGTGCTGCCCACACAACAGCGGACTTGGAGGAAAAGGGCATTTAGGAAGCACTGGGCCAATTCAGGCTCCAGGAGAGCATGATCAGTTCCAGGGTTAGCACCAGGATAATCAGCATTTTATGTCCACTGCTGTTCAGGTTTATAGATCATCTGAATGAGGTTAATCACCAAAGACCACATAAATAAGATGTCCTGCCTTGGACAGGTCTTGGACAGAGAACAGGGGTCACACTGGCGTCAAACTAAGCCATCATGCCCAGGACACCGAAGGACAAGTCAATGGCTGCTTTGTAAGATTAGGGCATGGAAAGTTATCCTTCTGCCTCATGCACCTTGATGAACCCCAATGTTTTTCTGAAGTATCTTCACCTCTCCAGAAATAAACAGAACTAGTACACCCTGCCTTTTCAAGCATGTCATAAAAATGCCTAGAGGACAAGTCTTTTTGCTATACACCTCAATCGTGCCTATTACGTTTTGTCTTCAGTTCACCAAGATCCAAGCCAGCTATAAAAGTGTGATTACTACCACAAGGCTGAGAGAAATTACTCAAATAGGTCAGTTTATCAAGACAACAAACCTATTAAGGATCCAGGGACATGGAGAAATTAAACACACAGCACTCTATCACACTAACAAGTTTTGGTACTGGTGAACATTACAGTGAAATATTAAAGTAATTCATGGGAGGAGAAGGAGGGTAAAGCAAGGGGGTAGATTAGGAGGTGGCAGGATCATAGGGTAATTTAGGAGATAAGAAGAACAGATATGCCTTTGTAAACCTCAAGCAACACATGCATTCTCAAGAGATGCAGGCAATATTCCTACAAAGGACTAAATTGATACACAATACCTTAGGGAGTGCATAATTACTTCTGTTACAGAATTACCCTAGGGAGGCAACTATCAATACAACAGTTACTGAATGTTTCAGGTTGCCATTTTTTCCCCTGAACAAAAGATCACAAATCGATTTTCACTAATTTCTGTGCGACTACTGCTCAGGCAGATTCTTCAGTAGTGAGCAGTGCTAGGGCTCTTCTTACTGGCACAAGAGCCCTTCTGATATCAATGTTTATGCAGAACAGGGCTTTAAGTGCTGTTTGAGGCACCCAGTACCTGGCCCCATGTGGCTGAGCACCTTAAAAATACCATCCTATACAAGCATTATTCAACTATATTTTCCAGGTGGAATAAAGTAAAACAGGCAGCACCTAACCATAAGAGAGGTGACACACAGATCCATCTGCATTCCAGGTAGCTCATCTCTCCTTCTTGATGAATAAAAACAATGCTGCTTGAAGACAATGAAAGCGCAATGCAAGGACTTGATTAACACACTGCTGAGAATCTGTCTCTAAATCAGGCATCACTTACATATATTAAGCCTGCTGAGGCTGAGATGGAACATACAGTACTACTTCTCCTACTGTGTGACTAACTTATTGTTGAATGCCATTCAAATTGCCATCTAGAAAGCATCTCTCCGAGGTNAAGGGGGTAGATTAGGAGGTGGCAGGATCATAGGGTAATTTAGGAGATAAGAAGAACAGATATGCCTTTGTAAACCTCAAGCAACACATGCATTCCCAAGAGATGCAGGCAATATTCCTACAAAGGACTAAATTGATACACAATACCTTAGGGAGTGCATAATTACTTCTGTTACAGAATTACCCTAGGGAGGCAACTATCAATACAACAGTTACTGAATGTTTCAGGTTGCCATTTTTTCCCCTGAACAAAAGACCACAAATCGATTTTCACTAATTTCTGTGCGACTACTGCTCAGGCAGATTCTTCAGTAGTGAGCAGTGCTAGGGCTCTTCTTACTGGCACAAGAGCCCTTCTGATATCAATGTTTATGCAGAACAGGGCATTAAGTGCTGTTTGAGGCACCCAGTACCTGGCCATGTGGCTGAGCACCTTAAAAATACCATCCTATACAAGCATTATTCAACTATATTTTCCAGGTGGAAAAAAGTAAAACAGGCAGCACCTAACCATAAGAGAGGTGACACACAGATCCATCTGCATTCCAGGTAGCTCATCTCTCCTTCTTGATGAATAAAAACAATGCTGCTTGAAGACAATGAAAGCGCAATGCAAGGACTTGATTAACACACTGCTGAGAATCTGTCTCTAAATCAGGCATCACTTACATATATTAAGCCTGCTGAGGCTGAGATGGAACATACAGTACTACTTCTCCTACTGTGTGACTAACTTATTGTTGAATGCCATTCAAATTGCCATCTAGAAAGCATCTCTCCGAGGTGTTAGGAGATATCCACAAGATTCAAGTTGATTCCCTGTTACAGTAAGAAATTGTTTTTAGCCTTGCTGAAGTGAGTTTATTTATCCAAAGGAGAAAGAGAGACTGGTTTTCATACCAACAGCTTCCAAGAAGTGGTTAAACTGAAACGCTACACTTTCAAGAGAGCCACCATGCAGGTGCAGATCAATCATGTACCATTAACATGCACTGAGAAAGGCCAACACATGCTCAGTTCTCAGAAGTGAAGGATGAGGAGTACTAATGTAATGTTGTTATGATGGAGACATGGAAAAGGGTCAAGCAAGAAGTAGCCCTGAATCACAGAGATGAAAAAAAGACATGTGCCGAGATAGTCCAGAACTTCGCTATCAGAGATCCTTTGCAGAAGGTTTGCAGTAGTATTTGGGGAGAAAAGAGATCAGTGCATTTCAGTTTCTCTTTCAATGAGGTTACTGACGCAAGACAAAAAAAAAGTATTTATTTTTCATGGTACCTTAACCGTCACCCACTCACACTGAGTTAATAAACTACAAAGACCTAACTGTATCCTTGAACAAGGAACCTCAGAAAGTTACAATAAAACAGGTTTGGATGGGAAAACAGGAGTAAACCTAACCTCAGTCCATGGGCTTGTTTGATGTTTGTATATGGCATTCTTATCCCCTACTCCTGGTCCCCCACTCACTCCCACGCACAATCCCCATCCCTTTTTAAGTCTGATTCAGAGCCCAATAAACTCTCTTGTGAAATTCCCTGTCCCTTAGCCCATAGTCTTACAAANTGCTGAGAATCTGTCTCTAAATCAGGCATCACTTACATATATTAAGCCTGCTGAGGCTGAGATGGAACATACAGTACTACTTCTCCTACTGTGTGACTAACTTATTGTTGAATGCCATTCAAATTGCCATCTAGAAAGCATCTCTCCGAGGTGTTAGGAGATATCCACAAGATTCAAGTTGATTCCCTGTTACAGTAAGAAATTGTTTTTAGCCTTGCTGAAGTGAGTTTATTTATCCAAAGGAGAAAGAGAGACTGGTTTTCCTACCAACAGCTTCCAAGAAGTGGTTAAACTGAAACGCTACACTTTCAAGAGAGCCACCATGCAGGTGCAGATCAATCATGTACCATTAACATGCACTGAGAAAGGCCAACACATGCTCAGTTCTCAGAAGTGAAGGATGAGGAGTACTAATGTAATGTTGTTATGATGGAGACATGGAAAAGGGTCAAGCAAGAAGTAGCCCTGAATCACAGAGATGAAAAAAAGACATGTGCCGAGATAGTCCAGAACTTCGCTATCAGAGATCCTTTGCAGAAGGTTTGCAGTAGTATTTGGGGAGAAAAGAGATCAGTGCATTTCAGTTTCTCTTTCAATGAGGTTACTGACGCAAGACAAAAAAAAAGTATTTATTTTTCATGGTACCTTAACCGTCACCCACTCACACTGAGTTAATAAACTACAAAGACCTAACTGTATCCTTGAACAAGGAACCTCAGAAAGTTACAATAAAACAGGTTTGGATGGGAAAACAGGAGTAAACCTAACCTCAGTCCATGGGCTTGTTTGATGTTTGTATATGGCATTCTTATCCCCTACTCCTGGTCCCCCACTCACTCCCACGCACAATCCCCATCCCTTTTTAAGTCTGATTCAGAGCCCAATAAACTCTCTTGTGAAATTCCCTGTCCCTTAGCCCATAGTCTTACAAAAATGCCAGTGCTTACTCAAGCCCATGTGCGCTGAGGGCAGCTGGTCTCCTCACATGACTTCAGTTAAGCATCTGCAGCCCACAGGCTGAAGCTCTTCCCATGTGCCTGCACAGGTCTGTGGGTCAGCTGGGCAGCTCGCCCCGATCGAACAGAGAATAAATCTCAGTGTTATCTTTGCTGTGAATGCAGATCACTGATAAATAGTACACTTCTTTCTCAGTTAAGTATTAGAAAACCTCCTTCACACGTAAAGTAATGCTTACGCGAATCCTAGAGTTGAGCGTGTTTTCAGGGCCTGAAAGTGTATCAAATCCACGGAAAGTGTATCAGCACATGGAAAAGGCTGGCCTGAAAAGAGATACACTGGGATACAAAGAGAAGACGACACACTTCCATGCAGCAGAACACATTTGTAATCTGTCCCAGAATAACACAAGGTCATAAACCTGAAGACAAATACAGTCATCCCCTCCCCAATAAATCCAAAAGCAGTTCCTCTAGAGCTAACTGATCACAGGAACATACAAAAAAACCACTTATAAGCAATCAGAATTTGTAGGTGGTGGAGCATCATCTCTTCACTGTGTTCTGCTTCCAGCAGCATGCTGCCTTTGAAAACAAGTAAATTCTCAAACACAGGATTCTTTTTCTCCTCTCCCTCAGCATTGGGTAATTTTTAATATAATGCAATAATTATCATTTTTTTATTCCAATCAAACCTCAATTCAAGAAGCCAAGATCATTGCCTCTAGCCAATTAGACTCACAGAGGTGCCGACTATACTCATCTTTTTGATAGGGGTGCTCAGGGCACTCGTTTGAAAGACAGACTCCTCCAGGCAGCAAAGAGAAGTCAGAGCCTACTTTCCAAACCCAGTGATCCCAGAAAGAATTATTTTACAAAGCAGCTCAGTTAAGACTGAACAATGACAACTACTTTTACTCCTGTCACCTTATTCAGAAACAGCAGACTGCATTAACCCTTCCATGAAGTCTGACTAGCATAGGCTTGGACCAGAGAGTTTGGAGACAGAGGAATCCAGCAATGATAGAAGATAATTCAGACAATAAACTCATGCATCCTCAGCTAGGGAATCCAACAAGCTGCCTTTCTCCCAAAAGGCACCTACAACCAAGAATTTCACTCTCTTGAGAAAGAAGAGTTTTTAACAGGCTCCAGAGCCTTATAAAAGTGCTCAGGAGTCAACACAAGAGTCACCCTGCTTTGAACGTCAGTGGATCATTACAAGAGTATATGATTTCTCCTGCCTTGGAAGCAATTTGGAGAGGATTGAAAGCAAAAAGCTCCCACAAAGAAAAACTTGCTTAAGTATTATAGTTTAAAATGCCATGAAAAAGACAGGAAAGGAGATATATAGCCTAACCAGCCTTTCTTCTGTAACTGCTGGGAGTAAAGTACCATGCAGTCACATAGTCATGAATGTGTTCACATTCACTCCTGCTCCACAAAACCCAGGCTGATGTGACTGCCAGTGTGAAGTCACAGAAAACATCTTAACTCCCTCTTCTTGACTTATCTGGTCTTCATCTGCCTTCGCCTCTGGTAGTTTGAAGGAGGAAAATAGGGCTTGCGTGCATTAGGGGGGCAGAGCTGAACACAACGGATTTCCACGGCAACGAGATACAGCCCCAGCGAGGAAGGCCTGTTAATAGCTGTGAGGCAATGTGCTCAGCAGAACAGATTTCTCTATCAGACAGCCAGAGATAGCAGCTTGTGTTCATACACAGACGTGTAAGGAATCTGATGCTTGGCCTTGTACAACCCCACTGAATTCAGCCCGTGCTATGCTAGTGTAGACCACAGCAAGATAGAGTCTGTGTTAGCAGGAAAAATAAACAGGCAACGTGGAGAGATGCTCTGCCTTTGAAGACAAAGTAAGAGCGCTCCTAGGACATTCCTCATTAACTGAACATTTATTGTCAAACCATAGAAAAACCCAGCATTACTGTGAAAATGAAAGCAACTGTGCAATGCACAGATTTGTGCATTCTGTACCATCATCTTTGTCCATGCTTCTACCTTTGACAAGTGCAAATTTATACACAAGCCCAACCTCTTACATATAACCTGCTATTTGGAAAGGGAGGGAGCCATTATTGTTCCAAATTTTCTGCTGAGGGAGTCGATCATTTGGCCTTTGTAATTTAGGCTCCTTCCTATTAAAATACAGTTACCAACACTTCCCAACATGATGATATTTTATTCATTTGTTAGTATCCTCCAAACTCAACTCTGCTCATAACAGACTGCTAAATCTTCTAGCCGCAATCATGATGGGTTTTGCCCTGACATGTAAGGATACAGTCTCCAAATACACTGATTTCAACAGGACAAATCTCAGTTTATAAAGCAAAAAGCACACATGAGGCTTTGCAAGACCAGAGCCCCAGTGGGGAAGAGCTGAGGCCATTAGCAAACTTTTTCAAGTCAAGCAGAAAAGCACCAACTGTCCCACTCACAGTGTATGCTCTGCTGGAAATGCACAAAAAGCCATTTATATCAAACATAAGAAAAATATGTCATGTACAGTCTATAAAAATACCTGTAACAAACAAAGAACGAAGCCAGAAACTCTCCAAGTAGGCTTAACTGGACGGGGAGGAGAAGAGAGTAATTTCATGGGCTATTTTGTATAGCAGAACAGTGGCAGACTCATCCTAATGAGGTTTTATTTAAGTCCTACAACTTTTCTTACCAATGCAATAGGTGGAACTCAAAACAATCCAGAACTAACACTCAAAGCAGGCACTGAGCGCACGGCTTTATTTTATATTACATGTTAGGGCTGTAAAACTACCAAACACCCGATTTTAATAAACAATCCCTGGTTACACACAAGCATCAGGGCTGACTCTGTGACAGGCTCATCCTTGCTCAGAGTCCTGCACATCAGAAGGATAACAACTGCCTCACTGCTTCAGTTTTAAATCAGTGGTTTCCTGATTGCCACAGCGCATGGTGAGCTTAAAGCACGAGTCCCAAGGCTGCTTGCTTCACTTGAAGAGTGGCGCCTTGTATTGCTGTTGTTTATACAGATATGGTAATTAAAAATTGCACTGTAATGCATTTGATAATAGTCTTATTGTTCCCGTGAACTGAACTGCTCCAGTTAAACATGATATCACAGCTAAATAACAACCTGCATTTATACTTTTTTTTGGTACTTTTTATCCTGGCTGTACAGGAACTCTGGGCTTTTTCACCATAGATATTTCCAGCACATCTCAGAGCAAAACACCTTCCTGCTAAACTAAAAGCCTACCCCACATTCCCGTGGAGCACGCTCTCCTAAGACGCCTAAGCTCTGCACTAACACCAAACCCAGAGTGACACACAAGGATAATCTCTGCCTGATAAAAACAGCCAGACTTTCTACACATTTCTTAGTAAAACGGCAGCATACTTGGATACTGTTCCACAGGTGTGCTTAGCACAGGGCTGTTTACATTAAATACAACTGAAGGGCACTAGCAGGGTTGGCTGACAGTGCTGGAGCAGCCGTCACGGGAACCCCGTAAGGCACATTTCTTGTATGTTTAAAGCCTTAACTTGGAGCAGAAATGAGGGAACACCACAGCCATGGAAAAAAAAGCAAGATTACAGGCTAGCCACCACATTGCACACCATCCCACCCAGCAGTAGGTAACCTAGGGGTTCAGCTGGAAGTCCTGTCAGCCTTCCAGCATCAGACAGGCCTATGGAAGTCAGACTTCCCCACGTCCCTTGCCCTTCAATGCTGAGCACACATCCAAATCACTAATGGCTTGCCTACCTGCTTCAGGAGGAACTTATCCTCCGCGTTGATCTTGAGGGAGACAGCCAGATGGATGGCGGAGAGCACCACCCCACTGATGACCGCGGCTCTCATCCGCACCGGCAGCAGCGTGTAGATGCTGTAGATAAAGAAGACGGTCCACCAGATGCCCTCTGAGGCGCTCCTGGGCCACACCAGCAGAACCCCTACCACTTGCACTGCCAGGATCACCAGGATGACAGAGTAGCACGCCAGCCACATGTGGTCCTGGTGGAAGTTGTTGCGGTTGCACACCATGCACAGCACCACCATCAGCACGATGGCCAAGGAGAGCACCACGACATAGGATACCTCATAGCGGCCGTGTGCGGCATGGAATATCAGCATGACCACACAGACCAGCACCAGCACGGCCATAAGCATGGTGAGGCTGCTCTGGTTAAGCCGAAAGAAGTAGCGCTGATAGAGACGTTCCAGTTTCTCAGACTGGAACTTCTTGGACCTGAAGATTTGCAGCAGGCTACTGCAACAACTGCCCATGGAGAAGGCCGCCTCGGAGTCCCCCTCGTCCCCGTCCTCTTCCTCCAGCTCCTCAATCTTGGCCTTGATGCGTTTCTCGTCCAGCCCCAACTCCACAGAGCGGGGCCGTACCTCCCCCTGCTCCCCCAGCTGCCGGGGGCTGGCATTGTTGGGGGCAGCGGGGGAATCACTGCCGGGCGGGTGGCGGGACCGGTGACGTCGGCCGTCGTCACCGTGCTCCTGCCAGGCGGATTTGGACCTAAAGCTCATCATCCTGCAGCCGCTCTCCCCGCGGTTCCGGGGCTCGTAGTCTTCCTCGCTCCTCCACCTGCTCGACATGCGGGAGGCCTTCTTGCCCGAGGACCTGTTGGGAGGCGGGGGGTAGGAGTAGCCATTGGCCCGGGCCTCCGCCTCGCCCCAGGCCGAGCGGTGCTGCTCGGTGCCTGCCCAGGGCGCGGGACCGCCGAAGCCCGGGGGGCTGACGCTGTTAGACCGGGACATGCCCTGAGGGACGGGGCCGCGGGCGAGGGGATGACCGCCGGGCAGGCGCAGGGGACGAGCCGCCGGGAGAAAACCCCAAAAGGCAGCGGGGAAGGAGAAAAAAACGAGGGCAAAAAGAACAAAAAAAAAAAAAAAAGAAAGAAAAAAGGCAAAACCCGCAAACGCCCTCAAAGTCTCCGGAGCAGCCGGGCGTCCCCAAGAGCCGGGGTGTCCCCGGCGGGACGCTCAGGGCAGTGCCATCGCCAGCCCCACTGCTTCGACACCGCGGAGCGCGCTCGGCACCGCGGGGACCGGGACGCCCCTGGCTCACGG
>VZTH01013936.1:110611-138558 GCA_013397815.1 Aleadryas rufinucha | reverse complement strand
CATTGGCCGCCGCCGCCACCGCCCCGCCAATGCGCGCGGCCGGGGCGGGGCGCCCTTAACCCCTTCGGCGCCGCCCCGCGGAGCTGCCGGGACCCTGCCCGGGGACCGCCGCCGCACGGGGCAAGCGGGGCCGTCTCCGTGTGCTGCCTCAGGGCTCCCGTGTGTGGGCCAGCTGCCTCCTGCTCGGGATGGCAGAGCCGGCGGCATCAAGCACCGGTGGCCGAACTGGCGAACAGAGGAAAATCAAGCCCCAGGAAACTCTCTCTCAATATCAGCACCTGTTACTGGACCTACCTCAACACAGAAATTAAGGGTAAAACACACATACAGGTAGGCTTGCCTTGTTTTTTCAACCACTTAAGCTACAGCCCTCACCTTCCCCCGACAGCGCTGTGACACCGTTTTATGGAGGGCATATTCATATTCCCTAACGTGGGAGGGGGACATGGCTACGACTCCACAGCAGTTCCCAGCAAGTTTCAAACTCCAGACGCTTCCACAATGTTCTTTCAGGTGAACCACTCTTTCTGCAGATGCGAGTGAGCCTATTAATGATTTACAGTGTTTTGAAGGTAAGCATCATAAGTACTAAGAATAATATTATTGCTTGATGTTCTGCATCATGTTTTATTAAAAACAAACTGTCAAATCAGATAACTGCTTGGCTTAAGTTGCTGAAACTGGTAATTGTCTACATGTTTGCTCAAACATTGAAAATCCCTGCTCAGAAGTAGTCCTTAGCAGTCGTAGTGCTGAAGCTGTGGTTATCAAGGGACAGAGATAAGCGACGTTTGCAGAGAGGTAGTATTGCTGGACACAGTGGGGGAAAAAATCCAAAACCAGATAACCTTCCAAACATGAGCCCTTCACATGTCCTTTACACGTGCAAGTAACTCCATGAACTACAGCAATTTAGGCCTTTGTGCATTTCAGTTTCAGTGGTTTGTCAAACCATATGCTGAATTTTCAGCAGTTTCTTCCACAGAGAATCTTTTACTTACCAGAAATTCACAGTTAAAGATTTTCACAAAAAAATGCACATAACTATTACAGTGGGGCTCACTTACATGGCATTTCCCTGACAGATGCTACAGACTGCAGCTGATCAAGATTGGACTCACAGTTTGCTTTCCACGAGGAGACATTTTTATACATAAATACCACTGCCCTTCAGATGGATTTTATCATTTCTTGTGATATTATACAACACTGTCACTATCCACACACCACTTTTGTTCTACTCGAGTAGAACAACACTCAAGAATTGTGTGGTTGGTTACTCTGGCTGCACAGTGCCTGAACCCGAGGGATAAAGACAGTGAAATAATTCTTCAGTGAGCTGTAAACTGGGACAGGTCTTTTTGTTTTGTACACAAAGTCCCATTTTGGAGTTCTCCTCTCAAAGCCAGCAGTAAAAGTTCTCACTTTTTCACACTAAAAACAAGTAAAAGGAGAAAGGTGATCCACAAAATTAATTGGTGACCCTAAAATTAATTTTGCTTCATAGAAAATTACTATGAAGACATGTACAAGAACCAAGCACATTCAACATCCACATCTTGTGACATTTAGTTCTGGACATCAACAAAGCATTGCTCAGGTAACAGACCAAGTCATTTTAAGGTTTTTGTGTTTCACCACTGGAACTAAGCGAGGTCTTACTTAGCTTTTGGATCATGACAGCCTCTGGAAGCCTGAGTCCTAGGCAGGACTCCAGTCACAGTAAGCTATAGCCCAGAAAGTTTACACACAGAGGTACCAGAAAAATGGTAGTGTCAATTCTAGAGTATCATTCATGTTTCTTTTCACTGTCATTTTGTTTGACAGACAAATAGTTTTGCTTTTCTGCAATGTCATAAGAATTGATGCTTAACCAAAGTTAGGGTGTTTTTTAAAAAAATTCATTAGCCAGAGGGGAAAAAAGTTTTGTCCTTGCTACAGGGGAAAAAAGTCTTCAACCAAAAGTTTGTAACTTTAGAAACAGGTAGGTAAATATGAGGTGTTGAGTTTAAAGAGAGGTAAAGGAGCATTTGGAAGAGATTCTGCAGAAAATCTGTAACTTATGAAAACAACAAGGAAGTTACGAAGCTGCAAAATGTCTTAGAAGCTAAGAGCAGCACCAACTAAATGGGCACTTCACACAATGAGGACACATAGGGCTATGACAAAGAAGATGTAAGATTGCACATGGATAGTAAAAATCCTAAAACTAATGTCCACTTCTAGGTGATGATGTTACTGGATCAATTACAACAGCGGCAGAACAAAGGCAACGAGCAGGATATTGTAATATTAAGGATCCAGACCATAACACGGACAGCTGACCTACAGCTTTCCTTCTAACACGCAGTTTCTTCAAGCCCTGGCTCTTGTTTCTACTTCCAGAACCTGATTACAAATGGCAGTAACATAATATGTTTGTCTCACCCAAAAAAGTTATGCACAAAAGCAAAACACTGCATATCCTGGGTGGCTGTAAAGTCATTTAAAATGCCTAGCATGTATTACAAGAACATTCAGGCAATTATTCTTTGTTAATGAATAATACATAGATAGGAGTTACCTTTTTCTTTTGCAACTTAGCCCAGCCATTTTCTGAAGGATGAATGTAAAAGTGAGGAGCATCTCAGTCCCAACATGGCTATGTACAAATTATGACCTTAATCAATACAAGTGTGCTTTGCATTCTAATCCATAAAATGAGAATATTTACTTGCTTTGTTCAAAGAGAACAACAAACACAAATATCACAGTACTGTGTAGAAAAACAGAGAAACTTACTATTCCTTATCCAGAAAGGCTAATGTTCCACCTTCCAGTCTAGCCTAGCCTTCACAAACTCTACCTGCCCCATCANGGGTGGGGTAGTTGGGCAAAATTCCTTTCAGTACCTTCAATCATATTTTAATAACATTCTAGATTAAAATTGAACCATGCCTCTTTTCCAGAAAGTATTCATCTAGTTAAAATAATACCTAAATGGAAGTAAACACATGGAAGATTTAGAGAATGCTTGCACAAAATCATTCAAATGATGTCACCTCCTCAAGAACTTTCAGGAAGCCATGAGGGAATCAACAGAGAGCTACTGAGGCAGATTTAAACTCCTTCAACATACAAAGAGTTCACATAAATTCTGGTTTCACATGTAGTCTCATAATTTGTATAAAACCATTTTTTACGTTATTATCATTACAACAGGTGCAGTAGACAAACATTAACATTCTTCCTTTCCATTATTTACTTAAAATGGGGAATAGCAACTAGACAGTGACCTCAGAACATCTGTCACATTTCACTCCTCATCATCTTCATGCACTACAAGATTCATGGAAGCACTAAATACAGAACTTTAAAATATCCAAAGCAGCCATCTGAAACCCAGAGAGAATCACACAGTCCAGCTTGGAGCCATGAAATACTCAAACTGAACAAGCTACTGTTATAAATTCTCTTGCTCAACACCACCCCTCTCCCAATAATCTGATGATTCAAAATGAATAGACCCAGAAGTGAGTAAATAGTGAGAACACAAAACCACAGAGACTTAAAAAATAAACAAAAAGTCCAACCCAAAACAATCTGACTCATAACTGACTTTTGGGTTTTTTTAGGGATACACAGAAGCCTAGCAAGACAAGGTGCCTATTGAATCACATTTATCAACTTTTTCCCAGCAGCACCCACATTGTAGAAATAAAATATATCTGCATGCCCATGGTGTTTAGTCCAAGCAAAGCTGGGGTGCAGATCTGCATGTGCATGTTTGCAATACAGGAGGATTGCATCATGAAATTCACCATAATGCACATAATTCATGTGGTCATTCCAGGGATTTCACATAATCCTGACATAAAGAAAAAAGCAGCCAAGGATTCCAGTTCACAAGATGTGAACACAGCAGCTCATTTGTTAACTGTAGCACAGATTTACCTGCTCACCTTTGGATAACGGCAAAGCAATGGACAGCACTGAAATATCTGTATTGAGTGGACTCCTGGAGCCCATATGAAGCTCAGAGCACAACAGCAGGAGTTCTACATCTTTATATCACCAGGTTTTTTTCTTCAAAATCTGGTATGGCCTAAAATTAGGCCTCATCTGCAGTTATGCATCCCCAGGAACCTGGAGCACAGAAGCCCATGAATGCCTACATCTGCCCCTTGTTTGAACACACCTGTAAGCCTAGAGCAGGTTTCCACACATTGCCTGACTTGACAATACTTTTTGAAGAATAATTCAGCATTTTCAGACTGCACAGTTGGCTTCTGGTAAAGGGCTCTAACAGTATCAACTGTCTTACTAACTACTTACTGAGTATCAGTATCCAGTCTTACTAAGTAAACTAAGCAGCAATGTCTGACTTCCAATTTCACATCCATTTTCTTGCTGATGCAAGAAAGCTTTTTCCACTATTCCAGTTTGCTAACAAAGTGCTTTGTTTATTTAATTTAAATTGCACCAAAAAGCTGGGTAAGGAAACTCATTTGATACTCTCAAACCAGCAACTTTCCCAGCAGCAGTTTATACACAGGAACAGAGGACTAAAACAAAGCACCTAAGCCAGTGCCTCCAGTTCCTTACAATCTTGTAATAAACACCTGGAGGAAAATAAAACAAACTTCATGTCATCAGCACACTAGACTAAACATTGCAGCATCTCCATTAAGTGCTGCTGTTCTGCCTTAATAAACAAACAGAAAATTCCTCCCAAAACCCGAAACCAAACAACACCACCCCCGCCCCAAAGAACAACAACTACTACTGGATTCCAAAGGGAACAGGAAGAAAGTTTCATGTTTTGTCAATGCCCAAATATTCTTTGGGAAACACAGTGGTAGAGCTCTGTAACCTCCAGTACCTCTCCTCTTCCATCTCATTGTTTTATTGATGGTCATTAAGTAGAGAAGACCAGCATTCATTATCCTTTCTTATCCAGTAAGTGAAGAGGATGTATTTTACCCAAACCAACCTTTAAAAGGCAAACTGATTTTGTAAGAGCCATCTGGCATCAGGCTGATTGGAAGGTCCTCCACTTCCTATACACTCTCCACAACTGATGTTTTTTGTGTGGGTATGCTACATGCAGAAAAAACCAAAGGGCCAATCTTTACGTTGCCATCAACTTAAAACTAATTTTAAAGAAGATACCTGAAATGCCTGTATCCCTTTATATGTATTCAGATTATCTCCATAGAGTGAGACTCATCCAGTCTTGCCCACAAGGCTGAATGTAATTACACAGCAGCTATGATTCTTCAAGTTCAGGTGTTCAACCTAGAAAATGTCAGTACTGAAGTTTTTAATGTGCGCTTGTTGCAAGTGGTAACAGTTTACAGAAGACTGTGCAGACTGTCTGAAGCAGGAGTCAAAAACACAGGACAAAATGCAACTCAGTGTTCACAATTCAGTTGAATAAGCCTCTGCAAAAACTTCCACCAAAGGATTTCCCAATAACAACATCCTCATGTAGTACAAGATAATGTAAAATTTCTATGTACAAACTGCACAGAATAAATTAAATCTAGATAGAGGCAGCTGTGACAGTTTGTGCAAGTATAACTAGACATGGAAATGTTTCTAAATATTGTGAATTATGATTTTATAGTGGAAGAATGAAATAATATGCATCTACTTAAACCATTCAAAAAATTAAGATATAATACTGACAGTAACACCTCTTTCCTTAACATTAGCGCATTATCAGTGCCAGCACATCAAAGAGAAAAACAAACCTCTGACAACAGTAATGCCCAAGATAACATGTGAGGCCATAAAAAGGGCTTCAGGGTCTTTCACATCTGTAAAGGAAAATATTATCCTGGAAATTAGTGATCAATAGTATTAAAGGAGTTACACATTTTTCATCCACATTTGAAATTGCAACTACTTCAAAGGCAGCCTTGAGAAACCGCCAAAGAAGCTTTATTAATTATCTTACTACTGTAAGTCTTCTGACAACTGTGGAAGAGTACTTGTTTAAAAGACAGGAAGCAGAATTTTAAAGCTACTTGATACTGAATGGAGGTTCCAGGCAGTTGGGTGGCTTGAATCAATCACTCCCGACTGTAGAAATGCTCAGTTCCCATCACATGAAACTGAGTCACACAGATATTCACACCTTTTTATTTTATATTCAGCACCCCAGCACAGATCCCTCCTCTAGTCTTATGTCAAGAACTGCCACTGCCTTAAGATGAGCCTTACACACTTTTGTGACATTAACTTGCTGACAACCACAGAATCCTCAGCTTTTCAGACTTTTTAATGTTAACCTTTGGGAACTGCAGAGAGGAAGCACAAATACCCAGTGATAGTTACTGTAAGGCACAAACAGAGCTCAGCACCTCTCCAGGGCGCAGCATTTCCGAGATTTTAATTACACAGCAGTGCTAAGTCACAGCCGTCATGCGTAGGACATGTGCTGATGCTGGGCATGACAACACCATTTCATCCCGTCTTCAATCAACAAAAAAATCACTGTAGTTGTGCAATCTCATGACAAGCATATGCCTAGAATAACAGCACTCACTCTGCAGCTACCACTCAGTTCCTATTAGAAGATTTTAACTTGTTATTTATGAGCATTAATGCCATCTAGACAGAGTTTTTTAAATCTCTCTCAGGAAGTGTTAAAAATGCTAAAAACGTTGCCGTGGTAGCAGACATATTATATTTAGTAAATGAACTCTGAAGTATTCTGTTGCATTAGTTAAGCATTCCTCTAAATTTATAATACTCAATTTTGTTTCTGTAGGAAACCATCAGCATCCAGAGTGCAGATAACAGCAGGAGAACAAAGAGCTCACACTCAATGGAGGATCCTTCAGGAAGTTGTGAGTGTTGACATAGTCAGTTAAGGTGTTGTTATGAGCACTTCTTTTGAATGTGGAAAGCGGAGCTTTAATAACAGTATGAAGTTTCTTTATTCTTTTGTCTGAGCTCCAGACATATGCTAAAAGAACTTGTAAATTAAAAGGTACACACTGTACACAAATGAATAAAAATACAGCCCTAACTCCCATCTGTAATATATCTGCTTTTGTTCCTTAAACAGTAACAACACAACATATTTTGTTCAGAATTATTTTATTTGGATTATAGCAATTAGTATCACTGATCAGTAGGCCAAATCCAGGCAGAGAGCACAGAATCAATTTCACAAGGCAACAACACAGACTAGTATTTTAGCATACAAACCATTTCACTGCATTATCAAGTTGAAATATCTTTCAACCATGCATAAAAAATCTATTCTTAGTCTTTCAGAGCTTCAGGTAATACCAGATTCCTAAATATACAAAAAATACATTTAACTTATAATAATCTTAGTGAATCAGACTTATAAAACTACAATTTTATTCTTCACAACATAGAAAAAAATACAAAAATGACTGTATATAGTTTTCACCCAAGTTTCACTGACATATACATCAAAATATATGATTTGATGTATACTCATGAAAATTTTAAGCTGAAAGATAGGTTTTAAAATGACACTGCAGATTGGTCCACACAAATGCCAACCTTCATAATGATAAGGAAAGAACCCTCTGATAAAAACATCACATTGTGAAAAATTACAATTTACCTGCACTGTAGCCTGCATCTCACTGTAATTTACAATATGAACATTTCTACAATTCCAGTTGTAAACTACACACTGGTGAAAACCTTGGTCTTTTGGAGGGTAGTGACTAACTCAGAGCTGGCATGGTAGAACATAAAGTGCTGTCAACCGAACCAGTGCACACAACAGAGAGTACCAGAGCAGGGAAGGCCTGCTGGTTTGGATATGCTGATACAGAACATGCAAGCCAAGTAAACAGTCTGTGGGGAAAATAAAACCCTCTGCATTTGTGACACAGTACCAATCAAAGCTTCTGTTACAGAGTTCACAGAAACCACTTTACAATTTCAGTGACAGATGAGGGGAAACAACTTCTTTTATGAGGAGGAGAAACCCCACATGTGTCAGCAAAGCCAGTATTAGGGAACAACTCCAACAGTATTAAGGCATCACATAGTTCTCTCTCAAGATCACCTTCCAGTGATTTCCACAGAAGATAAACTTGAAAAAGCACTGCAAGATGAAGCACTGTTTTTGTACAGGGCAACTGCAAGTTCATAGCTCAGAATATAATTTATAAATCAACTTTGCTGGTAAGAATTCTTACTGTGAAAGCAATTTTTTTTCTTTTGAAAGGAAAAGTAACTCCATTTTCTTTTAAAAGGCTGTAGTTTATTTGCATTTGTGTGATGAATTAGTATTTTCAATTAAAGTAAATATTCCATAATAAAGCCTATTCAGTAAAGGTGTTGGTTGTACAAGCTTTCTCCCTGCTGGCAGCTTGCTCAGCTTTTCCATGGTGTCAGTGCTACCTACTGTAGATCTGTACTGTATCTGTCTCATCAATAGAGCCAGGAGTTTGTTTCATGTAGGAGTATTACACAGCCATTTTTTTCCTCCAAATTGGACCAACAAATTTGAAACCAAATCTTTTATTTGGGCACAGAAATCAAATTAAGCAAAGTTCAGGAGCTGAGCATCGACAATATCCAGTAACCTAAGTACATCAGGAAATCAGATCTTCTAGATGACATCCTTCAGAAATATTGACATTAACTTCTTTAATAGCAAGTATAAGCAAAAGGAGATGTTTTGTTCAGAGGTGGAAGTTTACACTTTCAAATGATGAGTTCAGAATAATATAACGTTTCTCAGATCACTACAACAAAGCACATAAGCTAATACAGAAATGAATTGAATTGTTGCATCTTTGAATCCAAAACCATTTTGAGGTTGCATACGGCCACAGTAGCAGAATCACAGAATTGTTTGGGTTGGAAAAGACCTCTAAGATTGAGTCTGACCATTATCCTAACACTGCAAAATCCCACTAAACCATGTCCCTAAGCACTACCTCTACAGTTCGTTTAAGTACCTTCAGGGATGGTGATTCTACCACTTCCCTGGGCAGCTTGTTCCAATGCTTGACAAGCCTTTCCATGCAGAAATTTTCCTAATATCCCATCTAGACCTTCCTTGTCACCACATGAGGCAGTATCCTCTAGTTCTACTGCTTGTAACTTGGGAGAAAAGACCAACACCCAACTTGCTACAACCCCCTGTGTTCTTTAATCCAATCAATAACTGGCTCCAAAATGTTGAAAATAGAAGCAAAGATTATTATTGTCTCTCACCCTCACTCTGCTTATAATAGTCATGTTTGTGTTGAACAGGAAACGCTCTATATTGTGAGAGTTAGGAAAATTCAGTCCTTTTGATGGAGCCAAAGAAAATTACTGAAAAACGCCAAGTTTTTTTAAAAAATACAGCTCTGACAAGTATCAACCGAAATAATTGTAAACCCAGCTCTTCCCAAGTGGTAGAACAGAGAGCCTGTGTCCTCAGTACTTCCTGGCTGTGTTTAGGGAGAGCTGGGATGTGTCAAACATAACTAGGCAATGTCCAGGGGAGGTGCTGGCAGGCACAGCACGAGGCAGCATTGCAGGTAACACAGGAGTGGTCACACCTCATTTATGCACTAAATCATGTAACAAGACGGAAGCCAGAGAAGCCCACGTGGTCTCAACTAGTGACTCTGACTGGGTGCAGACAGGACTATTTGGCCATCAATTCCTACCAGAGCAAAGCCATAACCTACATTTCCTTTTCTCTCTGCTTGGATTTCTGTTCATTTCCCTTCTCCCTTTGTTCCTTCCCTTCTCCACCTTTTTATTCCCAATCAAAAGTTTCTTCTAGACTTGGGGCACAGCTCACACTGCATTAGTGCTTTCTGCCTCGCCACAGGGCTTTCTCAGCTCTTTCATTTTCCTTTTACCTTCCCAAGGGAAGGTTAAGCCTGAGAACCCAGAGAAAGCACCTAGGAGAACATAACTTTTTGTGGTCTTCCATTCTTTCCAAAGAACAGATGAGGGTGGCTTGTCCAGTCTGCAAAAGCAGTATGTAACATGTGAGATAATCTGCTTTGCAAGGAGCATCTCATGACTTTGCAACACATCAGAAGCTGAGTGCCTGGAACTGCCTGCTTGGATGTGCCAGTGATGACCTCAGTCACTTAAGAAAAGCTAGGCTGAGGAACAAGGCTCCCAAACACAGTACACCACAGCAGACCAAGTAGTCCTCAGCATTGAAGGATGAGTATCACAGACAGTGATTAGAGATGATAATTTAAAGTAAAAAAGGGAGAACTGCACCTGTTTCTGGGTGACCTACCTCCTTATATTGTTTAGATTCATTACTGACAACACTAGAAGTATTACAGTTAGTATTAATTTTATTTTTTTTCAATACGTAAAAAAAGTATTCAGGGATGCAGTACTTGGGGGCAGTTTTAATGTTTCAGGTAAAAATTACAGCCTCGGAATTAACATCAGCATTTGAGTAATCAGCTTAAACAAGATCTTCAGAGAACACACTCTGGTCAGACACTTTACTGTTTAAATTCCTAAAGAACCACATTCCCCTCATTTTCCGTAATTGGTTTCTTGTTCTTGTTCCCATTACCTTTTAAATACGCAACCTACCTTTCTAAATTCAAACACTTTGCCCAGATTACATTCTCCACTGAAGTCTCTGACATTATCCTGAAGTATTCCAGAGCATATTGTTTGCTTTCACAGCAATACATACAGTTTCTGGCATGCAGTCAAGCACTTAAAAAAAAAGAGGTATCAGGAATATAATCCCAATTCAGGCATTTAGTGGGTACAACTTCATCACTCATACTGCAACCTTCAGGCATTTAGTAATAAATGAAAACCATTTAGCACATCATTTAAGGAAAAGGTTAACTGCCAAGCCATATAAAGTTTAAGTTTTCTGAAGCACTGCAAGCTGAAAATTATTTCAATGTTTGACATCCTGGAATTTCAGTGAAACCAGTTTTATTGGTTATTCTTGCTAAATTATTGGTCTTTTACCTCTGACTTATCTTGGTATATTCTTTACAAATGTGCTGGGTATTGAAAAACTGCAGCATTTTGATGTTTGAAAAGTTCTGAAACGGAGTTGGAATTACTCCGACTTCTTATGTTCTTCAGTGTGGGAGAGTACCTTTCGCCTCTGATGTAGCATGTGGAAATACAGCTGAGGGAAGACTGAGGAGAAAACAGACTCAAGTCAATAAAGTGTGAAGCGAGGCCCTCAAGATGCACAGTCACATTGTCAAGGTCACCAATTCTTCACTAGAGGATGTGCTTATCCACTTTTTCTTTAAGTTATTTATTGCCTTTTTCACTCTAAAGAGATGAATTGATGTTGTTCTTAGGCTTCAGGTACTATTTATTTTTTTCCTAGAGCAATCACATTTTAAAATGCAAAATGCCTTATTTAACTCTGCATGTACAAGCAGATGACAAAAGTTGCCTTAACTGCATGCACACAATACACAGAGAACAAACTGCAGGGAGGAAAAAGTCCTTCCAGGAGAAATTTCCAGATTTGTTTGATTTTTTGTAATCCTAGTGTCACTTTTTCAGACTCTAAGGCACTTTATACAAACTGGGGCCTCCTTCATCTCTCTCTATCCAGAGCTTTTTCTCCTCTTATTTCTAAGACTATGTTACACAGTATGTTTGCACAACAACAAAGCAGGGGATGGAAAACACAGACACGCAAACAGCAAAAGCTAAAATTTCCATGATACCAAACCTTTGTGGACCATGCAAAAATTAAACAAGGTCATTAGCAGGCTAACTTGGTTACTTCTGTGTATGTTAATCCCACAATTGTTTGCTTTTCCCAGTACAGCTGTTAATACTAACAAACCTCACAAACTCATACTTACTTGGAATGTAAGAGATCATGACCAGGATCAGGAATGTATAGTAGTCAAATGAAAAATTGTACTTGTTAGGTAAACTAATGGAATACAAGCCAGACTGCCTGACGAAGGGTAATGCAGCATATATAGTGAGTAATTCGCCTGAGACTCCCATTGGATACAAAACTATAAACAAAGTGTACCTAGAATGAAACATACACAGAAAGAATTAAAAGTTATGGCAAACTCTGACAAAATATTTGTTAAATGATATTATGGCTATTCAAATTTTGAATTCTGCACTCAGTATTTATTTTTCTTAGCTCTTATTTGGCAAGTTATTACCTTCATTACAAGGTAAGTATTCAAATCAGCAATCCTTTGGAAATATTTAGATTTTATCTGAGAATCTAAAAATTATCTTTTAAACTATTCTACACACACACATACTTTATTATTTTGATTTCTGCACTCTTCGGTAGAGGTCATTTTACTACTTAAAATGGGGCCAAATACAGTTGATGTTAATGAATGAGCTTAAAGATTATTTCAAGTACAACCACTGGATTCAAGAATTACTGCTAAATGTCCGTTTACTTACTGTCATCCCTTACTGTTAAATATCAGTTTCTGACAAACAATCATTTCCTAAATGGAACTGAGTTCAGACAAACCACTCTTTCAGCTTGCAATGCAATAGATTTTTGTAACCCAGGAATCTGCTGGAAAGAAGCTGGGCAGTCACGTTCACAAACAGGGCAATTACCTGAAGGCAGAATCTAATTTTTTGCACTGCCACTACTTTACAAGATAAATACCCCTGTCAGATCAGTGCCTTAAGGCTGTGATTTTTATTATGCTACCGACCTGGCCCACTTGATGAGATAAGGGAGATGGTTTAACAAGCTAAACGTGTAAAAAGAGTAACGGATTATCTCGGTGATTGTCCAGGCTACTACAAACAAGAGGACACTGTCTTCAGTCTGTACCTGTGAGAAAGGAAAAAAGGCTTAGTATGAACTCGAGCATGACCAGTTACTCACCAGACCCAAGAAAACCTCACAGAAATCAATTCCTGTGGGTTGCTTTACTGCATCATTTTAGAGAACAGACTCCAAGAATGAGCTTAAAAGCAACATTAGTAACAACAGTAAAAAACCCTTCTTACCATGCTCTGTATTTTTCTAGTTGCTTAAGAATAGCTCTGCTTCACCATCAGGTAACTTAAGCCCTCATATTCTGTGCAAGGTAAATTGGTACAAGAAATCCCTGAAATGCTGAGTATAATTCTCAGCTCTTCCCACTCCTATAGAATACCAGCTTCTATTTCAGTCCTACAATTGTCTCCTCGTGCAGAAAGAATGGCCTAACACATACCTGGTTTACACTTAATATTCTGATACTACCTCATGGTACTTCTCAGTAGAGGCACTGTTTTCCTTTCTCTGGTGAGAAACTGGGTCCTACTTTCAAGCAGCACCAGAACAGCTAACACCAGAACTCAGGCTGGGAGGAGAGAATAATGATGCTCAGATTGTCTCACCTCAGGTAAGCTTGACAGGTACCTGATTCACTGTTCCTTGCTCCATTTTCTGCTTATTGTAACATTAGTTCCTCTAATGTTACACTCAAGGAGTCTCATGTTTCACTGCTTTACACCTCTTGGAGCTTTTATGTCAGTCACACATCACTGAATCAGCTGTAACTCCCTCCATATTTTAACCCTGGGAGCAGCTCAGTTGGTCTGAGCTCGATGCTACTAACGCCAAGGTTGTGGGTTTGATCCCTGTATGGGCCATTCATTTAGGAGCTGGACTCAATGATCCTTGTAGGTCCCTTCCAGCTCAATTTATTCTGTGATAAACCACCTTTATCTGTGAAATTTAGAAGGTTAACCATCAAAAGCATGTATTTTAAGATGAAGAGTTATGTTTATTAGATTATGGAGGATCATTATGAGGCTCAAGTTCCAGATGGATCAAGTATATGTGGGGTCACATACCCACAGTACAAACTCTTGCAAGAGCAGACATGATTTTTATACAGCCTTCTCCCTCCTTCCCTCCCCTCCCCTCTGTAACCGAATTCCCAGCTGTATAAGCACCCTGAGCCAAAATTCAGTGGACCGTGGGAATGAAAAGAACTCAGCCACAGGGGCCCACACTTTCTCTTTTCCTCCAACTCTTGAAGAAAGAGAAAAGGAAGTCAGGAGATGTGGGTGGTGCACTCTATTCATCTTGGACAAAGTACAAATCAAGAGAAAAAAAAGGAACAAGAACATACATTTTTTATATATACATATATATATGTATGTCTGTATATACAGACAATCAGAACTTTTTAATAGGAAGGAACTGATCATATACTTTTGGGTAAAAACACTCCTGGGAATTACCCAGAAAAAGCTTTGTTACAGACTGCAAAACCCAGAAAAATTTAAACAGAAATCTTGAGCTATCCTGGAATGTGGAGCTGCTGGTAATCTGTATTGTGCTGTAAATCTATGTTCCGCTGTGTGTAACATTTCAGGTCACTTTCACTGCATTTTGCAGCAAAAGCACCTTATTCTATTTCCACATTCTGATAATTTGTTTATATATATTAATCTCCCTTACATCATTATAGAAGAGTAAAATCCAAAAATTATTTGAAGATTTTCAGAGAAGAGACCAAATCTATTTTTACACATTGCTGCAGGATCCTAATCCTGTTTGAGGTCTGCTTTATAGGCAAGACTTAGTTCTCAACATGGACAAGTTAACAGCACTTCCCAGATGCTGCTGTTCCAAAGGAGGAGTATGCTTGACAAGCACTCCAGAGCTGCATCTTCTGGTCAAATTTGGAGTAGCAGCTTAGTGATGAGTTCCCCTAAACCCGTGAGTCACAGGCTTCAACCTGTACTTTAAATCCCACTTCTTTCCCTAGCTCTGGAAATCAGTAAAGTCAAAACCCAAAAGTTTGTAGCTTGAAGTAGCATCCAAGGATATGAGCAAAGACAAGAAACTGGGACACTGCCAGTGAATCATACACATGGAAGTAGAAAATTACAGCAGTTACAGTCCAGCTCTATCACATGACATCTGTAACACTGCCTTCAAGGCCTAGCCTCCCCCCTCTCCTTTGTATTGTAAGTTATTAAAACAGTATTAAAATAATAGTTCACACCATTATGAAACACACAACCCTCTTAGGTCACTTAAAGAATCACTGATTGTGCCTTCACAGCCTGTGTCCCTATTTAAGGAAGAAAGAAGACTAGAAACTGGTGGTTATCATTATAAAGTACAGTTCTTGCACACTCACATAGCTGTCACCAGTCTGTCACTATCAGAACTTCTCTCTGAGCACTGACAGTCTTTCAGTACTTCAGATAAAGATGACTGAGATGTACATTATAAAACAATTTCTCAAGAGTCTTACTCTTTTAGCCACTGCTAATGCTGCATTTGCACCACTCCTCCTCCAGGTTGAAGATAAGGCAAATACAGAGCAGACCTCTAATAAACCACTAAGATCAGTCATTGCTGCCCTGAGAATTCAATTCTTCTTCCACTACTTTTTTTCATGCCAGTCTTTCAAGGAAGTCTTAGATACAAGTCAAAACACATTTTACACTTTATTTACACCTTATTCGTCCAACTCTCTTAACAGGGGTCAATCATACAATAGGCATAATTTTTTGGCATGTGTTTCAAGCCAACATATCATCAAGGAGGGTCCTGAATATATTTTAGCTTTTCTTCAATACTGTGAATAGCAGACAATGTTTGTTAAAACATAAAAGAAACCACTGTCTTTTAAGATGCAAGATGAGAACTGGGAGTTGACAAAATAAAGCCTGAGAGGTTTTTAATGTTCTCCTTAAGAATGGAAAGGGAAATTTCTCTACGTTAAGAGTAACAGTTTGACAAATTTGCAGAAAATTTCAGCTAAACACATAATTAAGCAATCCAATGCAGAAGAGCAAAACCAGCAGCACTATGCAAGTGTAATGATGGAAAATGTTGGAACAGCGCGTCTCTCTCCAAAGAGCTGCTTCTCTGGTACAGTAATTAAAAAATAAAACATAAAATTAAGGGGAAAAAAAAAAGGAAGCTTCACAGTAGGCACAAAGGGCCTGACAGACTAGTGTGTTGTATGGTATTGCTCAAATTTTACACAGATGTAAAGCAGTGATGAGTCAGGCTTTTCAACTGTACTCAGCTATTCAGAGTTCTGACCCTTCCAGCATGGACTTTTTACTACAACTTAGTCTTAAATATCATAAATTAAGATGTTCTTCCTTGTTTTAGGTAAGTATGCTTTACTACTGATTGAAGGTATCAATTCACAACTGCAGATACTGGAGTCCCAATCACCAGCTCTACATGCTGTATATGTTGTTTTCACAGCATTTCTTGACTGTGTGTTCTACAAAGGTTCCTCTAAATATATATTACACTTATTTGCAACTCATCTGTAACTGAACCCAAAGGGATAAGCAGTAAATGCCTGTTGACAACATTTTTTAATTACCCATCAGAACTGGGTGCAGAATTATCGGTCAGAATGGAACTCCACAAAGGCCTGACATGATGTCACCAGATGATCTCTGTGCTCACACAAATTCAAAAAGACATCTTTTGAACTGAAGGGCACTTCCTGTTCTCCTATGCCTACATCCTCCCAGCCCTTCATGCCAGGCTGCTCGTTCTCCTCCCTCCTTTGCAGGGGAAACACTAAAATGCACTGAACTGACTCCTTTCTGATGTAATGGCCAGCAGTGATTACCTGCCAGGCCCTCCTCCACAGTACTGACAACTGCTCCTACAGTGCAGGTAAGGAGAATATCATTGCTATCCAAAGAAGTGTGCAGTGCTTTAACATTTGCCATGCTTTAACATTTACTGTGAATAACTTCATACTGAGTTTAACAACACATCAGCACTGAAGTCAACAAAAAGCACAAACGTGTTAGTGGCAAGAAGCATGCTTCAAATCACATCACATTTCTAGAAGTGTATCCTGACAGGAGGGATGCAATACACATTTCTTCTTTTAGCTATATTATATATGAAAACAGTCTGGAAAAGCAAGATACTGAACAAGTCTCACTCAAAAAGTTAAAGAGGAAAACTGCGTTTTATTTTACAAGAACCTCATCATGCAACTGCATCGCTTACAAGTTCCATAAAGCTGTGTGAGAATTTAATCCTGGCCTTCACCATGGAGCTCACTTGTGCAGACAGCCCTTTAGAGAAAGCAGAACACTTGTGACACTTGCAGTACGTCTCCCCAGGTGAGCCTGCAGGCTCCCTGGTTGGGGGAAGGGGAGGGGTCAGAATACAGCCTCTTATTTATTTGCTCTAAGTCACAGGTCAGAAACACATCACAGGATTCCTCACCCCTGCCATTCTAATACCCACTTTCTAAGACATTAAAAAAGTGACACATAACACAGTCTCTTGCAAGACTTTAACCAGAAGACCACATAAGTGTGGGAAAAAAATCTGCATGGAGTATTGTTGAAAGAATCCTTGTTAAAAGCCAAATGTTTGGCTAAACTCATTGCTCCCATTTTGTTGGTTTTCTCTGGTGAGATTGTGGGCGTAAACTTCAAAAAAACCTAACCCACAATCATATTACAGGTTTTTCCTTGATGTCCAAGACACAACACATGGAATAATTCTAATCCATTCTATCTAACCTTTAATATTTGGGTTACTTCAAAACCAGGAGACAATTAATAAAAACAGATTATCACTGTTCTTTATGAAGCACCAGGTATCCCAACATCATATAGATAACAAGCAAAACTCCAAGAGTATTTATTTTGAAGTATTTTTTATATATATATATAATATAATGTGTTGAGATTATGGCTTTCCTTTTTTTCTTCAAAATCTAGTACTGATTTCTGGTGAATTAACAGAGACCAAGAGTACATTAATTTGCATGAACAGGGAAATCCATTAGAAAATAATTATTTCCAAGATTTTATGTTTACTGAGAAAAATAACATTACTCCACTTTAAGTAACATGAAACTAAAGCTTCATGTGAACAAGCATCACAATACCAGAAAGGGCTGTTAATTACCAGGAACTACAGTGACTTCTGTTACTCTACATGTGCGTGGATGCTCTGATAACAGGTTTGGAGGAAGGAAGAGAAAGCAGCTTCCCTCAAGACTTTGTAATAAGACAAGTTCTTTAAGACATTCTCCATGGCAAATCACAAATAACCTTATGCATAAAATGACTGTCCCTTATTTCAGGCACCCATGCTGATACTGGTATCGAGACTAATTACTTTCTTTAATGAGAAGAAAACCAGTAAGATTAGTTGGCTAGAGTATCAGCAGAGATGCAGCATATTTGGGCTACTACAAGGATTCAGATGATGTGAGCCAGTCAGCATAACCTGTACCAATTAAAGCATGTCTGGATTTTAAAACAGCTGTCAGGAATAACTTTCAAAAAACACGGCTTCCAAAAGATTCTAAAGAGATCTGCATAAAGTACAGCACTATCTGGTGTGGCGAGCAGTGAGAAAAAAGACACAGCCCCCAGAAATCACCTACGCTTGAATGTAAGAAAATTGAATGAAGGACAGAGGAGAGATTATCCTGGAGAGTGAGAATGGAGAGCATGGAGGCACTGTAGTGCACCAACAACTGAGGGGGAGTTTCAGATGCCACAAAAAGTGAATTGTGTATGCAGGAGGGCAGCGAGATTTCGCTTTTAATTACGGCACTAATGAGATGAACACTAGAAGGCTGTACCAAATTCAGTGCTCTGTATTACACACTGGAACCTCTTTAACTGTCAGTAAGGACTGCAGAACCTATCCAGGAGCTGGATGTCTCACAGTGAGAGAATCAGACCTCGCTCCGTTTGACTGTCAACAAAAGATGACATCAGATCTATTTTTATTTCTTTTGATCCACAGAAATTCATATGAACAATTTCCCATGTTGGGATTCAAACAGAAGACATTTTAAGGACAATAAGACAGCAATCAACACTTGCTTTTCAGCATGGATCAATAGTTTTCCTATCCATTTGTAGCTTGACTTACCTCTTTTACACTATGTGTTACTGCCCACGTCAGGAAAACCCTTGACATCACTTGGAAAGCAGTCAGAACAACAGAAGAGGGAACAATGCCTGGAAGATATTTTGCAATTAGTAAATATTCCTGACTACCAGGGTGGGAGGTAGGGGTGGGGAAATAAAACACAGCTAAACCAAAGTCCAGGTATTTGAAATTTCTGGAAAGAAAGCATTTAATTTTTTTTAAATTTGAAAATACGGAGTCAGTCCTTTGTTGTGTTTATACAGCCTAATGCAGTGCAATTCCCTGACAAGACTTTCTGCATCAAAATGCAAACAAAAGTAATTGGTCTTGTTGCAATCACAGCACATTCCTCAATACACAGAACAGCTCAATAAGATAATTTCAATCAAACACCTTTGGGATACAGGCTTTCAAATAAACCCTGTTTGATTAAAATATCCAAGTTACTCTTCATTACTGTGATTTAAAAAGTAAAAACAATAAATATGTTTTGCACTGCATATCTCAAAAAACCAGCCAGCAAAAATTATAAGTATTTTTCAGAAACACTAATTTAGCCCATATTTTGATAGATGCAAAGTCTGTAATTCCTTCCTGGAAATACAACTCAAAAAACCCGAAACCAACCAACAAAAAAACCAACCCCACAACAAACCCCAAGGAATAGCTGATGCAGTGGCAGGTACAGAAACAACTTGATCCTCTCAAGGAAGCAGATATCACTGGTTCTTCCAGCAAGTTCTGAGGTGCCAAATAAAGTGCCAGCAAAAGGACCCTACAAATCCAGGTCTGACAGAGCAGGAACGGTTTTAGACTGCAAGATGACACAAAATTTCTAAACTTCACATCACAAAGTTTTATTTTCTTCCAATAGCTAAATGATAAAGACAAATGCAAGAGCAGGTCTTGCTCCTAAAATACAGTAAAAAGTTTTTCTAAAGCTAATGCAAATCACAAGAAACACAACAGCCTCAGAAAGATGTAGGGAACCAAAGAGGAAAATGAAATGGGAAGAAAGAATAAGAAAAGTCAAAAGCAAGTTTCATTTGAGTTATTTTCATTCATATGTTTGGCTTCTTTGAGAGTAAAAAGGAAAATCCTACAGACATAGCTCTCTTCAGTTTTATCACATTGTCTTGGTCTCTGGGCTACGTTACCTCCTTTCCAGTAGAGCTCTCCATTTTTTACATCTTTGCCATATGTCAAAGTCCTGTTCTCAACCATGCTTCACAGAGACACTTCCCTATTAACCTTCGTATTTTGAAGGACTTGCCTCACAGATGCTAACATTTCAGATTCTACTGAAAAGATGTGGAAAGAAAAGTTATGCTGATACACACAGCCATCTGTCACAGATAAGCTCTTCTATTGACAGAGAATTACAGCTCTAGTAAGAGCAATTAGTTCAGCAGGGGCAAAGGAATCTGCAAATTTCCTGTTTCTCCTTGCATAGAAACTTTTGCTAGAGTCAGTAGGACTGCAGCAGACAGCAGCAGTGCATCCAGCTGTGCAAAACCCCCTCATTTTATTTAGCTGACAAACTTCCATTAACAGAAAAAAATACAATCCACGGCCAGTTATAAGAAAATAACTCTTCTGCAAAAGAGCAGAAATTAGGGAAAGCAATGATAGAGTAATAACGGTATAAAATGTTGCCACATTCCCCTAATGGGCTCTTTTCACTAATATTAAATTGTGCTCTTAAGGATAACATGGGCTAAATGGATCCACACGTCAAATCAACTGAGCCAGAATTATTAGTTTTGCACACAGGCAGGCTGTATAATCATCTTATTTGCTGTTCTGCATCAGCCTGGAAGGTGAAACACAGGACTCTCTCCTGCTACTCACTGATTTGTATGGGCATAGACACCCAAACGTGAGGAAATGATAATCCAATTACACTTTTTACATACTTAGATTTAGTACTAGTAAACATTGGTGTCTGCACACCAGTTAAGGTTAAGAAAATAGCAGAGCATTAGGGATTTAGGATGGTAAAAACAGCATTTTATCTGCAAGGTTTTCTGTCCAGTGTTCCAAGATTTAGCTTTTCCTTCTTGCCACTTGTTAAATAAGACCTTAAAATTGGCACGTTTGAATACTAATTTTTGACAATTTTTTTTTTAGAAGTATGGTCTATTCTGGTAAAAAACAGTAACTGAGATTCAGTAAAACTAAACAGCATTGGAAAGACTGCCTTGGCAACACAGGCAAATAGATGATACACACAGTTTACTCTGAGAAGCCTTTACATTAATTTGAGGTGTATATGATCATTCATTTCTTGGGATGATCTGTGCACAGCTTACAAACCGCCTTCTGAAGGCATTTTCAGAGTACCTGGATGATTCAGGAGGGTCAGTACTTCTTCATCAACGACAGAACCAGACTGCCCTCTGCTGACACATTCCTGTGCACGAGTTTGAGCTCTCCCCACCACCTCACTTGGTTATTAAAACACCCCACAGGAATTCACCGTGAACCTACAACCCAATGCCCCCTCCCGTATGTGGACTGTCTGGACAATGACGAAAACCAGCAAGTTTGTAGTTGCAGCTTTAGGAACCTCAATACCATCTTACTCTTTAAACAGTGGCTAGTGAACATTCAGATAGGAGCTGAAGCACGGTTTTATTGCTTTGTGACTTCTCAAATTAGGGAGTAAAAAAATGGAATTTATTTCAATCAAAAATTAGTAAGTTATGCAAGAATTAAATTTGGCAATTCACAGACTGTAACATTTTTCTTGGTAATATATTGGTAAAAGTGCAGTCTTCTATAAAAATAATAAACTGAAAATTGCAAGCTTACCAAGTGCACAGTGTAGAATCTAGAACAAAAAGAAAAATTCAAATCACTAACATTTCAAATTAAGCAATTCAGACACACATTTAGTTCTGTTACAAGAGCTTAAGATTCAGTATTCGCATTTCAATTATTAAGATTAATATTTAGCTCTGCTGCCCAAGCTAAGTAGCAGACAGTAGAACTCCCTCATAACTTGCCAAAAGGAAAATTCAGCTTTTGTGTGAGATCTTCAGTAGAATTAAAGTAAATGTAAGAAATACAACATATTCATGCAAATATTAGTAACGCCAGGGAATAGGACTACACCCACCTCAAGCAAAGCTCCAGTTTGGAAGAATTTCAGGGGCTTTTCTATTGAATAGTAAAGGCTGTGGTAGCTGCCTTTAGCCAGATATGCCCGAACTAGACCAACTGCAATAACGAGCCACCTGAAAGAGAAAAAAGGAGCCATTAAGCAAAGCATAAATACAAAGAAATCTTTAACCTCTCTTTCAATACCTGAGAAAGTAACAGGCAGAACTGTCCTGAAACACACTAACTCTGCAACACTGGAAATGTTAAATACTTGCATCTTCTACTAATTTATCCAAGTGAAAGATGATGCATTTTTTAAGCATTTTTCAGCACCAACATGGTACCAATCTCTCCAATGTCTCAGTTTATTTTTCAGTGAGCTCTATTTAATTTAGTTATGGAATGTATTCATGGCAGACTGGCATCACATTGGGTTTAGTTTAAGCAGAAAACCCCGGACAGCTAGTCAGAGATCTCTCACCAACTTACAGCAGCATGACATAAACAAGATTCAGAAGGCATTGATTTTAACATTTCAGTTCAAAGTAAACCCCTAGACTTTATGAGAGGTCATCCAGCATAGCTGGCAGCATACATCACATGAGGAATAGTTATAGATAAATAACTGCAAGGAAACTCAGCCTGCTAAAGCCTTGAAGGCAGCATGGCCATTCTCATCCCAGTTTTCCTTTTTAACCAACAAATACATCTAAGCCTATGTAAATAGTGCCCATATAACTGCAACTGTACATGAACAATGTGACCTGGTAACCCTGCTGATTTTCCCCTCAGGTCAATTAAACAAACCTAAACATTTTTCATCCTGGCTGATGAAGCTTTCATTACCACAGCTGCCCAGAGCTGGTGCTTGCCCACAACATCAGAAGTTCTTCAGTCAAGTCTATGACAAGCCACAAACCCAAGGTGAGTTATCAACCCTGGTCAAACACTCTTTCATTTGAAAGCAGCATCTATAGTTAACTTGAGTTTCCAATTGCTTTTGGCAAACATGGGGAGAAGGGGTTGGTTGGTCAAGAAGAATCCTTAACAGGGGCTCCCAAACTTTTCACTGACAGGCTCATCCTGGCTGTCTTACTCTCAGATACTCTTAGCACCAACCTACTTTACGTCCATCGCCCTCCAAACCCCTCATGTAAATCACCAAGCGTCTCTGCTAACGTAGCAAGCCCACTGACTATGCAATAGTTTTTACCCTTTGGAAAGAAGTGTGTAGCTGTGGGTTTGTAACAGAGATAATGAAGAAATTCCCTTCATTTACAGCATATTAGAGTCTTAAAAGTACCACATTAGCTTGGGTATTGCAAAGTATGTGCACATATTATCCCAAATGTAGTAATTGTTTGAAATACAGTGAAGTTCAGATTTTTCAACAATAAGTAACTCTGGCATCCAAGTTTGTACCAAAATCCGTTAGCAGAACTGAAAAAAAGCTAATTAATTTCTGCCTCAAAGACAGGCATCAAAGAAAAGCAAGGGGAGTGGGGAAGATAAATGGGAAAGAGAAACGAGCCCTCCTTTTTTTTCAGAGTGACAAGTTATTTCAGCAAAAGCTCTCTTGTGAAACCAAAGGACAAACATTTGCCAAGTAATTGCTGTTTACAAAGAATTAATCAGATTCCTTTTGTATTTGGACTTCAGTGTAGAATAAACCAGTAAGCACTACAGTATTAGTGATTCTCCCCTGCAACACCGACTGTTTCTTCTTTGGAACAGGAAATCAGAGCAGGCTGACACTGTCCTGTTCTTATCTGTGGAGTTTCTCTGTTTTTCCTGATCTTCCATGTTTGTTGAGAAACTCTGCTGAATTGAGCAATTTCTCCAGTTGCACAAGATGCCAGTTCTTGGTTGTGTCTGCAAACTGTTCTCACCTGAACTGAGACTGGTAAATCCCACGGCTCCCAGAGGAACTCCAGCCTTCTGCTCACCTCCACCCTCGTGCCAGATCATTGACTCCAGCAAGACTGTACTTTCCATTCCATTTACTATCCTCCAAAAAGCATTTGATACAGATCAGAGCATTAATCCATACAAAATGAAAAGCTGAGCCTAGTTTGTGCTGAAGCTTTTAGTACCTCTGTCCTGCTTCTGTGATTCTTAAATAGTTCTTCACCCTCTAAGACTAGAGAAAGTGGAACAGGAGAAGGTGAAACCAAGGAACATCAGCTGAAAATGGAACTTGACAAGAAATTTAAAAGGGCAGCAAAAGGCACCACTGTCTCATGAACGCTAAGCTTTCTCTGACCTACACACTGAACTCCACCTGATAGCGCAGCTGGAGTTACATTTCATTAAATTACTGCTGTGCTGTCTGTAAACTCCAAACTGGACTATTACATTCTTTGATTAATCCAGAATAAGAAAAATGAATACTGCACACACAGAGGTTTTTTTACTTTCAGTTGGTCAGACTTGATAGACAAGCTTCGTGCTCAGGTCCTTAGGTTAACTCCCTTGACTCTCTCACAGGTCACAAAAGGCATTTCCCTATGCAAAGTTTACCGAGGTTCTGCAACATTTATGCAAGAGAATACAGCAGAGCTATGCAGTGAGTGCACCTGGAAGGGAGAAGTGTACTTTTACTCTCAACAACCACTCACTGAAGACACGGACAATGAAACTCATAACCCGGAACACTCTTTGCTTGACACTGATTAACACAAACCCTTGCAAATTCAAAAGCTATTACATTACCATTGATCTCGTTGAGTGAAATCCTTTTTAAATTCATTGTTTATACCACCAGCAGCTACTTATACCCAGAAGTACTAGTCAGTTACAGCACTTGACTAAAAATAAGAACCATAATCACCTTTTAAAGCAGCTTATCTAACATTTACACTCAGCTCTAACAGCATGCCCTCTTTGCCCACCCAGCCCTATTCAGTGATTTTGGTCAAACACAGTTTTTAGGAAAAATATTTTCTGTGCTGTATCTATGCTTCCAGAATGAGCTTCCCATGCCAGGTCAGGCGTGGCTACACAGTTTCACACTGTGATGGAAAAAGAGCCTGACTGAACACAAGAGAAGCAAGATGCAGGGCTTTCTGCAGCTTAATGCTTTGAACCATGGGCAATAAAACCTGAGCAAGGACAGATGAGAACCAGCTGCAGCACCGGTTATTCCCTGTTGTGCCATGTTGGTCCCATTTCTGAAAGAAAACACCCCAAATATGAACCAAATGCTAAGTGCATGCAGCTCCAGTCAGGGATCCACAAGTACACACGCTTTTTCTACTGTTTTGCTCTTGCAAAAACCATTGTATTACTAGGAATCCACATACTACATGCAGTGCAGCATAAAACTAGAAATAAGATCTAGTATTTTTGGAATCAGTTATGTTTTCTTTAGCTAAGTCAAGATAAACGCAAAAGTAAATGCAGTAGCTATGCTGAGATTTTTCAACTTACTTAATCCATTTTAAATAAAGTTAATAGTTAAGGCAACTATGGTTTTAAAACATTTACTTTAGTACCTATTTACTGAACAACAATGTTGTTGTGTGCTTCAGTTTATAAGCCTTTTGTAAACCAAACCAAACAAACCACTTCAAAAAAATCCCACGTGCTTTTACAGCATCACTTCATCATCTGGGCACCTTGAATTTATTTGTTTTTTCTTTTCACAATTGTCTTTCCAAGGCAGTGCAGTCTGAGAAACCAAGTCTGAGCACTCTGACTGACACGGGGTCAGTAAATAATCACTGCCACCAGCTGTGTATCAATCTTTTGATCTTTTCATCTGAACAACTGAGCTTCTGTCAACCAACTCCAGAAAAAATACCTTTTTAAAAGGCTTCATAATAACAAGAAACAATTGAGCTTTTTTCCTAAGCTCAACCTTGTATATTGTGGAATTTCAGCAGTGTCCAAGGGAAGCACAAATTCCTCATTCATTTGAAGACAAATTATCAGTCAGAGCCCTCAGTGACCTACCCCAAAAGAAAAGTGAGAGACAACACAGAGATATCACCATGACCACAGAACTCCTATGGCAACTCCCCAAATTGCAGAAATCATCTAATCACAAATACATCCAGAAAAAAGCAGCTCATGTTAGAATACCATAAATCACATCTCACCCAAGAGTGGAATTTTCTAGGAGGCTTGGTGTAAATCAAGAAAACGGGTAACATCATGATCAAGATTTACATGACAACAGAAAGCTAAATAGAGGTTTATGTTATTTATTTCTGAGTTTCCAGCACTTAAATTTTTTTTAATTTGTTCTGAAGAAACAGTAATTTCCCATGCTCAGGAGCTTGCCTGCCATGACAAAAAGTTCATGACCACGAAGAAAACTTTCCATTTACACCACAGATTCTCTCTCAGGATTTTTAGATCTTTTATAAACACAAGTGAATTGCATAGGAGCAGCAAAACAAGCAGGGAAATGCTTTTATTTCTTAGAAGAGCTCAGAGAGGTGAACTTGTTAACATTGTGCAGGGACACAACAAAACTGAAAAGCCCTCCTGACTGCCTGCAATATGTTGTATTACTCATGTAATTATTTTTGAAACAACAGATTACTTAAATCAAACTGGTGGGTAATTATCATTGCCCTCTGAGTGAAACACCCTGCAAATATCCTATGGAGCCATAAACCTGCTTAGTAACATTTCGCAGTAACACAACTGTTGGGTAACGGGTGTACCAAGCACCTCACAAGAACTCTCTGCTTCCTGAGCTCTCCCTGCTCCCCTACCTTTGCTCCACACAAGTGTAAATATCTTGTAAGCTGAAATAGCACCATCACCAGCAAAGACAAGAATATTCATGTCCAACTGCCTCACTGAAGAAATCCTATCTATATTAATTCTACACTAACCTTCCCCTCAAACACGACACTATTCTCTTTGCTCAACTCCTCACCTGCCAGGGTTTATCTAGCAGAAAACATGCTCATTTGGGATCCATTTTAAAGGCTCATTTCTCCTCCCACCCAGATATCCTCAATCTTTCAGAAGATGGTTTTATTTTTATCTGGATTCCAATGAGACACCACAGCCACATTAAAAAAAAAAAAAAAGTCTACTTTCTCTTGAGAGTATCCAGTTGTTGCTACTTTTACTATTATGCCTAAAAACACACCTGAGCAAGCCCCAGTTGGCCCCAGTCTGCACTGGGCCACGCAGGGCAAGGGCAGAGCACCAAGCTGGTCCAGGAGCTCACATGTCCCAACAGCAGCTTTCAACCTCAAATTACAGAGCAGCTGAAGGATTTATGGAGAAATCTTACAGGGCTCAAGACCTTTGCCTTTAACTATTGCTGTGGATAAATTCCCTGTATTTAGGGTCACCTCTCTACTGAAAACTGCTGGAATCTACACCAGACGCGGTGATGCAAGGAAATCTACAGCCACCTGGATGTGACGATTGCTGCAGAGCAAATTAAGGAGTCAGTTATAAACAAGGCAGTTCCCAGGGAACACGCACTTGTGCTGTTGTGCACAACTCGTTCCGGAAGGGGCCCGTGAAAGAGGCCAAGCTGCGGAGGGGGTCGGGCAGGGCTGAGGGGTCACACCGGGCCGGGAGCTGCTGAGGCCTGGCACAGGCCGGGCAGGGGCCGCACAGGGACAGGCTCCGGGGGACCCCCGGGCACCCAGCCTGGATTATGGTCACAGGGCACAGTGGGGAGCGGGGATAGCGGGAAGGCAGCTGTGCACGTAAGTGCAGGAGCCCCCCTCCAGCAAGAGGAGCAGCGAGCGAGGGGCCGGCGGTGCATTTTAGCGCTATCCAAAGTGCAAGGCAGGGCCACCGACAGCACGGGGGACACGGGGCACAGCCAAGCGCCCGGACCCGGCACCCGGGCGGTGCAGCCGCATGGGCTCGGGACGGACGGGAGCGCGGGCACGGCGGCTGCAGAGGCCGCTGCTCTCAGCCTGGAGCCGCTTCCTGCGGCGCGGGGCAGCCGCCCTCCCCTGCCCTGCCCCGCCGGACCCACCCGCGGCCGCAGCCCGGCCGAGCGCAGCCCCGC
>VZTH01013936.1:0-110164 GCA_013397815.1 Aleadryas rufinucha | reverse complement strand
GGCGGCCGCGGGGCGGGACTTCCCCCGGGCCGGGCGGGGACAGCTCCGCGCAGCCGCGGGGACTGCCCGCGCCCCTCGCACCGGGCACGGCGGAGCCGCCCGGGGTTCGGGCTGCCGGGGGCGGCGTTCCCGGGGGTCAGGGAGGGGTTCCCGGCCGAGAATCAGTGACCTGTTCGCTCGCTTTTTAGGGCTGGTTCAAAACGCTCCTCTGCAGGGAGAAATAGGTTTGCCGTGTCCTTAGAGACATTAATAGCGTTAGTTGGCAAGGTTATTTTTGGAATATCTCGTAGGTTTTCATTAGTTTTATAATATAGTTCAGAGGAGAGAAGACTGAGGGGCGATCTCCATTAATGCACATAAATACCTCAAAGGAGGGTGCCAAGAGGATGGTGCCAGACTTTTTGGTGGGGCTCAGCGACAGGGCGAGGAGCAATGGTCATAAACAAAAACATAAGAAGTTTCACCTCAACATGAGGAAGAACTTATTTACATTGAGGGTGGCAGAGCATTGGGACAGGCTGCCCAAGGGGGTCGTGGAGTTTCCCTCTCTGGAGACATCCCAAACCCACCGGGACGTGTGCGCCTGTGTCACCTGCTCAGGTGACCCTGCCTTGACAGGGGGTTGCACTGGATGATCTCCAGAGGTCCCTTCCCGCCCTAACAATTCTATAGTCCTGTGTGAATTAGGAGTTGTAACTCAGTTCCTGCTGAAGCTCTGAGCAAAAGCCTGGAAAGCATTACTTTCCCGGCAACAAACGCTGAAGCATCCTCATCAGGGCAGACAGAACTGCCTTTCTGAACAGCCACGATGGAACAATTTTTATTTCTGCTTCCCTACAGAAACGGTAAACACGTCGTGGAGTTACTCCTCCACTCCCATAAACATCTCTCGGTTTATTTCCAGTGCATGTCACGGTGCAGTCCCTTTAT
Organism: Aleadryas rufinucha; assembly: GCA_013397815.1. Taxonomy (NCBI): domain Eukaryota; kingdom Metazoa; phylum Chordata; class Aves; order Passeriformes; genus Aleadryas; species Aleadryas rufinucha. The sequence goes on along the minus strand of VZTH01013936.1, from coordinate 109,234 downwards.
GAGCAATGCGGAATAACAGCATAAACCTCACTCCCCATCTCAGAAAGTTCTGCTTCCACATGAATATTTTTGTGGCCTATTAAATTCATGTGCACGTCTCTTGCAGACAATAGGGCTCAAAATGCAAAGATGATTTATGAGAATTCCATTTTCAAACAGCTATGTTTTAATGTTTCAATAAATATACCAAGAAATTTTGGAGAAACAAATCATTCATTATTCATGTATGCAAGTAAAAAAAAAGGTCTCTGTTTTCAAAGCCTGACAGTCACTGCAGAGGAGAGGGCTCTGCAGTCCAGTGCTGTTGTCAGCAAAGGGAAGCAGGGACCCAGCCGTCTGCATGCCACACATGCAATTAGCAAAGGTCTCCTCATCAAACAGAAATGTGCACGGGATGCTTGGGAGGTTGGACAGGACAGTCATTAAGTAAAGTAAGTTTCTGGAAATCCAGAAACACGAGTAGTGAAAAACAGCAGCCAGTCCCAAATTCTCTATGTCTCTTGAGAATACTGAATGTCATACAAAGGAAATACAAGGAGAATTAAGTGGTCCACCTTGGGCAGTACCAGTGTCTTGCATAATCTCTGCTATTGGGGTTTCAGCCCTATGACACCCCAAGAGTGGATTTCTGCAAACATTATACAAGCAAGACAAGGTTTATAGAAAGAGGTAATGCCTTTTATTAGACTATGCCTGGTAAAATGAGACAGGGTTTCAAGTATGTAAAATATCTTTCTTCAGTGGAAATAGAATTCTGTTCTTCAAAGAAAACAAAAAATTCAAGGTCAAATACAGCTTGGAGTCAATTGCTCAGAGCTCAATTAGATGCGTGTCACATAATTTTGGAAGTAGAGGACATTGTTTCCTGCAGACTAGAATGGATGTTAATAGAAAGCTACAGGGAGTTGGTAAACTCGGAATATCCTTGGGGCAGAAGAAAAATAGGCAGTTTATAGCCTGTGGACCACAAAAGGACTAGAAAAGGAGGAGAGGGAAGGGAAGATCTGTGCAGGAACACCAAAACTGAGTCTGTGGGTTTTGATACCCAGTATGTGCACCCACAGACCTTGCTGTGCCTGCAGAGCAGCCCAGCAGAGCCAGACCTTTTCCTGCTTCATGCATGTGGCTGCCTGGATGGAAACCAGCAGTCACTGAACAAAGCCAGCTACATTCACAAGACAGTGGGGCACACCTTGCGAAGATGACTGTTTGAAGGGCTGAAGATTTGCTCAAGAAACACGTTGCTACCAGCAGGGTGTTTGCAAAATCTTTGCTTTAAGGAGTTTCTGTGTGGTCCTGTGTAGTCCATGGTGACTTGGAGAAGTCTGCATAAAGGCAGCACACACAGATTTGTCTTTATCTGTCTTTACAGTTTTTAGACTGTCTTTACAGTTTTTAGAAACATTGGTGTAAGTCCATATCTGCATTGAGACTTTCCTGATTTTTTTCTCTGTTCCTCCAACAGTCTTTCAGAACTCTACATTTCCGCACCATAAGAGAATTCCCAACTGTAAAACAAACCCAGAGCCACCCTGGTGCCCCGTCCACATTCCCACTGAGGCCTGTGATGATGCTGGAGATGTGGCAGGGCATGCGGCCATGAGTGCCAGCCCCAGGCTGTGGCTGGTAGCGCTGGGGCAGAGCAGCCTCTGCACATCATGAGCCTTCTGCCAGGGCAGGAGAAGGGCAGCAGCACCACAGACATCAGGGGGGCTTCAGTCCTGGTAAAGGTGCCACCTCATGGGTTTGTGTGCCCAGCAGCTCTCAGGGCCAGGAGGAGAGGCCTGTCCAAGGTGAACGCGGTGACGCTGCAATAGAGCATACGAGGAGTGTGCTTTGTGGTAGTATTTATTTAGGAACCGTGAGTAACTACAGCCGTAGCGGTCTCATCTTTGCAATTCTGATGGTTTAACAAACAGGGAGAACATTAGCATATTTTTATTAAGGTACAAAATACACCCCGTTGTTGCCTAAAACATTAAAAAAAAAAAAAAGGTGAGGAAAGCTCTGTATGCTCTAAATCAGATTCAAAACCTTTCTGTATAAGGAATTGTGGCAATGCTGTGTTTAGTATAACAAGAGGTTTTTATCAATCAAAAAGAAAAGACATGCTGGCAATCTGAACTTAGCAACAAAGAGTAAAGCAAATACAAACCATCGTGTCATCCACATTAGTTGACCTTTGAATGTAGAAGAGCAAATCATATGAAACATACACAACTAGGTAATATCAAACAACCTAAGGTTGATAATGTACACACCTGTATTAAAGTACACTGACTACTTAATGGTGAGGATTTAAGGTAATGTCTTTTTTTAAAAGAGGTAACCTTTGAAATGCAAATGGTTGCACTTTACACACAAAAAGTGGAAAAGAAAAAGAATCACTTTTGGAATGATACATAGATATAAGACACACTGGTTTTGGATTATGCATAATCACCTTGCAGCCTCTGATATTACCTTTGAACAACAACAACAAAAAAATTAAAAAGTGCCAATACTGTGAAAGGAAAGCAAAGTTACTAAGTCTGAGTGCATTAACCATTTCTGAGAAAAAAATGGGGTTTGGATTTTTTTTTTTTTTGTTTTGTTTTTCTGCGTTTTTAAAAAACGCAGCAGCCTTACTGGTGCAGGTTCAAGACAAAAACAAGACAGTCAAGCTCATAAGGTAGAAATAGGTCCTATATAGGTTAAGATTCTTTGGAAATTGCTAAGAATAGAGGAGTTTTTAATCCAGGCTACTATCTTTTTGGCTACTCAAAAAATCTGTGGGAGTTTCCAGCTTGTCATCAGTTGAAATCTGTTTTGCAATTGCCAAATAAATGCAAGTAGAACTTTAACTAAGCTGGGATTCCATTCACACACATGCACAGAGTAATCACTGATTGTGCAATAACCTGTTTTTTCACAGCAGCATATATATGAATCGTAAGTCTTTATTAGACTGACCAGAAACACAAAAAATATTCTCAGTCTTTGTGTTTTCAGTCTGTTTCTTAAGTAGGCAGCTGCAACTGCACTGAAGTGACAGGCTCCATAAGGGAAAGATGACAAAGTGGGATCAGCTGGCTAAAAGCAAGATCAGGAGTATCTTGGGAAACCACCTGGATGTTTAATGTTAGCCAGTAATACAAGGGCACTAACAGCTCACTGACAGAGGCAGTAAATGCATCTGAAGTTTGGACTGTGAGACTCTGCTTAAAGCAAATGAGAAATGAACCATGCCAACATACAAATTGCAGTGCTGGCTGTGTCAAACCTTCCCTTACAGAAGATACAGCTCAGGGAGCAGCCTATTCCTTAGGACTGGAGAGATTCACTGCATGTCTGGCCAACGATTCCTTTAAAGTAGATCTCGGGGAGCCAACTTAGCTGCAGTTTTGGCTGAGAAAAGTGATGGTACAGAGTAATAAGCTCAGTAAGTAGACTATTTTTCTTTAAGATGTTCAGAATATAACTTGGTCTCCATACATTTGATTTTAAAAGTAGTCTGGGCAACTTAGTTGATGGCTTGCTTAAAGTCAATCCAATCATGCTAGCAACTTCAAAATGCCTGCTGGTTTGAAGTAATGCCCATACATAAAGCTAACAGGTATCAACTGATCATGCTGAAATAACAACCCCCCAAAGACCTATGTTTCACACAAGGTGCTTTTGATAACTTGGTTTTCTGAGCCTTAGAAGGAAAGTCTTTAAATATATTTTTTCTTTTTTTTTTTTTAGCCTTGTTTCATTCTTCCTCCTCTTCATCTTCTTCTTCTCCTTCTCCCTCTCCTTCTTTTCCCATTGTTTCCACAAGGAGCTCTGCGGTGCACGTGGCTTCCCCAAGGCTGTTAACAGCTTTGCAGGTGTATTTGGCATCATCGTCCCCACATACTTCAGAAATAGTCAAAGAACAGTTCCCTTCCTCATCATAATCTATCTGGAAGTGACGGGACTCCTTGACAGGCTGATCATCCTTGAACCACATCACCTCAGGGTCGGGATAGCCTGGAAGAGCGGAGAGAGAACAGCGACTGCAATAAACGAGCATTAACTCAGCGCTAATTACCTTACGCTCTAACTCCTGTGTATGGACGTGCCAATATGTTGATAGACAAATATATTTTTGAGTTCTATGTAAAATAAATGTAGATGATGTGAAGCTTTTTTACTTCACATTTACCCGAAAAATTTTTTAGGTATAGCAAAAACTGCAAGTGAGCACTGCGGTACTCGCTGGATTCTTCCTTCCACTCCTTCAGCAGTGCCTGCAGACAGCTTTTTGTGTGCTGTTGCCATCAGCCAGCGGGGAACTCCTGACAGTGCATCTGAGGCTCACGTTACACTGCAGCTTCTCTGGAGATAACAGCTCCCAACACCGAGATTTAGAATTTCAAGGGTAAACTGGTTTGGGCTGTAACTACAATTTAATGTCTTTCTCAGGTTGCTTTAATGTGGTTATTCTGAATCTTCCTCCTCCTAATCTGCTCCTTACAAGCCAGCCTGTCCTGTACATTGCAGTCCCATTTTCTGTGTTTGTTAGGGTAAGTGAGGAAGTCTAAGAAAAACATTTTGATTGTGCATCTCAACAGGAGTTTCAAGCCTTTTGTAAAGCAAACGGCTCTGCTAAGCCCCCAGAGCAGAGCTGCACAATGCCTGCTGCAGAACAATCCCTTATACAGTATTCTTGGCTGCCAACAAATTGAAGGTTTGTGGTCTCAGCCAAATTCTGGACTGTGATGGGAGGATAACTTCCCACTGAGCAGAAATAAAGAGCAGGAATCCCTAAGACCCAGCAAACATTACAGCAATACACTGCAAAGTTTGGAACATCAGCCGTGGTACATCCATCGGTTTTATTCCATGCAGTACTTGTGCACGTACCCATCACGCTGAGCATCCATCAGCAATAATAATCCATCCTCACATCTCCACTGTGAGGTAGGAAATACAGGCAGGGAAAGATTGGGAACATAGAAACAAACAAGCAGAAGGTCCATGAGGCAGTTTCTGAACCTCATTTTAAGATTATAAATTAACTTGTACACATGCAGGATGGCACTGACTCTACCCATTTTGATTTCACAGCTCTTCTTTCTGAATTTCGAGTTTTCATTCACAGCTGAGATACACAAGGGTCAATCTCATTGCAGTAGAAGTGCCAGTGGTCTTGGCCTTCAGACTTTTGGGCTGACCAAGCCCACAGTCCTTAAGTATCTTCTCATAAACTTACACTTTTCATATTCCAGTCTGAGTTTTCTTTCTTGAACTCATAAATTTAAAAACCCCAAATAAGTATTTTCTAGATGTGACTTATGTGAGCAGCACAAGAGTATTATCTTTACTTCTCATGCATATACAGTTAAGGACTTGTTTGCCTTTAATAAAATGTATATATGGCTTAAAGTTATCTTGAGATGACCTGAAACTGGTCTGTTATTTCAGCCAACTGACCTCCTACTAATTCTTGGTCTCTGGCTAGCACTCTCTAAGAGAATACTCTTGGAGTTTATGGTTCTGCTTTGCATCTTGCTTTTACTGTTTCTGCCCTCAAAAATCGTATGACAGTTCCCACTTGCTATTCTAAATTAGTGATTCCCATGTGGATTCCTGGAGACTTCTGTTCTATGGCAAATACAGAACAAGCTCCAGATAATTTCTGTTACTGCAACATGTTCGTCCTGTGACATGCAGATATTGATAAAGCAAAATGGCACCAACTCAACAATAACACAGAAGAAAAAATTGAAAAAGTGAAACAACTGCCCAGTGCAGAAAGCTGACAAAGAGGGAAAGAAAGAAACAGATGTGCTTATTCAAAGTACCTTCAATTTTGCAGTCAAATCTAGCAGCACTTCCTTCCACAACTTCCATGTCAAGGATTTTTTTAGTAAAATATGGCTTTACGTGGGGCTTTTCTTCAGCCACTTCTTCGAGGAAAGCATCTAGAGGAAAGAGATAGTGAACAATTTTTCAGGGTGTATTCTCAAAAGATGTATTTTAGTTTTTAATTACCAGATGGTAATGAAAGCCATCTTTTATTTCACTTAATTCTGTCATGCTAACGGGACAGTGAGGACGTTGGCTGCTTAGCTTTGTGCCAATCTTTTGCAGCTGGACAAGGATTCAGGCCATAAATAGAAAGAAATGGATGTGCAGGGCCACCACCCTACGAATCCTTTATATTTTCCCTTTGAATTTGTTTCTAACCGAACCTGGACTTTTGCCAGTCAGAGGGATAAACCAGCTCCACTTGTATCAGGTCCACAGTCTACGTGGATTTGTCAAAATTACTTGCTTGATTTTCAGCAGTGTCAAACATTTGCACCTCTGACTGTTACACACCACAAATCCACATTTCATCTGGGGACATAGGGGAATAACGCAGACATTTCCTTAAATGCCCTGTCTGAGGAGCATGGTTAATGCAGGGTGTGTGCCATGGTTACAGCAAGTGTTAATGCTTTATTGCTTGCTTGCTTGCTTGCTTGCATGAGAAGGCAATACATCACTGTCATCTTTGTATAAACATGCATTCCCAAACTCAGAGAAAGTGCAGCTGACAAATCTGCCTTAATTCTTTGGCTTTAAAAAGAAAAGAGTTTACTGCCTGTGCTTATACTGTGGCATTTTGAGTAGCAGGACAATATAAGAATAGTGAATTTTTGATAGATTTCTTAAAAAATAGGAAGATAGAGATAGAGAGCGCAGGAATATCCAACTGTATGATTGGTCTCTAGCAATTTGCTAAAAGTTTTAGTTGAATTGATTCAGAGACAGGTAAAAATATGGGGCAGAAAAATTCCTTACCTTCATTCTCTGCTTTGTCTGCATTTATAGGGCTGGTAGGCGAGCTCCCAGAGGCCTTCCTCCCACTCATACCAGAAATCATTGCCATGGACGACAGTCTTCCTATTGCTCGGACAGCATGGCCTGTTTTCTAAGACATAACAGAAAAGGCTTCTGATCAATCCAATCCAACAGGCATGTGATTTTCTGCAACAATCGTGCTTCGGACAAATTATCTGGGATCTCTGCAAACCTCACTGGAATTGGTGGACAAACTGCTTATATATAGCTCTGTTGTTCTAGGAGAGACAGAGCAGGCTGGACTGAATTACCAAATTTAGTTGCAGATATAAACTTCCCCTGATGAACTCATACCTAAATGAATGTCTCTGTTAGCTGCGGATAAAAAGCACTGTGCGAGAGGAGGGCCAGCAGAGAAGCCCTGTCCTGTGTAACTGGAACTGGACTCTGGTGGGGGATGCCTCCACAGCCTTCTGGGCTGGGCTGAATTTCATCCAACATGGATAACGAGCTGATATGAAATGAAAGAGAAAGCACCATCTGCATGATGGGAAGAGACCTCTGACAGGATCAAGGATCAACCATCAGGCTACTAAAATATGCTCAAACTATGAGGGCTGTAGTACAGACATTTGTATTGCATGAGCTTCAAGAAACAAGTACAGCAGACTATAACAGGAATATAAGATAGATTTACATAAATTAATATTTTGTAGGCTACTCAAACGGATCCAGGATTTCACACAGCAACTCCTGTAGCTATTAGCGTGGCACAGATAGACCTGCTACTGCAGTTCCAGCATTAGGAAAAAAGAAGATAAGGAGACTGAATATGTTAAAGGAAATCATTAAACCAATCTGATTGAATCCATGGGAAGCTTGGGGTTCCAACAGGACAGAACTCTTGGCTTAGTAGAATGAAGCTGCCACAAAATAAAGTACCTTTAGGAAGCCCAGGCAGATAAGTTTTACCTGAACTGTTTGGGTTTGTTAAGAATTACACAATTCCCCAGCCCTCAGTGGCATGGAGAGGGCAGGGAAGAGAGAGAAGCATAGCCCCAGAAGAGTAGGAAAAACTATACTTGAGCTCATATGCCTTTTAATAACCTGAAATGGGATCATCCTGTGTAATCCACGTGCAGCTGTGCACCCTCCTACTGCCCAGCTGCAGGAACCAGACCTGCTGTCCTGCATTCCCACCCTGGCCATGCCAGAGCTTTCAACAGCAGCAGAAACCTCCCGGTGTGATGTGTTCCCCAGAATCATAAACATTAAAAATAAAGAGAATATTAGGATATCCACCCCAATTCCATGTCCTCTTCATTACCTGCCATTTTCTTCTGGCCATATATTTCTTCATCCTATCTTTGGAAAGTTTTTTGGCTTCCATATTTTTGGTGTCTTTTTGCAGCCAGGGATGCTGAAGACATTGAGTACAATTTAAGCGACTCCTGTTTTTGTATGAAAAGACCAGTCAGTGTTGCCAATAACAAAAGAGGAACCTACCTTCTGTAACATTATTTTGTGCTCTCTTTGCTGGGAGCTGATTTTTCTGTTTCCTATATTTAGCAACAAAGATCACATGGCTCTGCTTTCCCAGCCATTCTAACTTATTAAACTCACTTTCACAATTTCTGTAGATCTTTTTGAGAGAAAACAGTATAATTTTAAGTGTTAATAAAACATTATAAAACAAAGCAGGAAAAGCCATATGTTTTAGGCATGGAACACATACAGCAGAGCCACAGTGGCAATGATTCAGCTGCTTCATGCTGGCAGAGCCCCGTCCCAGATCTCCTTTCCTTTACTCACAGAGATTCCCCATCCCACCACTTAATAACCTCCTGAACATTAACAGAACAGAAATGTCCAAATCTCTCGCCACACCCATTCTTCACTTTGCTCAGGGTGCACAGATAAATAACCCTCTGTTCTCCATCCATCCACTTGCAAACTCATTGGAAGAAGTACGTTTCCTTTCCTTGGTTTGTTCTGCAAACACGGCTTCCAACTCTGATTGTTTTTTTTCCTTGCCCAATTACTACATTTATAGGGAAGCTGCCTACTCAGAGGTACCACACTTAAAAGCGACACGCGGCAAAATTGCAACCCATTCAGAGCAAGGCAGAACGTGTCATGCAGGAATGCGTGTCACGAAACAGTGGGGGTCAGAGTGGCCGCACAAAAGCCCCGGGTGCCGCTCGCCCGAGGGGAGGGAAGAGCACAAAGAGCCGGGGATGGAAGCGAACGCTCCATTCAGCCCCTCGCCCTGCGAGCGAAACCAAGAGCGCTGCACACGCAGAGCCGGGCGGGCACGCACAGCTCCCTGTAAAGCATGGCCAGAGGTGCTGCGGCCCTGTGGAGCTTCACGGGGGGAAACACGAATGGCAACTTCGGCTAAATGCAAACACAGAAAGTGCAGCAAGTCCAGCAGCTTTACTTCATGTCTTTCTTTAGTAGATTGCTGATAAAGTCCTTGGCATCGTCAGAGATTTCATCGAAAGCCTCATCGTCGAAGTCCCACGTCGCTGAGGTGACATTGGCAAGGGTTTCGTTGTCGTTGTCTCCCATGAAAGGAGAAAGTCCGCTGACCCTGGGGACGGAACAGACACAGGCACAGAACAAACTGCGTCAGTTTGCAAATTACCGGAGGAGCAAGTGTCTGACATCTCCCATGCTCTGCAGTTCTTTATCAATAAAGGCTCGCTTTAAACACTAATTAAATTTAAAAGGACTCAAAACTAACTACAGATAGCCTTATGGGAAGGAAACTAGGATTTTGCCAGCAAAACTGACAGGCACATTTTACTAGTTCCTTTCTCTTTTCCCAAGACATTTTTGAGGAGAACTAGAATTAGGTGAAATTGGAGCAAAGTAGTTTGTTAAATGACTTGTCGAGTTCTGCATAACTAATACAGGATTTTTCACACCATATTCAGTGGAATATCTTTTTTTTTTCCCTGGCACTTCCTCAGAATCACAGAATTGTCAGGGTTGGAAGGGACCTCTGAAGATCATCTACTTTCAGGGTGATTTTGCTGCCTTTACTGTCAAACCAAGGGTTTTTTTGACATTTTATTCCGTTTACTCCTGCAGAGAGAGACCCAGAAAAAAGATGCATAATGAAAAAATGAAATCCACAGGGTTATTTTGTAAACAAACCCACCCTGAGTTATACAGGCATATAAAACAATGCTGCATCACTGCAGGCTGTGGAGTTATGCAGATGCATCCACAAGTAATTTGGTCTTTATGTTCTCCATCAGTCACGATGATGCATGAAATGGAAATAATGCTCTCCTATCACCTAAGTTGAGCTTCCAAGGCTTTTTATACAATATAACTGATAAATTGCCAGTGAAAGGCAATTACAGAACATCATGGTGTCATTTTTGCAGTCTCTTTCTCCAGTTGAGCATTATCCTTTATTACACTGTGCATCTGGATACTTTTGATGCCTGTATATATTACCCTTTCAGTAAAAACTTAGAGGTGAAAGGTTGCTTATTCCTTAGAACTACAAGTTATTCACTTTTCCAGGTCCTCCTGGCATGCAATTTACAGAGTAAACCTATTCTTCATGAATTTTTACAGACTTTATTTGATTTCTCAGTACAATTGTGTTAACCAGTTACATTTCACAGCACTACTCCTTTCTTTTAAATATAGAAAAATAACTGTAACTTATTAGGGTTCTGCAAACACTACATGGATATAATACTATATAGATACCATGATGCCACTGAATATCACAGAACAGACTGGTTAAAAAAAAGATTGGGGTCAAATAAAGTGAGCTATTATATTAATAATATTAGAATGATCTCCTCCTTCAAAGTTGTTTTGTTTCTTTTTTTGTATCTAATTACATTCAAAATCTGATTTGGAATTTGTTCCTAACCATTTCATTTCATAAACAAAGCAGAATCACACACTCTTTGAAGTCTCACACAGAGCAGACACTAAATCTTTTACCATTTCTGGAAGTTGTGTGCAGTACAGCAGAGTCTAGAATCTTACGTGTATACTTCAGAAACTTCTTAGTAATAATACATGAGCTGAAGATAAAAGGTTTGTTTATTCTCAGGCAGAACAAGGTAAATCAGAACGGAATGGATTTGCTGTCTTACTTTCCATTATATGTGGTGCACTTGAATGCAGCAGTGAATCCCGACTTTGTAAATGTGTAAGGTGGCATAAACACATTTATGAAGACATAACAGGCACAAGTTACCAAAAGCTGAAAGATCAATGTACTAAAAATGCTCCCATAAAGCAACTTTACCACGACTGCTCCCTGTGTTTGACGCTTGCTTTGCTGGAGGAGAGAAGGTTTGTGCCTGACACTGACAGCACTGCAGAGCTGGCACAGCTGCGGGCAGCGCGAGGCTCTGCTCTGCCCGCACGAACAGGGAGGCACGGGAATCTCTGTCCTGGAACCCACAAAGCATTCCTGCAGGGCCTTAAACCCACCTCCTCTCTGACACCTGAGCATTTGCTTAGTTATGACAATGTCAGTGTTCTCCATAATGTTTTAGAAAGTGAAAAAATCTCGTGCAGACCGCAGTTCTGATTTTGGCTTCCACGTACTGACTGCTGGGCTGTCTCGTTATTACCTTGTAGTAAGAACAACAGTCTCAGCCAAGCCAGTGGCTTATGCAGTGACAGGTCTGTGAAGTATTCCTTTAGCTCACTGTCAAAAGAGGAGATGCACATTTTCTCTTCATCCAGTTAAGCTTCCAGAGGACGCACTTGGGCAGCCAGAGCAATACCAATCCCATTTCCCTTCAATACTTGATCAGAGTATGTCAGAGGTGACCTCTGCACAGCATTACCACAAATAGTGTTGTACAGCTTTTGCACTACATTAGACAAGATTTTGGCCTATTTCCAGAGATTAAAGCTGCAGTATTGAGAGATCATATGCATACTAAAAACCCTGCTATAGCTACAGAGACATTGCTTCATGTGGAAACATCACTGCTCCACGGTGCCGTAAGAGGCAGTGCTTATACTGCATGTCCCACACAGCTTTTGAAGGGTGAGGATAAATTAAACAATGAGAAGTTAGAGAAAGAAAAAAATTCTGGGATTGTTGTTGGTTTTGGTGTGTTGTTTTTTTTTTGTTTGTTTGTTTTTTTGTTTTTGTTTTTGTTTTTGTTTTGTGTGTGCGTGTATTTGGTTTTTTTTAAATTTTAGAACTGTACGACAGAATTATCTGGTAAAATTTTAAATGCTGTGGTAGGATTGCTCAATCCCATGCATTTGGTAAATTACCAGGTGGGTTTCAGTTAAGCCTCCACTCATTTTGTCATCTACAAACACCAGTGGAAGAGTTCCCATTCAAATATTTTAATGAACCTATCTTTGTACTCCTGAATGGGCTGTTGCAGATTTATAAAGCTAAAATAATTTTCTCTCTCTACTACAGTTTTACACTGTGAATCAGTTGTCCTGTTGTGGAAATACTTCTAAGGAGAACTAGATCCTTGTCTATAGTCAGAAAACAAAATCCAGCAACTAGTGTAGATTAGAAATTATGTAGCCAGAAATTTTTATCTCTAGCACAGATTTCGCTGACCGAAGTCTTGGTTGTTCAATTCTTAATAGCCATTTAAAGTAATAATGGTACAGCAACTCTTTTGACAGATAATGGAAACAATTTCTTTTTGGAATGCTGAAGTGATAAAGATGAGCTGCTGCTCCAGAAAATTAACACAGAGCTTACACTGCGAAGTTACTCTTAGACAAGCAGCAGGCTGTTTACTGAAAACATTTTTCCAGCTACTTTACCAGGCATCTTCCTGGCATGTTAAGAACCATTTGTTTAGAAAATCTTTCACAGTTTCCACTTCTAAATAAAGAAGAAATATATTTTATCCTCTAGGAGTTCCTTAACATTTATTGGTCTGTTCTAACAAAGCTCTGAGTGCAGACTTAGAAATGTTAAGATGAAAAGGGTCCAATGTGGATGCAAATCTCATTGCCTATGTAACAAACACCATGGCATTTCAACTGGAAATCTTTGCATTAAGACTCCCACTAATCCAGGGAAGATGGCTTTGCCGCTTGTCTCAGAGAGTCAGACTGTGAGTGTTCCTCTGCAAGCAGTGCTTGCAGCGCCAGGGGACTGGGACTGCTGGCACTCAGCTCCTCCTTACAGGCTTTGCCTTGCACTGGCAGTGCAAACAAAGTAACAGATCTCAGTACGAACAGATCTCCGTACCTGCTTCTGATAAACCTGTGCAGGGCATGTCAGATAAGCACATGATGATGACACCTGCACCCTAGAGATCATGTAGTGAATTAATTCTTTTTTAGGTGAACGAAAGCAAATAAATAGTCTGAGAATACTTTGTCAGGGACACACATCCATGGGACACTTAGCTGAGGGCTGACTGACTCCCACAGTGGTCCCCTCTGGAAGAAGCAGACCACTGAGTCCATGTAAAGGAAGACAGCTCGTTGCTGAAGCAAGGGTGTTACTGCTGTTCTCATGCTTATTTCACATGTCCGGTGGATTAATGAGGAACCACAGTTTGCCAGTGCCACTGAACAAATAAATCATTTTCTTTTGAGCAGTACAGTCTGACACTAAAGCCTTCCTAACCTGGTTTAAGGAAAGAACAAGGAGTGCTCTCACATCTTTAATATAAAGAGGTATAAATTTTTAACATGACGTGGAGCCAAGTGTAAGCCAGTGGTGTCTTGCTTTATTGAGGCTCCAAGCCAGCACACCCAAAAGATGAACAATGCCGAAAGATCTTTCAACCCAAATGGCCAAACAAGGGAGGGGGAACAGCAGTGATGAAAAACACAATGGATAAAAAGGAAAGGGAATGTTTGAAGAATCAGGGTGTGTGCTGTTAGGAAGGTGCTGAAGGAACACAGTATACAGCAAGATCAAATGTGATATTAAAACACAGCCTAAGATAAAGTATATTAAAAAATATTAATTGACAGAGATCAACTATGCTGAAAAGATAAACACTGCCTGGCACTGATAAAGCAAGGAGAACTATTGGAACACAAGCAGGGGTTTGAATCAGCCACAGACAATTCCTCCCTGAAACTGCTCAGATCCTGTGGTGTCAGAAGGAAAAGGACAATCCACATTCAATGTAAGCCCATGCAGCGCTGAAACCTTAGACTGAAAATTGCTTTGAAATAAAAATTAGAAATTGCTTCAGATTACTAAATATTCAAACCAATCCAAATTGATCATGAGAAAAGAACTAGAAATAGAAAAAACACACAAATTCAGCAATGCCAAGAAGAATAAATGGAAGAGAAAGAGCTGGAAAGAATTCAGGAGGTTTAGCCTTCATTAGATAAAGATTATTATAAATGCAGAAAGGAACACTGAAATAGACATAAATGGAGATGATATACACAAGCTATAATATTTGTGGCCTGTTATTTCAAAGGCAATAGATCAACTTAAGTATGTGGAACAGCACTATGATGCAGAACAGGACAGAGAACAAGATAAAAGTGGAAGATAAAAAACATGAGGTGGAGAATACAAACGGAAATTTAAGGAAGAGCAAAGACATATGAAGAGACAGGACTGAATAAGTTATCCAGGGAGATTAAAAGGATTTAATATGTAGCTTAGAAATGTGGAAAGGGGACCCATGAACTGTAGGCTGGAATTAAATCAGTCGTGCCATAAGGAAGACAGATGCAGTATCCCAGCAGGGAATGCAATATCTGTACTTACATCTGCATAGCAGAGGGCTGGGGAGAGGTTTTGCTGCAGGGTTTTGGAGGAGTGCTGTCACCCTGCTTCCTACTGAGATTACATCTCAACCATTTATTCTTGTGCAGGGAAGACCCTTCACTCACAGAGATCACTTTAGCAGCTCTCTGCTAAACCCAGTTTGTATTCGTTGTGCAGCACATCATGGAAACACAGTCCCTTTCTAGGCAGGTGTGTTGTCAAGGGATGCTGTAGCGTGTTCCCTGCTTTCTCCCTTGGGACAGATGATGGACACAGCAGCTTTGGGCCATCAGCTGCCTGTGGCAGAGCTGCCCTTAAGTCCAGTGCTCTGCTCTACCTGCATGGCCCCACTCCCATGGCAGGGGAGAGGGGATGCAAATGCCCAGGTGTGAGAACAGTGATGGTGTGTGAGACAGACACCAAGTGAGTGAGTCTTGCACTTCAGGCATGAGATTTGGCAGTTTTGAGCTTACAATCAAAACGGGAAGGCAGAGCTGCAACTGAAGAGAGACAGTTCTCAATGACTTTTATTTGCATTCTGTAATGATGATGTGATAGCTCATTTTGGATAATGGCTCATAGTTGTGAGTCTGTAAAAATAGCTGGGCTCTAAGAAAGTTAAGACAGATTGGGAACCTCTGTCACTCTGGGGTGGAGAGGGAAAGTCCAAGTGATGACTCATGGGCCTTCCCTAACTTCTATTACTTTATTCTTATGGCAAGAAAGACAAAAGCTAATTATCACTGCTAATCATTATTGTGGCAATAGCAATGCATCAAAAAAATCTTTTTTCATTTTGTTTGGGTAATGTAATTTTCCCCTTATGACGGGTTAAATGAGCTTAAATGCACCTTAGCAAACAAGTAATTTCACAATATATTTCACAAGGCATATCAGATCAGATGAATGCGTGTACCACCACCCCAACCCCATCAGCTGAATGGTACAGCATCCAAATATCCCGGCTGGCACAGAGAAACTGGGAGGAAGCAGACGGGTCTTTGGCAGGATAAGTCGCCTTTCCCCACCTGTTCCACCTGCTCCCTTCGCTGTGTCTCAGCCGATGCCCTGGCTGCATTCCCCGGGAACACTCGGTGCCAGCACCGACCCGTGCCTCGCTGCTCAGACTGGGAGCACACGGAAACTCTCCACGGGCGTAGATAACAACAAGCGGCCCCGAAAGACGAGAAGCTCCCCGAAAGGTGGCGGGTGCGTGGCCGCGGGCGCGCTCGGTGGCGGGCGCGGGCGGGCTGCAGGCGGCGCTGCGGCACCGAGCCACTCCCGGTCCCGGTGCCCGGCACCGCCAGCCCGCCCCGGGAGCGCAGGGGTTTGTCATCGCTCTGCTGCCTGGGTGGGCTGCGTTACTGGAGCTACGGAACCATCCAAAGGAGCTTTCGAGATCTAGAAAGAAGTGCTTGGGAGTGAATGGAAAATAGAAGTCCTGTAAATAAACTGGCAGAGCGAAGTGACCTTGAAGCGTGGAGCACACTTCGCATCTGAAACTGAAGATAACAGAAATATTCCGAGTCTTTGCTGGGAGTAAGAGGGAGTTGATGTAGTAGCTTTTGCGTAGGCCAAGTAAGGAAAGTATGTTGCTTAGTTTAGAAATGAGAAGAGCATGAACAAGTGCAGGCTCATGAGAAAAGCAGGAGCACAGAACGGCTGAGTAAAACTGAGGCAAACAACTGTGCATTGCCAGATGTCAAGGAGTGGGATAGCCAGGGCAGAGGGGACTCTTTAATAAAGGAAGAAAGGCATTGAGAGGAGTCTTTTAAAAGAACCAGTGCAAAGCAGATCTGCCACTGACTTACTACTGAAGCTGGAACAAGGGAGAAGGCTCCAAACTAAGCTTCTCTTTTCACTTGTGTGGCATCAAATGTGTAAAGTCACAGCTGGAAGAAAACCACTTGCTGTTCTAGGCATGGAGACACTAGTTCCATATACATTTCTCTAGAGTCATTCATGTTTATAAGCATGCTGTATCAAATCATTTACAAAAATCAAATCCAATACTGAAATATGTGACCAAGAGCTGCAGCTAACCATATTCTAAAATGTTTCACAAGCTCGACCCATGCTGCTTATAAAATGTATTTATCCAGTGGTTTGTGCTTGGTAGTAAATTAAAATGCACTGTGAACAGATATGGTAATGCTGGGATACAGCAGTGTGTCCCACGAGACCCCAAAGTTTCACAAAAATTTTCTCTGTTGGAATAAAATAATGGAAATTATTGGTTATTAGTGCATGCCCAAGCATTTTTCTTTAACATCTGGAAAGGAAAAATAGTTTGAAGTTAATAATAAAATAGTCACATTGTCTTTTTAAATGAGGTGAAGCATTGCTAGTTTATGATGTAAGATGTACAACACTAAATAGCTGAATTTCCAGAACTGCCAGTTCTGCAGTTTACCAATTGCACCCTTCAGAGAGCAGTGAAGTTTTATTAAACATGCTGGAGCTGCTAATTACAACACAAAAGGCCTGAAAACTTAAAAAAACTTCAGAAGCTGATGAAAATTTTGTATGTTCAGCAACTGTCAGGATTTGTGTTAAGAATAGCAAAGTACTCACAAAATGTAGCAGATAACTCCTATACTCCACATATCTGTTTCATATCCAATAGGTTCATAGTTTATAACTTCTGGAGCCACAAACTCAGGTGTCCCAAAGAGAACTTTCAGAGAGCCTGCATTTTCTGTGAAGAATGAAAGAGAAAACCATTAACTGCTGCATGGAGATTTTTAAAAACAATTGTTCCCTAGTAACAGGAAAACCAGTTTTGCCCTCATATTTGTGATTTTGTTAAAGATCCTTATCAGAAGAAATAAATGATTCCTGAATTGCTGTTTTCTTAGCTGATAAATTTATACCAATAAAGAATTATTTATTGAGCATCCTCAAGCACACAACACTATATAGGGCACATAAGAAGGTTCCTATTGCAAGGAACTTCCACAAGGCCAAATCTATGAAAAAGGAGAGCCATCAGTGTTTAATTCAGATTTTTATGTCCTGATGTACAAAAGCGTTTGAGCCTCCATCCCTTTAGCAGTTGCACAAGAGAACTGCAGGACTCCAGTGTCAGAAAGAAGCTACAGTTTTCACAAATTACCGAACATTTATCAAAGCTTGGAGCTCTGCATGTTATGGTAAAAAGAACCCGTAGTGCTAAAATTATAATAATAGGAAAGAGCTATTTCAATCCAACACATTTTCTTCTAGTGTAAACAGGAAAGAAAATCAATACTGGGTTGCTTTTCTCTTAAATTTGAAGTGGCACAGGCCAGCAGTGAAACAAGAGAAGAAGCAGATGATGTGCACCAGTCAGATCATTACCTCCCAGGTAAAACTGGACTTGGGCATGCTCTCCAAACCAGGCTGCCTACAAGCACACCTGTGGTGAAGGGGGGAGCATAAATCACCAGCTGTCAGTCATCAGCTGCTCCAAACTTTTATTCAGCTGGCCTGTAGCACAGGTGTGCTACATTTGCTCTCCTTAAACACACTGTGGATGCTTTCAAAACAACCTACAGTGAAGCTGCTGCTCCCAATATAAACTGAAAGAAGGAGGTCATGAGACACCTGACCTGGTTTGACACGCTTCTTGTGCTACCCCACCAGTATTGCCCTACTGAAAAATACAGTGATGAAGGTAAGAGAAAAACCTGTTCATAAGCCAGTACTGCCAGATTATGCTGCCAGTGTGCAAGTGAGTGATGTGTCTGCCCTCTAGTATAGTGTGAGACACAGTGCAAGTCATTAAGTTAGAAATTCTTAGGCAAATCTCAGTGGGCTCATTTTCATCAATGCTCATTCTAAATCTGATGAAAAGAATAAGCAAGGTCAGGAAGGAAGAAAACCAAGGAATAGATTAGGGACTGGGGGGAAAAAACCACATCCCAGTAATAAAATTGTATTTTAAAAATATAAAAATGTCAGAAAATAAATTGTTTCTAACTTGAAACAGGCTTGGATTTAGGTTGAGAAACTCATGTCCAGTCTGCACATGTGCCTGAGCAATCAGTGTATGCCTTAAGTGAGATTTATTGCATTTGGTTTATGTTTTGTGCAAGAGCAGCAGCCAGATTAGGCACAGTAGAATGTCCTAGTGTGGAACCGTTGCTCTCCCAAAGAGATTACCATCTAAACAAAACAGATATGGATGGGAAGGCAAACAGATGTAACACATTCCAGTGCTGCTCCTGTTAAGGTTACCATGAGTACAGGGATTTGCAGCTCTATAATCAAGAGAAAAGCTTAAAAAACCCTCAAACAACATAAAATCAAAGTTTTGAGGAGAATACAAAAGAAGTGACCTGTCCACAAAACTGAATCTTAATAGAATATTTTTATTTACGAGAATTTAATTTACCAAGTTTTGCAGCATAAATGCTGATCCCAGTACTGACTCCACTCCCAAACTTAGCTCCATGGAAAGCTCTTAAGGCACTTCCTGAAATGTAATCAAACACCTGAGCTAGTGCTCTTTTGAGGTACACAAATCCCCAACTTACCAAATGAAATCTGAAACTTATATGGGATTAACAACTTGCCTAATGATTGAATGCCATGTTGAGGCAACTTTTGAGCACAATCACAATTCACTTGCAGTTATGCCAGTTTCCCATTTTAAATTCTGTGAAACCCTTTTTTGCTCTGTTCAGGTATGGTTATAGTAAATTAATTGCAGAAACCTCATTTTCACGTGTTTTCCCTACTCCCACCATGTAGGGAGTGCCTATTTTTAGAAACAGAAACAGAGAGAAGAATGCCTGGGAGCAGCTGCAGGAAATTACCCAGATCCTCCCATGCGAGTTCACCAACATCAAGACCCTCCTGCCAGCTCTCTGACTATCCTTTAAAAAGCACATTCAAAAACTATTCCACAACATCCCTACAGTCACATAACCAGAGTTTTCTTATTCCAAAATATATATATGATACTTTTTCTAACGTGCAATCTAAAATGACTTAGCCTAAAAGAAGGGCAATGTGTTCTCCACAGTGGCAATGAGGAGTGAGGGATCACCTTCCTTTTCCAAGTGCCCAAGATCCCGTTTTCCCATCTGTCTTCATTTTAAAGTCAACATTTACAGTTTTTTTTCAAACTGTCCTTACAAGAAATTACTGAAATTTATCACAATGAGCCTATTTTCTAAAAGCTTCATCATGATCATCCAAGTCTCAGGCTCAGATTTTCACATCCAAGTTTGGAGGCTTTTCTGTGCACTGTGTAAACTACCATGAGCAACTGTGTATGCAAAAGGCTGGTGTATGAAATGTGCTGCCCACAGGTCAGAGAAATGTAGGGGTTTTTTTTGAAAACATGGCATTTGAGTGCAAGCATACAGTGTGAAACAACTGACACAGCATTTTCTGTGTATAAAAGAAAAAAGAAAGGAAAAGAATAAGACCCTTTCTATGCAGTAATATGTCAAGTCTTTACCCAGTTGTTTACAAGCTTAGTACACAAGTAGGATCTGTGTTTGGATATCCCTTAGTTCAGATAGAAAGCTGACAAGCTAGCTGGAAACTGTTGCTGACACTGTGTATAATCAACTGATTAAAAAAAAAAAATCTTTACAGTACTCAAAAAACATTCTCTTTTCTCCTTGAGAAGTTTATCTTAAACAATTTTCTACATGAGTTCCTCAGCACACCAAAAAAGGTCAGGAAAATACCCCACTGCAGCTTTGGTATTTCCTGACAGTGCAAGAGAACTAATTAGCTGCAGAAGATAACTGCAGAAGGAGCTGATCCTAATATCTCTAAAACTGATCAAAACACTGGATATTTAGAGGCACTAGTTTGCAGTAGTTACAAAAAGTTAAATCTCAGAAGCTGAAGTGCAGAATCAGCCACTGCTCCCTTCAGCAATCCCTTGGCTGAGCAGTTTCTGCTCAGTCAGGGTCAGGTCTGTAGAATGAGGGCTCCAGTCCCACATCTATCAATGCCAGAGTGAGTTTGACAGCCAATTTCAAAATCGCAAAGCTTGAAGGAACGCAAGCAGAGGAACATGCCCTCAGTGCACCATATACGACAACTGGCAAGAAGCAGGCATTAGTGAAAAGTGGTTTTAGCAATTTTTGTAAGTAAATGAAACAGTAAAAGTTGTTTTCTACTTTTGGAAATCATCTCAACTGAAATGTTACAGTTGTCTTTGCAATTAAAACAGTGCTTGTGCTGGCTGGGCATGGAATGGAATGCCATTCTTTCTCTTCCTAGGGAATGCCACCCACGATGGAGTTATCCAGAATGGCAGGCTGATTAATAGCAAATACCTACAATGGAACCTGGCAAGAATTAGCAGCATATGAAGCCAAACAAATGTACAGTATTGTAAAATCAGAATCAGCATCAGCACCCACAACTCTCATCCTTCTACATCAAGAGAAGTTATCTGGAGTTTAGAGGTTTCCTACCTATGGCATGACTGGAGCCACTCACAAGCTGCTGTCAGCCATGCAATGCACTGTGATGCCACAAGATTAACAGAAAAGTGGGAAAGCTGATGGATATGAACAGGCTATTGAAAATAGGATCTTCTGTTTGCTAAATGTGAATTTAACTGTGGTCTGAAGTTAAAAAGGTAGCTGAAGAAGTCTCTATAAAAAGGCCATTCTGTGTTTACAGTATATCTCTTGTTGATGGAATCCACTCAGTGCAGCAGTAAATGTACAGTTTTCAGGCTGACAGCTGGAACATCATGGGCTGAAATCTTTCTCACACCTCTCACACTAAAACACCAGCACTGGAACTTAGTTAACAGTTCATCTGTTTCCTGAACAACAACAATTTCAGTTCTTGTTCCCAGAACACTACTGGCTCTATACTGGTGAAGGAACAGAAATGGCAGCAATCTCTTTTTAAAATAAATAAAATAGACATCTTATCTCTGAGTAAACAGTGTCCATGTGACCAAGATTAATTTAATACACTTTTGGAGCAGAACATCATCTAAAATTCTTCAAAGCAGACTTCTTTTCCCCTATTCATTCAACAAACCATTCCTGGTTTATTTTAGTAAAGTTATATTCTTGGGAATGCAATAGTGTGTTACTTAAGTATCAAAAGAAGTAGAATGAGCAGCATTTAGGCAGATAACAAAAAGTAGGTGGTAGTAATTCACCTGTACTCTCTCAAAAATCATTGTTCTACTTTTTAATAAGTATTAAAAATTTTAAAATTAATACTTTTTCAGAGAGGGAAGGAAAAAGATTTCAAGTAAGAATCCAGCTGTGGGCCCCGTTATATAGAGAGTAGGAATTCCTATAAGTTGTCCCAATCAATTATTGTCAGGAGAGCCACAAATCTCAGCTCTCCCAGTGTAACAGGTTCCTAAACCGTTTTTGTTTCTTTTAATTCCCCGAATGATTTTTATTTCTTTTGTGAAAGCACAAGATGAAAAAAGATCAGTGTGGGATGTTGGTATTGTTTAATGCTAAAAACACAACTGAAGGGCTGCTTTTTAGAGCTGAACAATATGAAGACAAGAACCTTTGAAGGTCTTTGGCTTTCAAGTTGTAGAGCATGTTGGAAGCTTAGACCAAAATGAATGAGAGAAAGCAGCTTAGGGAGAGGAAGGGCTTGTCAAATGCAATTTCCCCCTATTGCATTATTTTTATGTAGTGCTATTACACAGCTCTTTATAGAATTCCTATGATGTTTAACATGTATAACAACATCCTGCTCTTTAAGATAAGAAATTATAAAAATAATGGGAAAATGTAAATCAACTGTAATTATACTATTATACATATTATATATATATTATTATTATATTATCTTATATAGAAAGGCTTCTAGAGCATCACCTCAATTCCTGTTAAAAAAGTTTCAAGGATTTGTAGTATTCATGAAGCAATCAGTTAGAGAGTTAGTGCTTTTTGGTACCAAATGTAAATATTTTTTAACATTACTATTACTGTGTATTTTAGGTGCAATCCGAAGGGATACCGTGCTGTAGAAACAGACAGGTAGATTGTGTACACCTCACTGCAAACTTCTTTTGAAGATGAAGTGCCCTACTCTCACTCTTGAATGTCTTCTTTTTTCCCTTTTCTATTTTTTTCCTAAACCCAGAAATATTTATAGGAAACATAGTCTATTTACTCTCTATATGTAAAAGAATATAATAGGTATAATGAATTACTGTTTGTCCTGCCCTTTCCTCCTGTGACACTGAAATAGGCAGAGAATTCATTACCTAATCTTCTTGCGAGTCCAAAGTCGATGAGTTTGATACTTGTACCAGTCTTGTTGACACACATAATATTTTCTGGCTTCAAATCCAAGTGGACAATACCCTGCTTATGAATGTATTGAACTCCTTCTGAAATCTGCTTCATGTATTTAATGCACTCTCTCTCTGTCAGTTCAAAGTCTTCATCAATGATTCGTTCAAAGAGTTCTCCTCCAGAAACCCTATGAAAGGCAGAATGAAAAGAGACTTCTGTAACATATGCATTTGGAGAGTAATCAGACTTTTTTTTTTACAGCAATACAGAGAGTTCAAGCTTGCAGCAGTCACTTGAGGATGCAATCTGTGTTCTGTAATTGCATTTTCCATAGACACATGGAATTATGTGTGGTATAAATCAGTAGATGTTTTCTATTCTGAATCTCTGTCGCAGGTGAGCACTGTGAAACACCGATGTTGTTATTCCAGGCAGGAGGGATTTACACCCTGCCTCTAGGACTGGGTCACCTGCAGCTGACAGTGAAGTGAGTGCTCTGTGACTGCCACCCTGCTGACACATGTTCGTAACACCGCTCCCGACTGCGAGCACACATTTCCCACTTCTTCCTTCCCTCCTACCATCCATCAGTGCACAAATGTAGATAACAGAATTTAGAAATAAAGAAAACTAAAATACATGAAATGGGTCCCAGGGAAAGAGGATAAAACTTCAAGCAGATGAGCAAAAACTCAGGAATAATAGAGATTGAGAGTGACAAAAGCTGATGAAGGAAGAATTCTGATGATATAGATAATTGAAATGCAAAGCTCAAAGGGTAAATTACTGACCCAAGTGAGCTCAGAGGGGATTTCCTCCTTAGCTATGACAGGAGAAGGATATAACCCACAACACTTTCAGTGTTGGTATTTTTAGCTGAGCCCTCATCACACGCCTTGTAGGTCAATTCCATTTTTACACTAATTTAAGATGTGAAATAATTGGTCTTTGCAGGGTAGCATCTCCTGGATTGAACTGTTCGTGCAACTGAAGTGGGGCATTTTAAACCTAGATTTAAGAAAGCATAATTTAAATTGTGCCTTGTGGGTTTGCTGGGGTTTTTTTGGTTTGTTTTTGTTTGGTTTTGTGTTTTGTTTTGTTTCTTTGGGATTTTTTGTTGTTTTCATTTTTTTTTTTTAATTCTGAGTAATCACTCAACTGGTTTATCTGCTTGCATCCAAAGATGGGAAATACTTTTTTCCTATGCTGTGGGTGAATGACCCGTAAAGAAAGGAGCACATAGTGAAGAGCAGCTTTGCTTTTAGAACTTAAACACACCATGGTCTTTATATGGTTTAATATTTTGCAGTGTTCATGCTTATTGCCAAATGCAATTGCACATTTCAGTTACAGAAGGAAAACACACAACTGAAAAGGGGCCTTGCCATGTTTGCAGGTTGCCAGATACCTGATTATATCCCTCATGTACCAAACTGAATTTGAAACATCTGAAGTTCTGGATGCATTTCTTGCTTTGGCTATAAGATTTCAGAAAATATGTAATTAGAAATGCTATTGCGATTTCCTATGAATATGAAAATAGTAAGAAGAGCATATGCTTGGCAAACTGAGAGGTTATGTTGGATTAGAGCACATTTGTAACATAAAGCAATAGTATTGCCAGACCTGTTGAATAAACATTCAGGGGGTCTAGTTTGTTGTTGCTTTGCTAAGACATTAACCAGTATGGGTGTTTATGAAAACATCTGCAGGCAAAATGTTCATATCTGGAGTACTCTGCAATTCCAAATGATAATCATCCTCATACTAAAATGTACCAGTTGTTTCTGACTGTTTAACGCAGATAGTGACAACTTACTTGTACTATAAAAGTGCCATCCTTTTCAGATCCCTAAAGGGAAAACTTTTCAGAAATTGTACCATTGCCTCAAGCACCACTTTTTAGCATATTTTTGTAAATGAACTACTGTTAATACATCTGCCTGCTGTTTTTACCGTGGGAGCTCTCAACACTCTGGTACCAATGGTAGATTAAACTGCAATGCATTTATGGGATGAATATTGTTGCATTTATATCAGGAGCCAAATCCAGTTTAATTTTTGACAGGTTAGGAAGCTGAATAAAACCAGTGTGGATGAGGTTCTACACATACATAGGAGGAGAAGTCAGCTTTGTTCAAACAGTCCAACTAGTTCAGAATCTAAATCTCTATTTTTTTCTGGATTCTCCTCTTTTCAGTATTCTCTACATGAGTCATATAGGAAAATATTCATGTCTATGGAATCACAGAGTACACATCTAAGGTTTTGGTCCAGTAGGAACAGTGAGAAGAATCTATTAGAGTTGCCCAGGCAAATACTCAACTGCATTTTTAAAAATCTATCTTAAAAAAAAAAAAGAGAAAACCCAAGTAACTTGTACCAGCTTAGATCACATGAAATGATAGAATTTAGTGTTGAGATTTCGCTCCAATAATCTTAATTTGCAATACAATAATCTCCTTCTGATCTATGTAAAAATAAACTGACTATCTGAAGTATATAAAACTTTGAGGCACTTATCCCCCAGTGCTGAATTACATTGACAACGTGCTACTATTTTCAGATTTACTTTTTCCACTGAGATGCTTACGGTGGAACCAATATGTTCCTATATTTGAAAAGGAAATGTCTGAGATTTGCCTCTGACTTCCAGTAAATGTTAGATGGAACGGTTTCCAGGCAAGAGCACATCATTATGGTGTTTAATTTAAAAGTAATAATAAAAAGATCAGATTTTATTTTGAATATGAAATCAAACCATATAAAATAGTGTAATGAGAAATATTAAAAGCAGAGAGTATGAAGTTTAAAAGGTTCTAGGAAAGGTATGGGAATAAAATTAAAATGAACAATTTAGGATAAATATCAGGAAGAAAAATCTAAGGGTGCTTCTCATGAATTTGAGTAGAAGAGGAGCTCTTAAATTTCAGTCACTGTTAAAATCTGATTTAAAGGAGACTGACAGCAGGTGAGCTTGATTTATTTTAAATCCATGCATTTAAACTCTGATGGAAATAAAACAAACAGCTTGGACAATAAGAATTTTAAAGGTATTTCCCACAACTTCTTTGAATCCAAAGAAATATTATATTACAGCAGAAATGATCCCTTGGAGGCTCTTTATCAATACAGGTGCAGCTGCTGGGCTGGGATTGTGTCAGCTGGATAACATGACAGCAGAGGGGCTACCAAGTCACCTGACACAGGTGTCACACGAGCACCTCACTGCCCAGACCTGCTCTGCTGCTGCTTGACACAATGGAAATGTTGGGGGGGGGCTCAAAAACCAGAAAAGGTGGCCACCCCAAACTAAATCCACATCCTTGTGAGACTGGGTGACAAAACTACTTTAAATTTGATTGCAGTTTTCTATATTTTTAAAGAGTAAAACCCCTTTGCTGCCAGGGGGGAACTAATGGAGTGTAAAGCCATATGCTATTCCAGACTCCTTATACATCTCCCTGTTTTCCATTAGGTCTGCCAGCTCTCAGTTCCAAGCTAAGTAGGGTTCCCTTCCCTTACCATCATCAGTTTGCTCAACAGCTCAATTTAAAAATAAAAACACCTTCCTGCACATAAGTTCCAGGGTTGTAAAATCCAGTCTCTGAAATATGCCAGTGCAGTATTAGTTTGCACATAATCTAAGCAAGTGCCAAGCAAGCAAAACAGACATATAGACTCTTTTGCCTCAAACAATTTATATCTCACTTAGAACTTCCAGCCAGCAAGAAAACTGCTTCTCCTTGCATCAGAGAGCACATGAAGTCAATGTGGCAGCAGAACTGTAACTAAAGTAACTTTTTGGGAAAAACAGCAGCACAGATCAGGATTTAATTTACTTTCCAGCTGGTACTGCCACGAGCATGGGATTCACACTAAGCAAGTGCATCATGGATGATGCAGACATTGGTCATATTGGCCTTTATTGTTTGTGAAGCCTGTTCAACACATGTTTAGAACTGCCTTAAGTTAAAAAAGTTCTCCTCCTTAAACACATTTTTGGTTCTAAATGAAAGTCCAAAATGCAGCTAACTTTATTCTCAACTCTCACAAGCGGGCAATAAGAGTAAGCTGCAAAGCCCCACCACATGTACTTTAAGAAACAAGCAAACAAGACAATAAAAACTGTAGCACATTTTGACTGATTTTTAAAAGATTAACAGAGATTCACTTACACAGTTTTAACAAGTTGGATAAATAATTGGAAAAAAATTGCAAGATCTGAAAACTATCCAGGCCTGGCAAATCCTGAAGCGTTTGACAGTCCTGTGTCTGTAAGTTGCTACTTTTGTGCACTCAATTATTTTCAACATTGTTAACTTTGTTGGTGTGCTCGGCTTTATACTTACATTTCCAAAACCATAACGATGTTGGCTTTTTCTTCAAAGGCATCTACACATTGGACAAGTTTTGGATGATGTAGGCAGTTCATGATGCTGATTTCATCCCTTATGTTTTCTTTTTCCTTAGCAGAATATGCTTTGAAAAATTTTCCTGCCCAAACTTTTCCAGTCTTCTTTTCAACAAGCCTGAAGACTTGTCCAAATTTTCCCCTGAAAATATATAACTATTTCCATAAAATGTTTTTGCAATATATGGGCCACCACAAATAGCAATGATTTACTAAATATTCCAGCACAACAATCTACTAAATATTCCAGCACAACCATTCCATTCTGAAATAAAAATGTCTTAATATCAAGTATTATTCTACACTGATTTTGTGCAGAGCAATCTGCAAGAACTTTTGAATGAATACCAGGTTTAGAGACTCTGCCATTCCAGTTAACAAGTCTTATATGGGAAGGTTCAAAAACTGGGACTCCTACCAGACTTTAATTCAGGTCTTTCTGTACATGGTTTCTGTAGGTCGTACACCTCTGAAGGGGCAGCAGATGGGACATCTCAGGTACAGGATGTAGGTGCAATCAGAATCTGAATGCTCAGGACTTCAGTACTATGGGTTCCCATTGCTGTAATGTACAATTCTACCTCTATGTTACACTTCTCAGGATTTGTTATTGGCAGCACACAGGATCCCCTGGCCTTCAGCACTGATCACTGAAAGATTATCATGCAGTTCACACCACCAGGGGCTGGGGCCCTGAGAAACACAGCCAGACTAATCACTGACCTTGTCTCAGCAATAGTATTAATGCTCTTGGGATTATGGCCGCTGTCAACAGAGATTCCAGCCTGTGGGCATGATAATCCTATTACCACTAATGGATATAATGGAAATGCAAGTACACAATGTGTACCTTTTTTTTCCAGATAGCTTTTAGGACACTGAAAAACGAATGAATCCTCTAGCTCTGTTCATTTGTGGGCTCTGTTTTCCTTGCCAGAAATACATGTAGTGCCTATTTAAAATTATCAGCTAATAGGAGCAAAGGATCTTTATGGAGTGGAGGCCAACATATGTTAAAATCTATTTTTACTGCAACAAACTGGGATGTTGAAAGTGCAAGACAGTCAAAGAATAAATGCACATGATCTTTATAACTGGCTGGTGGCCTTGAAAACTGTGTGTCTTCAAAAGCACAGCCCAGTACTTACGATCCCAGTCTTTCTTCGATGTTATAGACATCTGACACCTTCTGTTCAGTGTTGATTGTAACTGTCCGATATTCCACCTCTGTCTCCTTCCCCTCTACAAATAAATGTTAAGGACCATGATTCAAAAACTCCAGAAAATGAAGAAGAATACAGATTTGCATTTGTCCTGTTTAAAACATGCACTTCTTACCATCGTCAGATAGCTCCGCTTCATCCTCTTTAGGTTCTGTGATGAAAATAAAAAGACATGAATAAATTTTTATATGGGGTATGGTACTTACATAAGATAGTCAAATTACTCACAGTGATGTGGACAATGGATAGACCCTATGGCAAAGCAGCAAAAAGCAGTCAGGGAGTTTGTGCATTAACTTCATAATTAAAATCTCTTCACCCCTTCTTCATCACTATTGACCATCCAGTCACAATCTAGTCACTGTTTCTGAATAAATCAAGTTCCTGTGCTTTGCAGTACTTGTCAGTTATACCTGCCTACTAGAAACATCAGCATACTGCATCAGTTCAGAGTCATCTAAGAAATACCTTTAGGAATGCCTCAGGGAATAAGCAAATAAATTAAAAATATTAAAATGAATAACACTTCTTGTTCAATTACAATTTTTTCTTGGCTTTGATGTGCCTTTTTTTGGATTGTGAAGCCAAAAGTTAAGCAAGTTTGTGCACGGAAAGATTGTCTGCAAAGCATCCAGATGAACTTTTCAGACTCAAGATACTGAGAAAATTTGAACAGCATGCATTCCCCTGAGCATGGCTGAATTCTGTAATCATTGAGGTCCAAAAGGAGCCTCAGTTCTGCAGGCAGACTCAAAGACAGGTGAACCCAGTGACCTAAGTCAGAGTAAAAGCTGGCCTGAGCGTCCTGATTTTCATTTCTGATTTTCATATACATGAACTGCCAGTGGCATTGCTTTTTGCCTGCGGGTATGAGAGGAAAGGGGCTATAGCTGGAATGCTGTCACACACTACTTACACTGCTTGGGCTTGCTCCTAAGACCTGTGGCTGTGACCAGTAATTTGAGAAACTGCAAAGGCTATTTGTTCCACAGTGACCTGTTCAATTCTCCCTGTAGCTGCTGAAGCTGCACTTTGCCATCGTGGAGTGCAAGCCTAACCAAGGGATTTATCCCTCCTGTGTCAACTGATTTGTGCTATGAAACATTGATGCAGTACTCTAGGCGCTGTTAGGTGCTTTAGAGCACAGAGTTAGATGCAGAGGATGAGAAGAAAACAACAGAAAGGGTGCAGGGTGAGCAGAGAGCAGCTCTGAGGCATCACCCTTTCACATCCTACACAAAATGCTGCATCTGTGTGCTGGTAGCAAAGCCAATCAAGTGGATAAAGTCTGTTGCTAAAGCCTTCCTGGCTTTTTTTTTCTGAGTTGCAACCCTTGCATGGTCCTGCACAGATGAGCTGGTTTGCAGAGATCTACCAGAAGAGCAGGGAGGGAAGGGAGCCTTCCCCACCCGGGGTAGCTGTCCTCAGACCTTCCTCAGCTACAAACCGCTCTTGCACAGAGCACATCGCATTTTCCTCCCCTTTTAAGGGCTGTGTAAGGGAGCTGCTCCCAGCCAGGCTGCCAGTAGGTCATGTCTGCCAAATGCTGCTTAGGCAAGAAGTCAGTGCCCGGTTCTGCAGCGACATTGCATTAAAGCCATGGAATAGAAACATTTTGGTCCACCAGTGGAAGCCTAAATTATATAAGTGGAACATATCTGAGCTTGGTAAGTGCTGAGTAGCTGTGCTAAAACCTTTCTCGGAAGTGAGTCAATGGTACCAAATTTTCCTCAAACATGGCATTGCGTGCTTTAATCTGTTGTGACTTACAAGCTTATTTTAGTAGCTGTTTTCTTTAAATGCACAGTGAAAATTTAGCCATGCCTTTCTTCACTAAGATCATACTGACACTGCTAATATGTGCTGGCCACCTCAGTATGAAAATCAGTAATCAGACTTCCAGTCAGCCTAGAAAATCCCAAGTTACTCAGTTGAGTGTTTACATAGATGGCAGCTTAAAGTCCTAACTTTGACAGGTGCTGAACACATGAATTTCCCCTGCCTTTAATTAAAGCACCAGTTATAACCACACAATTGAAAAATCACTCTTTAGATGACTTTCTCTTTCTCCACGCTATCTGCAGTACCAAGAATTGAAATCAATAAGCCCTAGAACTGAGAGAACAAAGACAACCCCCTCCTCCTGCAAACAGAACACATTTTCTTTTTGCTCAAAACAACTTTTTTGTTGCTTTTTTAAATGTGTATCACAACAACTCATACACTTTCTAGCCTTTTGCATTAAATCTAGGTAAGAAAATGTGCAGTCTGAAAAATAGCTTGTTTGCTTTGGTCAGTACAGTTAGTGCTTGCTCTAGAAAAACATAGAGAAGAGTCAGGTCTCCAACCCTAGAAGGTGTTTGTCTTGCAACTAAAGAAAGAGGGTATTCAAACACAGGGAATTTTATTATGAAGAGCCAATACCATCTATCTTCCTTTCAATTTGATTGCTACTCCCAATGGTATTTTCCTCGCTTTGAAGAGAAGGTGCATCTTGATTTAGATTGGTTTTAAATCTTGCAAATAGAGGAAAGTAATTTCTCAGCATGCATCCCATTTAGCACTTGAAGAGAAATATGATTTACTTGGGTTTAGAAACATCTGTTGAGAGGCTTCCACAGTTGTGTGATGCTGCATCACTTTGCTGTCATTTTGTCTTGCTTTAGCAGTAAAAGATAACTTCGTAAGGGTGATGTGGAACACTTAAAGCTCCAAAGGCCTGCACATGTAAGTAAGGAGGGAGAGATACAACACAGAGTCCACTCCTCAAAGACAGGAAAAATGGTAAAATTCATTATTCCTGGTCTGGGCTTTTTGGTGAGGTGACTATCAAAGTCATGCTTGTACAGTAGGTAGATGGAGGTGTGCACAAAAATATGTGGTCACTTTCTGGTTTTGAAAAATAATGCTGACATTTGTGTGTTTCAAGTTTTAGTACCAGTTTCGGAATAATTTCTATAATGATCCAACTGTCCCTATTAGCCCTTTGGGAAGATCTTAAATAAAAATTAAGAAGTAAAAGATACTGAAAAATATTTTTAAAGTACATGCAACTGCAATCAAAAACCCTAAAAAATATTTTTGGCATCCATAATGCTGGAAAACCAACATGCTAAGTAAGAGAGCCTTGAATTCACAGGCTGGGAGTACTAGGGGACACAGCACTGAGGTGCAGTATCATGCTGGGATTGAAAGCATGGGAACTACAGCTAGCTACAAGGTGCCAGTTCATCTTCTGCTTCATATTCTGTGCTTGGCTAGCAGCAAGCACATTCATTATTTCCAAAACCAAACTTGGGATAGTGTTTATGGCTTGTTTTTCCATGGTGTGTCCAGTATAAACTTAATGAATCCATTGGTGTATTTCAGGTAAGCCACCAATCATCATTTTCCAACTAGGCATGGACTGAATGTGTAATGTGTGAAAGGTTTCATCTCACATTACCTGTGCACTGAACTGCAGAATTCTGTCAGCCAGCACTCACCCAGCAAGCCAGAATAAGAATTATTGCTTGCTTTCACAAGGCAGGGATTTGGGATCCCTGAAGCCAAGTTTCCACAGTGGATGTATGCAAAACTGATGTGCTCAGACCCCCAAATGAAGTCTGTGAAGGACCTGAGCACAGTTACAGCCCAGCACAAGCATTCACCACACAAAGACACGTGGGATGGAGGGTGTGCAGCAGTCTGGCCTCACTAAGGAACTCTTAAGGTAGAGTTCAATTGAATTTAGATTTTTTTTTCCTCATAAGAACTAACCTTCTTGTTTCTCTCCAACTTTTACCAGCTCAGACTCTTGGCTGGGCTCGCTGATGCCGTACACATTAGCAGCTCGCACGCGGAATTTGTACTCCCGGTCAGCCTGCAGGTCCTGCACGTTGAAGGAGGTGCTGCGGCACGTGGTGAGGTCTGTCCATTTGTTATCCACTGAGTTCCAGATCTCCACGGTGTAGGACTGCACGGCACTGCCCCCATCATAAGAGGAGCCATACCAGGAGAGGGTGAGGGAGGAGCTCCGTATGTCTGATGCACAGGGAGTTCCAGCAGGTGGGTCTGGTTTATCTGCAAAAACACAGGCAAAGCACACTGTGAGGATAAGAGACAGAACTTCCATCAGGGTATTCCTGGCCCTAGCTAACAGTCCTTCTCTTTCCATGCTCTGCTTCACAGCTATCCTCACAGAAACTGTGGAGACTAAAACCAGTCCCAGCTATGCCTGCAATCTCCCACAATAGTGCAAACCACTCCTTGGTGATCTTCCTTAGGGGAATACCCCTGTAACAGTCCCATTGCTGTGACACACTTTCTTCAGCTCCCTTCATCTGCTTCCACACTTCACGGCCACTGCTCACCTTTCACAGCCTCACAAAGTGCCACTCATCCAAATACACCTGGGTAGCAGAAATACTAAAACCAGTTTGTTGCCATGGGAACAAGGCCTTGAAGGGTGACAAGTTTATCTGCCAACAATTTAGTGAACAAATTCATCTACTTGCAGTTTTTGTAAGTCTAGTTCACTTTTTGGTGAGAAGGAGTTCAACTTAGAATATATAATTTAAATAGTGAGATTTTTTAGATCTCATGCATTTTGGAAATTGTTGAGGAAGTGGAGGATAGAAACTTCTGTATTTTCTCAGTTAGCAGATTGCTACTGCAGTCCTTATTTACATGAGTAGATCCAATATCACCAGAACCTGGTGTGCAGATGTGCATCCAACTATGCAAACACCTGAGAAAATACAAAAGCCTTGCAGTTATACAACTTTTTCAAGATTTAGTCTAATGATTAATTAGCAAAATTAATGTTCTTCTAAGACAGAAAAATTATGACTTTTAAAAGAAATTGCTAGAAAATAACTGTGGAAGTTAAGCACTTCAAAAGACTTTTAAGGGAACAAATAGCTTCTCTGGAAATAATTCTCTCAGAAATAATCTAGCAAAACCTACAAAATAATGATGATGTTGATCTGGATGAACTAGTGGCCAAAGGTTGAAAGAGAAATCAAAGGATGGGATAAATGAGAGAAGATGAAAAGAAAAATGATAGAAAGTGTGAGATGCTACAAACAGTGGTTACACAGGACATGGACTGAGAAAATCCTGTTCCATTCTGCTTCTTCAAACTGCTAATGGACATTATCACTTTTTCTATAGGAAAGGCAGAGCTGACAAAGCAGGCAGTAAATACCACAACTTTCTCAGCAATAAAAACATACAAATGCTTGGGAAAGCTGTTTAGATTTTGATCAAAGCCTTACTGTAATAGGCTATATCTGTCTATACTCAAATTATCATTCCTAGGAAAATTACTGAGCTGACAGAAATAGGCACAATTTGTCAGAAACATGCCTTTGGTTCTTGGACAGAGGAACCTGTCCTCTGACTCCTCACAGAGAGGAAAATTAGGACACTCCAATCTGATCAAGATAGTCAAGTATCAGTTCATTATTTGGAAGAGTACAAGTTTCATTGCCCAGTGACTTCCTTGAAAAAAAATTTTAGTTCAGTTGTGATGAAAAATACATCTCCCTTCACAACTTAAACATATTAGAAGATATATAAATAGAAATTTTCAAGTACAAGGGAAAAGACTGAGAGGGAGGAAGGGATGTGGACAGTGAGTTTGCCACTGCATTCAGTATGAGAACGCCCAGGTGGAAGAAAAAGTGACTGCCAGAGTTAAGATTATCTTTATTCATTTTGGCAACACTTAAAACACCATTCCACTAGGAGTCATCATTATACAGTACATCTCTTGTTAAACACATGTCAGAGACCAGATGTCCTTAACCTCTGGAACAGCTTATTGTCCTGCTTAGTGGTCACATTTTACTCGCCTCATTTTCTGGCAGAATGGAAGGGGCTATTAGCAAGCATGAATTTATAGAGTAGATATATAATGAAATTAATTACAGAGGAGTTACATTATTTGTCTAAGATTAGAAAGAGAGACTATAGCAAAGATTAGAATTGAATCTTGATCTCCTGGTGCCCAAATAGCAGCACCCCTCTTCCCTGTACTGATCCTGTCCCAGCCTCCTGAAGCTGCAAGAAGTGAGGATTCAGTGATGACACCATTTAGAGTATCACCACCTTTGTACCATACCCAGAGCACCCACCAGAGAGCTGCTGGCATGACACACATGGATTGTATGGTTTTAGTCACAGCGGCAACAGCATCTTCTTTTCACTACAACTTATTATCCATGTGGACCTTGCTGGGAATGATTTTCTGTCCTTTTCAAAATCTTTGCAGAAGAAGAACATTCAGCTCTGTGTCTTGTTTTCCTCCTATGTAACCATCACTGCATCATCTCAAAATGCAGATAGCAGAACTTGAATAAGCAGCAGCCGATTTATCCTAAATCCCAACAGAACACAACAGTTGCTGATAGGAGGAGGAAAATACTTTGAAGAAAAAGCCAAGCCAGTAGTCCATCACCTTACAGTGGCATCTGCTGAGGTTTGTCAAAGCAGTGCAGATTCTCTGACATCTGCTATGCACACAGCCAAACCTGGGTGGATGTGTTGCTTTAAAAATAAAGTGTTAGGTTGCTTTACTGCTGTGCACTGAATTTCTATGAAGAAAATGTGCCTATGTTTCAGTATTTGCAGAGCACGGTAGCCTGCTTCCTGTGCAGGACATGAAAATACACTCTCTCATTGCTGACTTCCAACAAACTTCTCTTTCCAAATGAAACTCTGGGCATGATTTATCAGTGTCCTAGGCCTCAGTTTCCTCAGTGAGCTCTCTTTCCATGACTCACCTAGACAACTGCAATCCCTTTGGCCAGCATGGTTTACAGAAGCAAGGCTTAGGTATGTGAGCACTGCAGAGAAAACATTCATGGCCAAGGGGACATCAGTGGCAAAGGAAATGCTACATGGCTTTAGAGTAGTATCTGCTAGTCTAAAGCCATGAAGCTTTTTCTTTGCCACTTGGGAGTATTCCTACATTCCTAATGCATTTTCCCCAATAGGCAGAGATGAAAACCTGCAACCTTGGCTGGAGTCTATTGAGCTAGAAAGATGCACGTTTCTGTTTGAAGTCTATCATGTGGTGCTGCTTGCAGATCTGTTCAGTGTATAAATACTGTAGTAGCTGCTATGGGAGATCATAAACAGGAATGAAAGCCTAATCTTTGCTCTTTTTTAATATGACAGATGTATATGTACCATTTTACCGTATTTAAAAATGATTTGATATCAGACTGGATGGTATTCTACAGCTCTGCACATTCAGAGAATCTGCAGATGGTCTCTCCATGTGTCTGTTTTATTTCTCAACAGTTTATTCTTTGGGGATTTTAAAGGTTACCCTTTATTCATCTGTCTGTATTGAAAGCTAGAATATTTTGCCAAACTACGTTCCCTTCTGGAATATGAAATCTCTATCAGCACAATTAACTGCTTCCAACAACAACATCCCATGGGTTGAGGAGGGGTGTGGAAGACATGCACAGTTCTCTATTTTGTCCTTCAGTTTTAGTGTTTGCTATACCGTTAATGTCCCTGAGCTGCCTGTCTCCAATATTTCACTGCATGTCATGTGCACTCTTTGACATGCACAGTCATATTTCATACTTAGGCTTATATCATGAGGGCTTTACATTGGCTTTATTGGACCACAGTTTTGTTCTTCCTGTTGTGGACCAAGCCATAGCTACAATCCGATGCATGAACTAGAAGGAAGGGAGAGCATCCAAAAGTGCACTTGTGCACATTTCTGTAGGAGAAGGAACTCATTTAAAATACTGAGCTCTAACTTCAATTTCACTGTAACATGCAACAAAAGAAAGCCACCATAAGGTATCTCCACTATATGAAACTAGGGGTACTCCAGCCTTGGCTAACTTACAGCACGTATATAACCCTAAATCAAGACTTATGATATTCTAGATTGTCATGGTCAGACTGGCTGTATCCACACAGTCCTGTTGAACCTGGTCAGAATCCTACAAACTCCAAAGCCTTTGCACGTAACTCTCTTTAGGAATATCAGTAAGGTTGCCCCAAGGTGGCTTCTAAAGCCTTGTGGCAGGCAAAGGAGCTGGATAAGCAGCTAATTTGGCCACAAACGTGACTCAGGGACTGTTTGCACAGCAGCACAGAGACTGCATTGTCACTGACATCAGCAGCGCAGAGGAAGCAGCAGGAGCGAGTCCTGCGTGCTGTAAGACATAAACCAAGCAGAGAGGAGTAAGAGGGACTAGAGCTGATGTGAAGGAGGGCTCTACTGCTTTGTAGCCCTTTGTGCTCCAGCAAACCAGGCACAGATTAAAACCCCTTGCTTCTCAACAAAGGGAGGTGTAAATTACCACTACTCCAAGAGCAAGGAGGTCAGATTCCAGTTTATTCTTTGTGGCATGTGTTCCTTAGGGCAAATGATAATGTCATGAGCTGGCCTCACATGAAATGTGTAAGCCACTTTAAAGACTGTACCAGCACTGACACACACACTTTTTATTTACTCTCAAACTGAATTCAGCTGCACTCCTTCCTCAGATAAATTCCCAGAAATAGTTTGGTAAACAGGTTTTGATATACAGCCTGAACTAAACTTTAATTAATTTGTGTTTGTGCACTCTGAGAAACAGAAAACATAAGCATGCTCAGCCTTTAAATCATTGCTATTTATCAGACAAATTTGACTTGATGTCATTGCCTTTTTTTCAGTGGTGTATTGGTTACAGCATGGTGCTAATAACACCACGGTTGTGGGTTCAATCCCTGTACAGGCCATTCACTTAAGAGTTGGACTCGATGATCCTTGGGGTCCCTTCCAGCTCAGAATATTCTGGGATTCTGTGAAAATTCCTTCACATAAGGAAATGGACTTTCTCTCTTTCTATATGGGAGGCAGACCCACAGCTCATCCAGCCACCTACGTAACATGAAACTGTGCTCTCTAGACCTCACTGCCTTCTCCATGTGGCTCAGTTTACAGAACACAAGAACAATTCCAAGAGACCAAAAAAGGCAACAACCTCCTTATCTAACTGAGTACAGGGAAATGGAAATGGTTCTGCTACTTGCTGTGAGGGTCAGGCTGAGCCAAGGCGAGGCGACAGGGTTTGCTGCGCATTAAGAGCTCGCACAGCCCTGGCTCTTAAGCAGAGATGTTGTTCCAGCAGAAAGCCTCTGAAAACTGAGAACAGTATAGCCACAGCCTCTGAACAGGTTTTTTTTCCTTTCTTTTACGAACAGAGACAGCACTGAAGCAATGTCTCTGAAGCAGTTTTCTTTATCTGTTCTCAAAATTGGTTTGTTTTCTTTCTAAATCCAGTTATCATATTACTGTATAATACTATTATTAGCTATTGTGATATTTGTTTGCCCGATAAAGAACAGACAGAAAGAAACGATTCAATTCCATTCCACAAGCTGTTTAGCCAGAGAAGGTATTTAATATGCTGCAAAAGCCAGTTGAACACTGTCCATGCCGACAGCACTGGCAAAGCTTTCATCTGAAATCCATCAGCAGGAGAAAAGCAAAACCATAAAAGGTCATAACTGAACTCGGCACTATCGTTGACAGGGCTCGGGGTCATGGCAGACCTCACTGCTTTGCTTGGAAAACTACGCCCTGTGGCTTTTTCCAGGGGAGAGGAGTGCTACAAGTAGAGATATTATTACCCCTTAACACCCTGTAACAAATGTACAATCCGTATGTTAGGGTATTATAGGTTTAGGATAAAGTTAAACTGGAGAATGCCTGTGTTCTCCTGAAAAACAGCTCAGGAGAAACTGAAATGAATATGAATTTTGTCCTAATGAAACAGCCTCCCCAGCAGAGGCAAGGACCCCATGGTAAAGATTTGTTAGCCCAGAGTTTGAAATTTGCACCTCCCCTGTAAAATACAGTGCAGAATGCTCTCACTACATTGCTCCTCCTGACAACTCTGACATAAAACTAAGTTATTGAAAAACTGCCCTTTTGAGACCTGTGGATAAAGTAGCTCCCAAATACTGGTGGCCCAGAGCATCCCTTTGTGCTGTCGGGGTAACTGAGCCATGCGAAGTGTAAAATGACCTTGCCCAAGGACACATAGGAGAATGGAGCTGGGAACGAAACCAGAGCTCACCACTCCCACGCAAATGCCCTCAGCACAAGAACATCTCCTTCTGCCACAGGCCTAATGGAACAAACAAATATATAATGCATTCTCAGGAGCCTTTTTCTAAACCATCTGCTCCTGAGCCTGAATCAACAAGCTGTTCAGATTACTCATGTGCTACACGTTAGGTATCTGCTTTGATAACTGATTGAATTAGAGCTCCCAAACCTGCTCACTGAAAGGCAGAATAAATTTTAGGAACTTCCCTAGTAGGACTATCTGTGGATTAGTCTCCACTGGAGTGAGTTTGGGTCCTAGGATCCCCATGTTTGCATGCAGGAGTTGT
Source organism: Aleadryas rufinucha (assembly GCA_013397815.1). Taxonomy (NCBI): domain Eukaryota; kingdom Metazoa; phylum Chordata; class Aves; order Passeriformes; genus Aleadryas; species Aleadryas rufinucha. Next base: position 70,435 of record VZTH01013936.1, on the reverse strand, counting down.
GATTAATCATTTTTGAGTAACAAAGATATCCCTAGGATTTAACAGGAGGTAAAATACAAGAATTTTGTTGTGATTGTCAAGATATTTATTTTCTTCCTCAAAAAAAAAAAAGCTGAAGGTATGTATCAGGAAAAAGCAACTACGCACAGAGTTCTACTGAAATTTCTCCTAACAGAAATGACGTTGAAACTAGACGGCCATTCAAGGGATAAACCTGGATTAGAGTACCAGCACTGATGCATAGAGCAGCACTGATGCATAGAGCAGTGTAAGCTGGTTTTCCTATACCCATTTTTATCTTTCTGTGAAAATTTAATTTTGGTACAGCTGCAGAGTTTTGCCACTATGCATTAGTGGGAGGCTGACAGTGGAGGTTACTACACTCTTGAACTACAATAGCAACAATGTAAGACATCTCTTCCTTAACCACCAGCGTAGTTGCCCTTTAACCATAAAACCAGTGACAAAAATAGTCCAGCAATCCAGAGGAATTTGAAAGGTTAAAGGTTACAGAGAGAGTCCACCCACATATTTTAAGGAAATTCACTGCATTCTTGACCTGACTGTAAACAGAGAATCACATGGATACTGCAAGATATAATCTGATCCTTCTCAAAAGAAGAACTTCAGAATCATTCATATTTGCACTTCTGAGCTGCAATATTCTGTGTCAAAATGTCTACAGATGTCTCGCTCCACTGTCTGCTTCCCAGATGTCTGCACTTAATTTTCCAGAGAGGGAACACAGAAACCTGACCACTGGGTCCTCTCTGTCTGAGCGGTGAGCACTGAGCCAGATTTCTCAGGATCTCACACAGTGCATTCCCAATGCTGAAAGGGTCACTGTGTGCTGCTGGTTTTGCTACCACTTTTCCTTGTAACAGAGCTTCAGGGCAAAAAACAAATGCTAATATCGCTTGAATATATGTGGCTTGTGGAACCAGAACCAAGCCCTTCATAGCAGCAATTAATAATCCTACCATTACATTCAATGACTATTGGAGTTAGTGATGATCAGACCTTGTTCTCAACTAAACTTGTATTATCTCATTTGTGCTTGGAAAGACTGTGCTCACACAGATTCTGCTAAAGGCATGGAAGTAACACCTTCCTCACAGAAAGTAACTTCCCCATCCCAAGTCAAGTATGGAATGGAGCAGAGGAGCAGGTATTAATGAATTCATGTTATATTACTTGCATGCCTGCGTGCAACATGCTTATATATATACATGTATGTGTGCGTGTGTGAGTGTGTGTCCATCCTTAAGTACTTGGTTTATCACTTTCCAGCAGCTGTGGAGAAGGCTGCAAAGCACAGTCCATGCACCAATGCTTAGAGTAATAAAAACAACATAACTCTTAACTTTAGGCCTCTTGGGGTCTAATGACATTGCTCTCATTCTTTTGCATATATCTGCCGTAGAGCTTACTAATCACCATGATACTTACATATGTGTGTGTGTACAATACATCTATAGATATACATATACACACACAAAATACCACACCAGCAACAATACAAATCCCGAAGGATTTATAAAAGACAAACAAGGTTGATCAAAACCAGCCCCCAGGTAGGTAGTACATGCATTTCTATTTCTATCTTACAAAAAGTAAAAGACTAATCCAAATTATTCACCAAATACTGATCATCAGAAAGCCCCTGCATAGTAGGCATGGAAACATGAAGCAATATGCCCAAAAGCATGAAGCAAGCTTGTGGCATAGCTGCAGAATGGATTATTTCTCTAGTGCCAGATACCATTGCTGAATACCGTGTTATTCTTCTAAGTCTTTGTCACAGTATCCAGCTTGAGCCAGTATGAAAACCAAGCTCCTTTTTCAAAGGTAGTTACAGACCCAGATCTATCACAGAGCTAAAATGTTCAGAATAATAAATTTGATAAATATATCAATATACATCCAATAAATGGCATGAAAGGAATGAATATTCCTTGCTGTCACTGTAAAGTGAGGGATCTACCTTGCCTAAATCAGTCATGTCTTACACTAAGCTCATCGTTGGCTCATTTAACAGCTTTGGCAACACAAGTCCACTTCAGTCTGACACACTGTCTGCTATAAATCATTAGCTCAATCTCACATCAGGCTGTTTCAGTTTTGGAGCAGAAACATGTTACAAGATCTCCCTAGAGAGATCAGTCAGCTAAGGAAATTGCTTGTTTAAGAGAGCTGATCATAACAATAGAGAAGAGCTCAACATGGACATTTTGGGACCAGTTGACCCTTTAAAAGAAGATACTGCTTAACTTGGATGTCTCAGACTTGCAGGTCTCCTAGTATTATTAGTGCTTGTACAAAGTTACACAAAGAATCACAAGGCTCAGTCCTTGTGGCTGAGTGCTGTGTGCTCAGCACCACACCATTATTTAAAAAGTCTCCTCTAACTTGTTTGCTCATCAGTGCATCTGCTGTGTGGACTGCACAGAACTCACACTGGAAGCTGAGTGTAATGCACAATTTTTTCATGGATATTCATTAAAGGAAAAAAAACCCTTAAAATAAAGTTGGGCTTCTTTCAAGAGCATCCTTTCCCATAGCCCAAACTGCATCAAATCATAAACTATTCAAATGCTTTAAGTGTCAGAACCCTTGCACAGTTCAATTAAGATTGTAGTTGAAGCCTGAGTCTGACAGTTAAATTTAAGACTTTGGGAGATAAATTCAAAGGAATGCAGGGTATCTTTGTTTCCCTAAATGTCATTATTAAAAATAATTTCTACAAACTGTACCCAGATAGAGTTTACAATCTAGGACTCAAGGTTTAAATCATAGCAGGATCATTTCTGATTTGAATCCTGGAAGATAAGTTAAATCCTTTGTCCTCTGATTGGAAGTTAAGACAATAGTGTTATTTTTTTTGTGAAGAAAGGTCTTTGACAACTGCAAGTATAAAATCAAGACCCAGGATGGTCTTAAATGTCCTCAGGAAGGTCTTTAGACCTTCTGTTCAAAGCAGGATCAGCTATAAGGTCAGACCAGATTGTTCAGATGCTTATCCAGTCTGAACTTGAATACCTCCAGGGATGGAGACTGCACAACTTTTCTGGGCCACCTGCTCCTTGACATGTGTTACAGTCCAAGTTTAATTTGAGAAATGTTTATTGGAGTCTTTCACATCAGAAACTTGCCCATCAGCATGAAGACTTTGCAACCTACATGTTGTAAGAGGTAATAATAAAATACATACATCTTTATTTCCATATATATATTGTTTTATATTTTAACAAATGTCTTTGATTTGCTGAAATTCAGAACAGCCAAGCCTGTTAGCTAGCTCTTTGAGAAAAACAGCTCTGGGTCTGCTCAGGCACACTCCTCCAGAAAGCAATTGTTCTGTATTTGTAGTTTCCATGTAGTTTCAACACATTCAAGGCTTGGCTGTGGAGTGTGATCAGGCAGCAGCGTTTTGAGCATACAACATACACAAGGATGTGCCTTTTCTTGGTAAACTTACAGGGAGGCAGCTCACACAGAGTTTAGAACCTTATTATAAAGAGCTGAGGCAAATAGAGCTGATATCTAGCACCAGGACTTTCTCCACAAATGCTTCTTATGAAAGTGGGGTCAGGGCAGAGAGGGCAAGTTTCTTCCCAGTACTTGGGACGGAGCAGAGGGAAGGGACAGGCAGGAATTTAGGACTAAGGATGAGCTTTGGTAGACTCAGAAGTCTTAGGTTTTGCATATTTAGAGAAATATGGCTTCCCTATTTTGACTGACAAGCTTTAGAGAAAAGTACCGTCCAACTTCAGTGAACATTTGACACCTTTAAAGGTGTAAACAGTGTGAAGGATTTTATCTCACTAGTGAGATTCTAACCCCCTTCCTAGAAGGAAGACATTTTTGCTCCCTTTTCCTACATTTTTGAGTGCCCAGATGGAATAATCTGGCCTTAAAATGCATGTGTAGCAAACGAGGAGTCGTGAGGCCTTGTCACGCCTTCGGCAGTGCTGACATCAGCGAGATGTCTCACTGAAGAGCTTGGCAATTTTACAAGATGGAATTTATTCTTTTTAGCTGGAAACAGAGAGCTTGTCATCAGCCAAAACACATGGCAAACTCCTGCACATTGTAAGGATTCTTCACCCAACTCTCCCAAAAGCATCTCTGGGAATCCCACGGCTCTCTGGCACATTTCTTAGGGAAGAGCAAAGCAGGAGGCTGAGATGTAGCTTTATAAGGTTATAGAATTCAAAGACTTTCAAATCAATTAACTCCAAAGGATATAAAACAGTGACTTATATAATAATGAGTCAAGGCTCACACAGTAACAAGATAATAGGAATTGTCAGCCTTGTGCAGCTAAAAAAAATCCATCTTGCCCAATAACCTGTTACAATTAGCTGCCTGCAGCAGCTGCCTAGGAAAGAGTGAAAAGGAAGGAAATGTAAACAGCAAGCAATCTCCTGCCGTTCTTCTAGCTGCTAATCAGCTGTGCTGCGGTTTTGCAGCCAAAACCTATAGCCAGACCAATGTATATGATTATTCAAGGACCAATGGTGTTAATTTTTAACCTAGTTATACTTCTGACGGGTACAACCCACTGTTGGAAGGGGTAGTACAATTTATCTATGCATCATGGGAAAAATACTGATTCTATTTTCTTCTGGTCTTGAATTCTCTGGCACATTGCTGGGATCTACTCGATATTTTTACTCATCCATTCAGTTATCTTTTAACTGCAATGAAAGCCACAGACTGGATGAAAGGAATTAATTTAAATAATTAGGAAGCCTCTATTGACAAGATGTTGAGCAGCATGCAATTGAGGCACATTCAGTCTGCCTCAGTGGATGTTGTACCTGAAATTGTGATTCTACTCCTTAAACTTCATATGGTATTCCCTGGATTGCTGGAGTGAATCTCCAGTCCAACTTGGGTTAAAGGTGTTTTGCCATTGATTTCATTAGAGTCAGATATTCATCTTTGGCCTTATGCCCACATTTCTTGCCTTGCTCACACCCTTGTGGCTGTCAGGGTACCACCTTTTGGGATAACCCCTCTGCAGGCCACAGGTACAGAGCCCAGGAACAGACCCATCCCACGGAGTGATGTTTTAGCCAAATCGCATCTTAGCTTGTAGAACCTCCCTGGATTTCCCTGGAAACTGTTTGCTGTGCATCCACACCCAGGTAGGTTGAATTAGCCCTTTCAGAGCTAGATGTCACAGCTCTAGATTTTGGCTGATCCTCACTAGGCTGCAGTTTTATCTGCAGATACACTGCGACTGTCTACCAGTCTACATCTCTGTGCAGCTGCCACAGCCTGCTACAACAAACCTGATGGCCTGGGAGTGTCACCTGCCAAGGCTGTTTGAAGCTTTAAGATACCTGTGTAAAAACCCACATATGAAGGGCTCCATATTCAAAACAGTTTCTTTATTCACTGCTTTCTGTCCCTGTGAAACAGTAGACCATGGTAGGAATTTAAGATGGAGACATGAGCTTTTTTTATGTCATGGGGAGATTTTTTTTTGTGTGAGCTATTTTATACCTTCATCACCATGGAATTAGGAATTTTTCCAAACAAACATAGTACAATCCTACTGATCTTGCTTATAGTCCTTATTACAATGTCACTGTCCATTTTTTTTAAGTACTAGCTTTTTATATCAGTCTTCTTAACTTAACTGATTATTTTGTTTAACCTGTTGCATATCATTATATAAAATGCAAATGCAGACAGATGTCTGAAAAATAAGTATACATATAAAATATTATTATGGACTTACCAACAACTGTAAGGTTGACTTGTGCTTGTCTGCTGCCAAGTTTGTTCTCTACAACCAGGGTGTAACATCCACAGTGTTCCTGCTTTGTTGATGATATTGTTAGCTTGCTGCTGTTTTCAGCATTCTCAATTTTAATATATTCATTTTCTTGAATCTGCCAATTTTAAAAAAAATTATATGATAAATTTCTTTATACCTGAAAGAGCTCAAAGAACAATACAGTGTTATCATATTGTTATCTGCAGATAACTCTATTACTGAAGTGAATATGTGCAGCTGGTAAACTGTGTAATCAACACAAATCATCTAGAAATGCAGTGGAGCATTATAATGGCTCCAGTCGTGCAAAGCCAACAGGGAGCACTGGTGTTGCTGGAACCCACTAAGGAACAGGAGTTTCACTTTTTAACTTTTCTTTGAGAGGCTGAAAGTGCAAACTGTGTAATTGTCAAAAGAACAAAGTTTGGTTTCACATATCTTAGAGAAACTGCAATGGAACAAGGGTTTAGCCTTAGTTCATTTGCCATTCCCCATTAGATCCCCGTAGCTGTGACTTTTGCCCTCTTGTTTTAACCAGGCTTATTCTGTACTTCCACACAAACCATGGTAACAGTTTCTTGGGTTTGACCAGTTGAAGATGATGTTGCATGAAATGGAGATATAAAGCTACAGCTGTACAGAGAGACATTCAGAGAGCAGATTGAGCTTTCCTGTAGCATTTTTATATTCTGGAGAAGCAAAAATCCAAATCTCTGCTGAATACCATAGGGATATTATGAACTAGTTTTTAATTGAAACAGAGCTATCATAGCATAAATGGCCAAGGTGACTTAGATTTTAATCATTATTAGCTTAAGACATGACAGTTCTTTAAAAACCTCATAATGCTACACTGCAATTATAGATGCTGTACGCTGTGTTCTTATGAAACAGACAACACAATGTCAATGCCCTTCTTCCTCCCACCACTTCCTTCTTAGATAAGTGACTCCTCCAAGTCATTCTCAGAATTTAATTAAAAATGAAGGCTATTTAGTTTGCCTTATCTTGTCTCACATATTCAGAGAAGAAGAAATCTAAAGTTTAAGAACAGGACTTTCCCTGCTCTTTCCTCAATTGAGACAAAACACATGCACTGCTATCTGCCCAAAAGTAACCTTAGAAAGATTCTCCTACAATAACTCAAATAGCAAGTTAGCAAATAGGATTATGTAGGGTTAAATTATAACGAACCATCCTACCCACATACTTCTGAGATTTAAACTGTCTTTTATGTTTTGCTTCCTTAAAATTAGTCAAGGGACTAATTTTAGATAGTAGAGATAGTAGAACTGCATTATTCAGAGAAAGCCGTGAAGGGATGCAGAGAAATCCTTGAAAGGATGCAGAGACAGGCCTGAAAGGATGCTCAGTGGCTTGCAGTGGTTGTGGGGAACATGGAGTTGGATCCCTGCGATCCTAAAAGAAAGTCACTGGTTGTAGTTAAGAAGCTTCAACAGCTGGCAGTGTTCAGTGATGGTCTTTGTTCCTCAGCTAGTGAAGAGGCTTTCAAAGGCTTTCCTCCCTTTAGCTGAGCATAGTTCCAGCACCCCTCCACTACACTGCCATGGCATACAACAGTATGGGTCACAGATTCATGATATTCCCTTTCTTCAAGCAAAAGATCCTCTGTTGGAATGTACCTGAGAGAGGCCACTGCGGCTCTCCGGCACCCGAGGGAATGTGAGGAAGAAACATGGAGAGGACGCTGCAGCAAACAGCAGCAGGGCTGAAACCTCAGCTCACCACTTGCTGGATCTGCTCAAGCAACAGCTACAAATAACTCCCAGTAAATTGTCAAAACACTTGGATGGTTTTCACTTTTAGGACTGGGAATGGAACAGAGTTGAAATCAACCACATTTATAGAAAAGGAAGAAATCTAAGCTTAAAACAATATGTGGTGAAGTGTGAGTGAAAAATAAAGCAAAATTATGGTGCAGCACAGGACACAGTAAGTGGCTCCCCTTTTAAATTCATAAATGAGAGACTGCTGCCCTCGCTTGTCCTACAGTGTTTGTTAACCTTCCTGACATTTTTTTTCTTTTCTATCTCATTCACCAAAATGAATCATTTAAAATTTTTTGTCATTTTAATTTATGATTTTGCAATACTTCACTTTGTCTCATAGTGAACAACTACAGAAAAAAGTATAAAGATAGTAAAAATAGCATTTTACAAATGAAAAATACATTGAATCACAGGTTATGGATCTGATGTGGGCATTAGGAGCTGCTAGTCCTGGTTATCACATAGATCTTGTATATTAAAAGATCTTGTCATATATAAAATCTATGTAAATAGGATTGTTGTATTCAACAATGAACTCGGAATTCTACACAAATCAGAAACTCACTTCTGAGGGGTACATTTTACCTAAATGTTAAGACAGAGCTCAGCAAAATCAAACACTGAATGTCACTGAAGCTTCTCAGACTTATTTTTTGTGGAAAAAAATGGCTAACTTGTGTCTTGAAGATAAAGAAATTTAAGGAAATATAGGAGTTCAGGAAAAAACCCACCCTTTCCCCTAAAGTAAGAGGTTATTTGGAGTTAGCAAGGAGGGACTCTGGAATACTCTTTGCACTAACAAATGGTTTTGAATTCTTTCAGTTAAATGCTGACACATCTGGATTTAGAGTCTAAACTTCCTTCTAGGAGGAGATGTTTTCATTTATGTTCTATAGTGTGCATAACAAGTTCAGAATGAAATAAACAGAACAGCAGCTGCAGGAGATATTTATATTTGCTCTGTCCTAATGCGACATTTCGTCTTCCAGTCTCAACTTACATATTGGGTTATTTGATTCAAAGTGGTTTGATTTTAAGTAGCTTTGTTAAAGCAACTCTCTTTAGAAACTGCCCTTATGGACACGTGATATAGTTTAAAGATATTAATTCAGGTAGAAGGAACTTTAAACCTAGAGACTGAGGGCACTGATGGCATGGATTGCTGTTGAGCCCTGTGTGGTGACATTTGTGTTGCAAGACAATTCACTCAAGCTTTTTATATGGTATTTCACCCCTCTGGCATAACTTTAGATCCAGCATTGGCAAAGCAAAGGTCATTTTTGAAGGAGAGAAACGTCTCCTGTGACAGATACTTTTCAGATACTGGAATCTTTCCCATCACTTATCCTTTAATTAATGGTCTAAGACTTTTCACAAAGAAATGGTCATTTGTTATAGGAGGGGACAGGCAGCAAAGAGTTTAAACTGGAACAAGAAAGATTTGGGTTTGGCATTAGGGAAAAAATTCTAACACTATGGCTATATAAGCACTGCAATCATTTGCTAATGGAGGTTGTGAAATATTTATCAGGGAAATGTTTTCAGCAGAGGTGAGGAAAACATCTGCAGGAACAACATGGACTTTGCCTGTTCCTTGGGAAGGGAGATGGACAAATGGGAGATAGTCATTGGTGTTCCTTTCCAGCTCTACTTTTTCAATGATTGTTAAAAGAGACCAGAAAACAATTTACCTGCTTACGGAATTTCATCCAGGTGCAAGTTATGGGTGCTGTTCCTACCACCTTGGCAAATAATTCCACTGCTTCACCTGCACGGACTTTTCTGTCTTCTGGGAACTGAGTAATTTGAGGAGGAGCAGCTGATGGGAAAAAGTAAAATAAATAAAATATCCATTTAAATGACTATAATTTTTCTTAAAAATCAAACCACATGTTTCTCAGCTCAACTGTTTCAGAGCAAAATTTGAAATCCAGATTAGCAGTTACCTGTTGCTTGCAATGAAAAAAATTCTGTGGATTTGTTAATTCTGGGGGAGTGAAGCAATAACAATCTTCCCATCCAAAGCTTGCTCATGCAAGACCAAGGTACAGACATCCAAAAGACAAAAACATTGTCACCTACTGCCAATTCCAAATATAGAGTTTATGAAATTTTGTTTTGGGTTTTTCAGAAAAACTTTTTCTTTTGCACTTTGTGTTTTTGAAGGATGGCTCCAGCTACCTCCTTATCAATTTGCATGTGCTGAGGGGGTCTGCAAACCTGCTTTCTGATGTCGTCTACAGCATTCAGAAAATTTAAGACTCGAGATCTGCCTATGAAGATTCTGGCTTCAGTAGCCAGATAAACATTATGTGGCACAGAAACGTCATGAGAGGTAAGGAAGGAAATTGCTGTTTTTCTCCATCGTGCTAGATTTCCCCATGAGCAATGATGGATCTTTTTGTTTGTGTATCACAGTGCTTCTTTTAAACCTTGCAGTCCTGTTTGTCCCCCTCTATTTCTGAGTCAGGCATTCCTCCTTCTCTTCCGTCTCACCGCCTGAGTATCAATAGATGGCAGAACATCTCTTCTGCTAACAGTGCTCCTTCCTGGCTCTCAGTTGTGCTGCTGAGTGTATCAGACCCCTGGGTAGCTGCTAAGCACAGATGCCAGAAATATCATAGGCTGCACAACTCCAGGGTGAAACCTATACTGTTGCTTATAAAAGCAGTATGATAAAAAAATTATTCTTGTGTGTGTATTGGAGGGGAAGGGGGCAGACTTGAGGACATATTGCCAGAAATGGTAAGAGGCATTCCCTTATATTACAATGACCTCACTGCCAAATGCAACATTATTTCCAAAGCACAGGGCTACTGGGCATGAAAAAAGTGCTTTCTTTTCCTTTTCAAAGTAATTAAAACAAAGTGGGTTTCCCCCCCTCTAGACTTGACCTTCTAAAAGTGTTTTTGTTTTGAAAATACCTGAAGGAAACCAAGCTGAGGTGCATATCTGACACAGAAAGCATCTTGAACAGTTTAAAAGTCTGACAAAGTTTTAAGACACTGAAAATAGGTTCCTATAGAGGGAATTTCCTTGTAAATTTAAATATACATAGCTTTGCCTCAGAGACTGCAAACACATGAACAGGTTACCACAATGCCAGTGTTGAGGAAAAGTAGAATCTATCACCTTCCCTGTGGTAGCTACTCATGCAGAGGATTCTGTGATACACAGAAAAATTTCTTTCACAGAAAGCCAAGGTGTGTTGTGGACATGCAAAAGGGCATAAGTTACACACTGCTGACACTTCGTAAGATCTTGCTATAGCCCATCTGAAAGTAACTTCTTTGGATGCTCATAATTGAATTCTTAGTACAGTGAAAACAAGTTTGACTTACCTACCTTTTAATCACATGTCCAAACAAACTTAGTGGGTAAACAGCTGCACTGGTAAATGTGGGTGACACATGCAACAAATTACCTGCTTTTGGAGGAGTCTTTGGAGCTGGTTTCTTCTTCACTGTTGCTTCACCTAGTTAATAAAAACCAAACAACAAACTATGTGAATTTCAAGGTGAGCTTTGGAAGGTACCAGACTAACCACAAACATCCATGGCAATGCTTTGTTGGCACTTGAAAATAAAATACATTCTTTCAGCATATTAAATACTTAAAAATACCTTTAAAAACCACTTTCATTATCCTGAACGATCCTCAGAATATTTAAAGTTGAAGCTGAAACTTTTAAAAGAATCAAAGAAATCTGCTACACATCTCCCATAATCTGTCATCCTCCATTACTTTTAGCAGTTTAACAGGTAAAAACACAGGGCCAAGATCCATCTCATAATGAATTGCTGCTCAGATTTCCAGCATAATCAATGCTGAATGAGCTCAGTTCAAAGTAGGATAGTTAACACCACGTGCTGCTTCTCATATCACTTGTGAGCTCACAAAGAAACAACAATATACCGAAAGTAAGTATTAGTACCACCCTTCTGCCTCATCCTCTTCCCTGAGCAGGGACAACCTTTTGCTATATTCTCAAAAGAAAAAGTCATAGCTACAAAAATATGGCTTAGAACTTGAAATCCGGACACATAAATTTTCAGAAGACAATGTTCTACAAATTGTGCAGGGTAAATAGAAGAACAGTAGAGAAGAAGTAGGTAGAAAATAGTTATTAACTATTTTTCACAAAGTAAGAACTAGGGGCCACCCAATTAAATTGCCAGACTACAGGCATAAGAGAAACACCAAGTTAAATATTAACATCCATAATCTACCTTCACAAACAAGTAATGTTTTACAATACAGAAACATAAACAGGTTCAAAAGGACAAATTCATAGGAGTTACGCCTAGTGGCGGCCATTAAATGGAACAGTCTGGATGCCTTCAAACCACTGAATTCCAGAAGTGAAGGAGTTCATTCCTTTTAGAGCACTCTCTTTTTGCCTGCTATTCTAAGCATCCTGGTCACAGAATGGCCTCTGCTGTGAAAGAACATTTCTTATTTTCTTATGCTCAACTAGGCAGCATGAGTGAAGTAGTCTGGCTTTTAAGATGTTATTGCCTCCAACGGAAGCAGTACGTGCTAAGTGCTTTTGAGTATCTGGCAGACTGTACAGAAGTGCCTAGTGATAGCCATAACAGATGCCAAAAGTTTTGAATTTTTTGGTCCATTCTTTTCTTTTCTTTATTTAGTTATTTCAAATTAGAAAGACATTGAGCAGCAAAATATCCCCCCAATTTTGCCAAACCAGTAAAACCAGTGTTTCAATTTTAACCCTTTTGGCTGCAGCAAACTACAAGCTGTGCATGATACCCTGGAACACGTCATGTGATGCCCCGTGAAACTCAGGAGCCATGAGTTGCAAAACCACTGTGGGAGTCTAACATTATAGCTCAAACAACAGACAGTTTGATTTTTAGAGTAATTGGAGATAGTATGTGATGTGATATAGGATGTGAAAAGACCAAATGACTTAAAAAATATCTAATGGTTTAGCTGGCAACAACGTTTTTTTCAGTTCATTCTGAAGAACATTTCACTGTGCAGTGAATATAGAAAAGTTTTTTCCATCTTCTTTCCATTTCATAGTAATTTTCTCTGAAAGTATGCTTGGCTTTTAAATGCTCTAAATTTATTGATTTTGTAGCAACCAGAAACACAGCAATGGAGAGGTAGGATATTCTTCCAGTTATTATGGCTGAAACAAAAAAGAATAGTTGGATATTTCCCAAAGAAGCCTTTCTTTGACAACTATCAGCTCAACAGAACTAGTTAAAGGTTTAGATGAGTACTTGTGAGGTGTTTGTCCCCATAAAACTGGACTAGCAGGGTGTAAGCAAGGTGTCTGTCCTGCCACATCTTCCTTGGGGACTTAACCCTCTTTAAACTGAGGCCTTCAAAGAACACAACTGCTCATTAAAGGGACACATTACTTTTTGGGCCACCAACAGGGTGACATACACCCTGGCTGCTCTGGTAAGTGACAGAAAATGCATTTCTACACCCTCTTTCCGGCCTAAGCTGTACAAGCAAAGGCAGCAAGTGGTGTTTTCAGAGCAGCTTTCTTTTTTGTCATAGTATGGCCACACCCTGAGCTTTAACTCTTATTTCAGGTTGGAGCCATATTATGTGGATGAAACTATGTATATGATCAGGTGCCAGCTGGAAGGACTGGAGTCTGGCCTCTCATCTGCCCTTAAACATCCCTGTTAATGGAAATAATCAATTAGTTGCTCATTAGACACATAACCCCATGTAAACTAACTCAGTTATACGATTTAGAAACATGAGAACATTTTTGTTTGTGCGTGTGCTGTATTTGACATTGGATTCTCTGCTTTTCTCTGAACTGAACTGAAGTAGCTGTTGGATCTCTTCTCAGAGCTGCAATGGCTTTTAATACAAGCTACAATGACAGGAATTTGATTGCTTCCACACTCCATTAAGCCTGATATGAACAAAGAGCAACAAGGATGAAGAAAAAGCACCACTTGTCAAGCGCCATCTTCAGTTGCAAATACTGTTGCTATTTTTCAGAAAAAAAAGCAAATTCCTGAATCCAGCATGATTTTCACTCAAAGATCACCTCTTGGCCTACACTGTTTATTTGTTGCAGTACCTTAGTTAATAGGCAAGGTGCATGCATACTGGAACAACTAAGCTTAAGCCAGTTTTAAAGACTCTCACCTCAGTGAATATTTCCATAGCAGCAAAGCAGAGAACATTAATTCATCACTTCGTTCAGCTAGGGCACTGCTTTTTATATGCAAGCAGAATTTTTTTGTTTAAATTTTAGTTTTTACCCACCAGGACGTTATATTCACTTAACTGAGGAAATACAGACTGCCACTGGACTTCATCAAACCATGCAGTTTGCCAAGGGTTGCTGGAGGGTCTGGCTGAATATCCTGTTTTGCAGACACAAATAGCCCTGAGCAGAAATGAAAGGCTGGGGCAGGGTGGAAGGGAATGAGTACAGGGACAGGTCTCTGGCTCCGTGAAGCTGGCTTCTTTGGCTAATAATGTACAATCCACTGTTCTTAGATCTTCCTTAAGAATACCAGCTCATCTTATGCATCTCTTTGAAATGGAACTTTTTCTTTTCAAAGGCTGCTGGAGACAGTTAGTGAAAAAATGTAATAAGATTACTCAAAGTTGACAAGGTCAAATGATTGTTTTCATTAAAATATTTGAGCCTCTCGGAAATGTTAGTTCAAGTCTGTTACTTTTTTTTTTTTTTAAAGACGGTTTGTCTTTCGTTTGGCATTTACATTGAAACAGGCTGAAGCTGAAAATCAGCCTTGAAGTAACAGAACTAATATTTCCCCCTTCAATGAATCTGCCTTCTAGAAACAGCTTAAGACAAATATTACAAGGCAGGTTTGCCTCTTGCAGAGCTTGCTTTTGAGTGAGGGAACATAAAGTAGAAAGGGGAAAGACCCCATACAGGCTGATAGCTGCTGGACATTTGGTTGTGCTCTTCCTTTCTCTGATGGTGCAGTGGTGAGAGCAAATACGCTCAGAAGCCTCCGTCTTTCTTTTTTGCTTCCCTTTTTTGGAATTTTACTAAAAATAGGAATAGCCCTCCCCTGAAATGGCTCTCTGCAAAACTTGCTTTCATAAAGCATGAAGTGAAACTCTTAGGATCTGAAAAAAACATCAGTACTCATGATAGTATTTCCAACCAATCCATAATTCCTACTGTCTTCCCTGAGGGACATGCCTAAAATTATGTACACGTCTTCTGTAGTGACGGATTTCAGCACCTGGTAAACAAGTACAGTTAATACCTAACTCCATTACCACAAGGAACAAGACATATCCCTGCTTCTATCTGCTTGTAGAATAGCCTCATTTTAGCTCAGGAGAGCAGAAGGGTTAATGACATACTCTCATACTACAGGCACATAGAAAACCATTTTGCCCTCATGCAAAACATGTCAAGATTTTATCTTCCTAGAGGAACAAAATTGGTTTTTTTCAGTGTTTTCAGAGTTCAAGAGAAACTGAAAAAAGTCATGCCTGTGAGGTGTCAGACACCATGGTAAGAAGAATATTTATGGAAAAATTATGGAAAGCCCAGACTCAAGTAACTGCTCCTTCTTCCCTGTCTTGCTTTAATCCTTCAGGCTTGTGGGATGTGAGATCATGAGGTTTCTGTCTCCCACATGTAAATGAATCCCTGTGTAACCTCCTTCAGACCCTTCTGGGGATAGATATCAGGGTCTGAATCAAAAGTGACAGCTCTCTGTAAACCTTTATTACTCCCTGCTTTGTCAGAAGGCATGGAATGACTGAGAGCTAGAAGTACAGAAGAAATAAAACATTTGGCCTTGTGGTCAAGGTAGTGAATTATTCTGTTCTATTCTTGCTTCTGTCACAGACCTAGTTGATGGTACAAAAACTTATTACAGATTTTAGCAGAGACAAGATGAAACAGGAGAAAAACGATGGCTGCAATTGTACCAGAAAAAGACAACACATCATTACCTACCAGGTTATTCATACATTTGTGAACCTATGCTAATTGCTAGAGAGGAAAATGACAGACACAATGCACTAAATGTCGGTAGCTTGAAAGCTTCATCAGGATTTGGAAGTTTAAACAGTTTCGCTTCACTGCTTCTCAAAGAGCAAATTTCTTATAATGTTTCCAAATAACTGTTTAGTATCTAAATACAATAAAAGAGAAAGCAACTCTGGCTTAAATTTGATGACAAGCAGAAATTAGAAAACTTAATGTTATACAAGTCAGTTATTTGAGTTTGTGTTCTTTAGAACCGTTTTTTAAAGCTTTTATTTTCTTTTTCATTAAAAACAACTGTCATTTTGTTGCAACATCCCATATTTAGTTTCTAAATCATGCAGAGATTGTCCTCTAACTGAGAAATATACAGCCTCTGCCTTCTGAAAACAAAAATAAAATCCAGGAAATACTCACTTTTGTACTCCAGTCACGAGAGAGCTAGCATATACCAGCACACTCAGAGTTTCAATAATATGATCTGGTACACTGAAAATAACTCAGTATTTGAAAACAGCTCAGCTGAAGGAATAAACAATTCCATAGCAGTTTAGTAGCACAGTTCTTGAGCAACTTCTACAATTAAAGCAAATCTGAGCAGCACAGAAGAGATCCAGTATCAAATAGGGCTCACAAACAACCCAGGCCATATAAAATCCTCTGAGAGCTCTGGTGGGAGCAAGACAGCAAGGTTAGTTTCTTAAATATAAGTTAAATTTTCACCTTTATTATGTCCTGGGAGAATATCTACAATTAGATACTAAAAAGGTGTGCCCAAGTGTGTAGGGACAGCTATCTAAGGTAGGTTACTATCCTGCTACCCAATCTGTTCCCTAGGAAAACACTGCCAGCTCATCTGGACATTCAGGAGTTCCAAATGGTTTCAGTGGGAAAAGCTAGGTGTTATATGCTTTTGCACATTAATTAAGCCAATGGTTTTAGGTCCCTGTTTTATAGAGAAGGAACTTAATATTTCTATCATATGCCTCAGATGTGCAATTTCTAGCCAACAGCTTAACTGGAAATTAATGAAGCACAGCAGCTCTTCGGTTCAAGGCCATGTTGCAAAAACTGTTCATTTTTCTCTGCATAAGACAGTCAATAAACATTTCTGTCTTTTTCTGTCAACATACAGATATGTAGGATGGACTGCATGAAACGCACATGGAAAATACTGTTCTGTGCCAACATTAACTCAGAAAATGTCAGTACGGTGAGAGCTGTAAAGTAACTTGGCAGAGATACAAAATGCATGCCCAGCATTAGAGAAACAGTGCTGAAATGGGCACTCAGGAGAAGGGATTTGGACAACAAATTAGTGTTTCTCCATTGCTCATTTTATAGGTACAGTAACAGATTTTTTTTTCATCTATGGAAGCAACCAACCTTCAGAGTCACCAGGTTAAATCTTGCATTGCCTTTTTACCTCAGCCCAACTTGGCTGTCGGGTCTTGTGGCACAGCTATGTACCTTGGACCCCGAGCCCCAGGAATGAAGGCAGCACCTTTCATGATTCAGAGTTTCAGAGAAATCCTATTTAGGTCTTAAAAATAGCTAATGGAAATTTGATTTACATGTACTAAGAGCAGAATTTTCAGCTTAGGAAGAAAGATTAATTTTTCCTTGAAAAGTTTGGTCAGAGGCTTCCCTGACAATGTAATTCGTATTGTTCCAACACACTAAGTACTTGCACTCACTGTGCAGAAAATGTCTTGGATCAGGAGTACAGCAGCATGAGCCTTCTGGGAAATGAATGGGACTGAGGGAACTGGCTTGGACAGCCTCATTGACCCTCAAGAGCATCTCAGACTATCCCAGTGACCAAAGAGGTCAGCAACAGTCACAGATCACAGCTGCTATCCAGTGCCCACATTTCTGCAATTAAAAGAACATCTCTGACCTGAACAGTAACTTCCTTAGTAACTGAGTTCTTCGCTTAGAAAGTGGCAAGTTTTACACTAAGAACAAAACAATCTATCAAGAAATGAAGATTTTGAAATATTTTATATTAATCTATGCCATGATTCATATTATTTTCATAGAATGGAAATCAATAGAAAACTTGAAGTGTTTGCTGATTTAGTTATATATTAACTAAATTGGACACATCAAGTTTAATGTTTTAATGACATTTTCTTAAAATGGTGCTTGCAGACTTGGATTCTCTGACAAGATTGTTTATTGAAGAGTAAATAACAGAACTGCATGATAATCACTTGGCCACTGATTTATAATTTTTCCATGGTGATTAACACTTAGAATTCTCCCTACTATGGACAAGAATATCTCCCTACTGTGGACAAGAATATATTAACCTAGTAAGGGGTCCTGTCCAACATATTTACTTTCATGGCACATTGTTCCAGAGATGTCACTGCTCAGCCTTGCATTCAAGTATCAATAACGTTAAAAATTCAGATCTGGGAAGGTAACTGTGAAACCTTCCAGATGATTTGATGTGGACAGTGTCAGTGGTGACATTTTATTAATAACCATCAGCAAGAGAATACGGTTACTGAATCAAAAATGTGTTTCACATGAAATCAAATGTTTTATATAGTAGCATATATAAAAGATTTCTATCAGCAAGCTACCAAATACTGCTAAATAACCTGCATGTGTGTAGAAAAAGTTCTGTTCTTTGATGTAACTTTATTTTTAACTGAATAGAAGAACTTACATTTGTGCAATCAAACTCTACCCTGGGTCATCCCTTCAATGTATGTGGTCTGGATATGAGAACAGTGGGTTTAAGAAGTATTACTCAGATGAGGGAATCCAGGATATCCTGTTAAGTTTTCATAACAATGATTATGACAGGTGATAATTGCCATTTCTTAATATTTACTGGAAGCAGTTCTGTGAATTAGCCCTACAAAAAACATTGGGCATTTCTTTCCAAACACTTTAATCCAATGCTTAGATTTATGAGGATTATTTTCTAAAGCATTAAAGTATTTTTTTTTTCCAGTAGCAATAATTGGGATACAGTTTCTTCCTACTATAGTAAAGTTATGTTGCACGGCTCAGCCGCGGCGAAGTTTAAAAAATAGAATTAACTGCTGTAATACGCCTTTTTCATCAGCAAATCTTGAAAAAAGCCCTTGAAAAGAAGTCCTTTTGGAAACCTCATGTTTTATGTAAATTATTGTGATGCCACTTAAAAAAATCTATACTGTCTTCAATACTGCATGCAAACTAATCCTGAGACTGAGGATCAAGAAAGCTGGGTTCTAGACCTGCAAAGAAATCTGCCTCATCTTGGGCTAATTCCTTCTGTTTTGGTCCTCTGCTTAAGACACATTAAGGACAACAAAGTATTTGCAAATGTGGAGTTGTAATAGATTTTTTGAAAAAGGAATATTTTTTTGTAAACATTCAAATCTTTATCTACTCTTAAAAATCTCAAGCAGAACTTTGATTTTTCCACAGTCGGTTGCGACAAAAACATTTATTTAATAGGCACTGAAGATTTTGCAAGTGGCTTTGGTAATTGAAATAAGCAATTCCCTTTAAGTCTAATTTGAAGTAAGTTCTAATTTCAAAGGGAACTGGGTGTCTAAATCCCTTCACAGCAGTTTCAAAGCTTTCTAGAGAAATGTTCAAGTGGTGAGAATTTTTGGCTTAGTGTTTCTGCTATGGGGCTGTGCCAAGCCAGGAGACCCCTACGTTACCCACTGATTGTTCTGGCACAGCACAGAGCGTGCAGTATGATAAATAATGAAAGGGTCCAATTTTCCACTGCCTCTTTTAGAAGAAACATAACACTTTATTATTCTAACTCAGTACCATTTGACATCCACTGAGCAAAGACAAAAGTGACAAAGCCCAAGTCAGTGCAGTCCGTAAAGAATGAACCAGTTCCAGAGGTGCCCTTCCTCTCTTCTCCCTTTTGATTATTTCACCCAGATTCAAAGGTGGATCTGTTCATTGTTCTCAGAAACAGTATTATTTATTCTATTTATCCTTAGAGGGTTGTGTAATTATTACTAAATTCTGGTGACAAAATATTAATTCTAGGCAAAAAGAAATACATTGTAATTTTTGTAATTTGACAGCATGGGAGCAATCTTTCTGCAATAAACACTGCAAGCATCCATTCAGAGATGTTGTTAATCACTGAATGACACACAGCTTCCTTCATGATGTTCTTATTCCACACCAGAATCCAGTATGTATTGCATATCAAAGGAAGCAATGCCCCAAATCTTACTTACTATTGGATTTCTGTAGCTTACAAACCCCAAGCTTCCAGTAATTAAATAACATTGTCAGAATGAGCAGTCAAATGTCCTAGGTCAGCAACTGTTCTCACAGTGAGACAAATTCTACAGATTAACATACTGACAACATTCACTCTTTTCTACAAAAAGAAGTGTATTGATCTTTGCTTTCAGGAACCTAAAGTTAATTACTTTCCTGAAATTTTCTACTAGGGCAAAAAACCAAGGATCACTTGTAATTTATCTGAAGGGAGAAAAGGGTGACATAGCTGCTAACCATGAAATTTGACTTGCACTTCTTTACAGAATATGGAAAATAGGGATCTTTCCCCTGAAAAGTATTTCTAAAAAGTATAGATAGTATAGAGTCTCTCTATCCCATAGAGTACATACTGCTGTGACTGAATTTACTACTCAAAAGTCAGAATCTATTCAGTGGAATTATGAGGAATTTTTGCTCTCTATTTCTTCAATATCAATCTGTACACTCTACTTGCCATTAGGACTGTTGGTAACTTGATGTGGCAACAAAGACCAGAAAAGATCAGAGTAAAAATACATCTCCTTATTAGACTGGGACATCTTAATTCACAGTTATTCTCTATTACCCTTCTTCTCAAGAGATGTACAGTAAAGATAGACAAATATCTGACTTGTTAAGCCCATTCTCTTTCAGGTAAGGAAATTTACAATCTCTGCATCTGATAAGGATTTCAGTGTAAATCGGAACTGTGTAATCCACTGGATCTGTTTCTTCTATTTTGCCCCTGACAAACATACAAATAAAAAACTTATATCAGCAGAAAAATACTCACATTCCTCAGAGACTGAGATGTTAAAAAACCACCTGTGAAACCTCTGCAGCCAAATCCTTATAAAATTAAATATGTATTTTTCGAAGCTTTTCCAAAAGCTCTTTCGAAGCCCAGTTTCCTAACATTCTCTCTGGTTACCTTGATGTTTTCTGCACAGCAGGAAAGATGTTTTAAAGGTGTTTTGAAAAAAGAGCTTATGAGAAGTTCAAGAACTTGAAACACTGATATAATATGCCATGTAGAAAACCTATTCCCAATTATTTCAACCTTCTTTTCCCAAATCTTTCTGCAGCCAGAATTGGTAGCTTTTGTTTTGCTATCTATGTCCAATTTCCACTAAAGCCAAAAGCAAAAGAAGCAGGATGTGGATCAGGTCATGTATCTCCATATTTAGACTTAGCTCCTGACTCACACTTTCTCCTGGGAAAGCTGCAATTGATAACACTGCTGGGAGGATCAGAGGAAATGTGTGTGTTTGTGTGCATAGAAAACACTATTCAAAACACCATCCCCTGGAGACTTAAACAGCTTTAAAATTTTCTTTTCCATTGATGTTCAATAACAAAATCATTGCTCTTAATTGTTATTATTTATGGCACTTGAAGCTCAGGTGCAGAGGTGGAGCATGTCAGTGTGACTCTTCCCACATCCCCAAAGAGAGTCTGGAGAGAGAATCATAATGCTCAGCCAGCAACTCAGACATAGCCGTAGCCCAGGGCATAGTTTTATGTAAGTCACAATTCCAGAAGCACAATTATTACCTGTGATCACCAATCAGTATAAAACTGCTCTGAGTCCTGCTGAAAGCAGCTGAAAACGTTCTTGCTGGAAGACCAGATTAAAGTTTGGTTTTTTATTTTTTTGGTAGAACTGGATAAAATATTTAATGTGACCATTAAACCACGTCTTTACATGTTTTTTAGGAACTCACACAGTGGATATCTTAGATAAACAATTTTCAAAGCCCAGTTTTGATTTAAGAGATATTTGTATCCCTTAATTTCATAAGTAGTACTGGTGTTAGGAATTCCTAAACTGACATTATTGTGCTGCCTTTACCATTTAAAATTTCCTCTTAACCAAATGCATGTATGCAGAATAGTAAACATGGGAATTTATAGCTAATTTATTATTTCAGAAAGCATTAAAAGCAAGTTAAGCATTTAGGCTTAAAACAAGGAATGCAAAATTTACAAAACCACTCTCCATAGTCATGCCAAAAAAGGACAGATTATTCTACAGGACATTTAAGTCAAGATGCTTTGCCTACCAACAGTAAAACTTCATATTATCTACACAGGACACAACACAAATTGAAGCAAACTACTCAAGTATTTCTGTGCTCTTTGAGAGGCAGCCAAAAATAAATCAGTGTCACAAGTTTATTGCACCATTATGAAAAACAGAGTGGAGCGGGAGAGGTCTGAACTCCCAGTTTGGGCTCTTATTTCTAATCCCCACATGGCAAAAACTCATTTCACATGACTTAAGTGCAAGGGCTAAAGAAACAGCACAGGCTTCTGATACTATGTCTGCAAACAGAAGGGAATGACCACAGAATCCCAAAGCACTCTTTTGTTTCCACCGAAAAGAAAGGAAATCAAATCACAGTCACTTACTCTCTGTTGGCAGCACTGGGGGAAGTGTGGTCTTAGGCTTCTTGGTCTTCTTCTCAGTAGGCTTTGAGGTCTTTGAGGCATCTGCAATCAAAACAAATAATAAAATACAAATCCTATTTGAAAATCAATAATGAAAAAGCTGTCTAATAAAAGGTTTATTTTGGATCTTTCTGCAAAGTTAGAGGAAATTGCTGTTCTTCGGGTTTTTAAGAAAAATTTTCTGCACCAATTTTCTGGAGACTGTCACGTTCTGAAAGGAAGAGGGAGCAGAGAGGGAGAAACCCTCTACAAAAACAGCTGCACTGAAAACCCAAGTAAGCAGCTAGACAAGAGGTACCATCTCAGCTGATAGGTATTTTAGCTGAATAGACCAAACACAAAGCTGTGTTAGGCAGTGCAGAGAAAAGGGAAACAAAGCCATATCGAAACATAATTTCATCCAAAATAATCTCTTGCCATGTAATTCTTCCATTCCATTGTCCATGTGACCTATTCAGATTAACTCATTTTGAAGAGTAATATTTCCTCCATATGTTTAAATCTTTCCAAGAAGATATTATTGGCCATGGGTTTATTCCTAAATAGAAACACCAAAAGGGGCACCACAGGACTGAAGTTTGATGGATTCTAGTCAAATTTTCACAATTGCACAGCTCTTATCCAGAACCTGTTCATCACTGCAGGCTACACCAACAGCTAGGAGTCAATAAAGCTCCCTTCCATGTATCCCCCCTGAGACACAAAAAAAAGTGCAACTTTTTTTAAGGTTATTCCAGGCTGAGCATGATCACAGGGCTGGAGCACTTCTCTGAAGATAGGCTGAGAGAGTTGGGGCTGTTCAGCCTGCAGAGAAGAGGGCTTTGAGGAGATCTTACAGCCCCTTCCAATACCTAAATGGGCTCCAAGAGAGCTGGGGAGGGACTTTTCACAAGGATCTGTAGTGCCAAGTCAAGCAGGAATGGCTTTAAGATGAAGGAGGCAAAGTTTAGATTAGATATTTGGAAGAAATTCTTCACTGTGAGGGTCATGAGGCACTGGCACAGGTTGCCCAAAGAGGTTGTGGACACCTGGGGATGTGCAAGACTGGGCTGGATGGGCCTTTGAGCAACCTGATCTATGGGAAGGAGTCCCTGGCCATGGCAGGGGTTGGAACAAAATGATATTTAAGGTCCCTTCCAACATAAACCATTCTAGGATTCTACGTCCTATAATGTAAATCCTAACAAGCTCTGCTTGTTAGATTGTTTGATCCTGACATTTATCTTTGGAAGAAAGATTATGATTATAGATTACGATCTCAGCAATAGCTGTATTACTTTACAGCTTTCAAATATTCAGCTTTCAGAGCATTTGTGAGTGAGAGAGCTGTTAGCTACCAGAGAAAAAGATGACATAAATGTTATGGAAACTGCTATTTTAGTCACCTTCTTCTAGGTGCCAGAGTGTGAAAATTTATCTAAGTTTCCTAAAAAGTTAACAGGGGAAGAGAGAATCTCCTAGTAAATAATTCAGAGCAGGAGGCTGTGTGAGTTCAGACACTCAGGTTCTACAGATCTGCCAACTGAAGTCAAACATTCCTCCAATCTTATCTTGAGTCCATGGTGTCAAAAGAAATATAATGATTATGGTTACTTAGTCTAAAAATCAGCATCTGGGATCCTGACAGCAGACTGAAGAAGGGAGAAACTTGAACTGTTGTTTTAGATCACAATTCTAATTTAAAAATAACAGTCATCCTCTCTGCCAGCCTCAGACATGGAATATCAAATGGCATCTTTCCTAAATAGCTGGAGTTTGCTATGGTGCCATTCCTCAAAAACCTCTTCTCAGTAGCATGCCAGTGGAGAATGAAAAAGGCAGATGAGGCGGACACTATCGAGGGAGGGAATGTAGTCATTCTGGTGCCCAATGTGATGTGAGCAGTGAGCTCCTAATGCTGTGGGTGCCACCACCACAGAAAGCCGGACAGCAGAGGTAATGTCACTCACACCATCAGGCAAGGAGCTGACAGCCTCCCATGATCAAGATTTTGCAAGCCAAACTCTACCTGCAGCCTCCTAGAGCATGCATTGTCCAGCAGGAAACTTGAAGTGGGAAATATGCTAAGGGAAGCGTCAGGAAGAAAAGCAACTACTTGAAGGAGATCAGAAGTCACATAAGTGACTGAGACATTTAAAAGTTGCTAGGGCAGCTCTAGAGAACTTCTGTATGGTAAGGTTTTGATGATCTGATCCTTCAGGACTCTGGATCTGTGGTGGTTAAGGTGTTTCAGGGACTAGATTTTGCTTAAAGCCTCTTCTTTGAACTTTAGCACTGACAAAATTTATTGCTTTCAGTTACAGAACCATAAAGAACAGCTTATGAAATATCTAAGACAGATTATGCTGTGACTGTTACTATCACAGAAAGTGCCATTAGAGGTGCCAGTATATTTAACTGTAAATTTATGTGTAATTAATTCCCTTTCCAGTTACATGAAGACTGTCCTTTAGTGAGGAATTACAAGATCACATTCTTACCTTGTGTTATGCAATATTAGGAAAAAAATAATAGTTTTCTTTTCTAGACCTCCTGCCACAAATACCACATCTGCAACACAGCTGTGAAGGTTCAGTACCCAAGTTCCATGTTATTAGGCTTGTTGTCTAGTTTTGTGTTCATATTATTACAATGGAAAGTCTCAGAGTATTCAAAAATAAGCTCACCAGAAGCTGAGTGGATAAGAAGGGTATTTGATTACTTAAAACCCCTTAAATAATTTAAACTCCATCACAGTTTTATAAGTCTGTGTCTCTCTGAGCCTCACCTCGACCTTGCCCAAGGCCAAGACTATTTGACCAGAGTACAGTACAATTTGACAACAGTACATCAGCATGACTGTGTCTGAAAACAAGCACCTCAGTCAGTAAATTACCCATGTTCTAAGACTAGGGAACACAAGGGTGGTTAAGCTGCTAAGTTGTTTATTTTTGCTCACTTATGCTAGAAAACCAAATGGCCAAACATCTGTGAATGCAAAGAACTGGGGAGTTGTAGAGTGAGAAATGTGCCACATGTAGTCCTGAGGCTGACTGACACAGGGCTCACACAGGGAATTCTTGTGGGCTCTCAGAGGATGCACACAGCTCAGAAACAAATCTTACAAGTTCAGCTTGATGCTCTAAAAACCTTCTAGAAATACAGTGGGCAGCAGGAGAACACACATTATTCCACAAAGCAACCAGAGCCCTTGGTCCTGTACTGTCTCTCTGCTCATGCTCCTTTATGGTAGATACTGATTTTTCTATCGACCAAAAAGTGCAGAAGGGAAGGGGGTCGAGTTCTTTTTCTTTTTGTGTATGTAAGCAGTTCCTAAACGTTGTTCTTGGGAAATAAGTTTGGGAAAGGAGGAAGTTCTACGGAAGGGTTTTCTTGTACCCATCACAGTACTTACCTTCTACCACCACTTTGCAAGCACATTCAGCTTTCCCTGCTGGGTTCTCAGCTATGCACTTGTACTCGCCCCCATCTTCAGGCGTGGCCTTCTCAATGGTCAGCGAGCAGAGTGTCCCTGTACAGAGGAGGGAGAGATCAAATGTATGTTATGCTGCCATTCACAAAAACGTTAGTGCTAGTAAGAAGCAGAAGGCATTACGTGAGCCAGTCCTTCACTACAGGTGATCTTCACTGCCAGAAAAAGCTGTCCTTAAAAGCTCAACCTTATTGGAATCTTATTAATGCTAAATAAATAAAAAATTGAATCTTATTACTTTTCCGTAGGATACTCTGAGTTGTCCCCACAGCCCTGAACTGGTTACTGGATGAAGGTAGAGAAGACCCAGAGCAGCACCTCTGCTGCTCTTCTTTGTCTTACAGCAGAGATCAGAAGTCCTCACTCAGGTGACCTTTTCCCAAAAGTGCTCATAGTGCAGGAGTGTAAATAAGAGGGTTACTGTCAAATGCCCATCTTCTATGCTTTGATTCAGCCTTGTCTCTAGCACTCCCATGAGCACTCATGTGTGAGACCAGAACTTCAACTTAGTGCCTAAGTTTAAAAATGGCACTGAAAGAGATTTTCCTTTTGCTTAAATTTCCTAATGAGTAACTGCCTGGTATTGTAAAACATCCATCAGAAAGTGCAACATCTTAGTGGCAATCAAACTTGTCACTGCAACAAATCCATTTCTTTCCAAACAAAACCCCAAAATTTGACTTAATTGGGTTTGCAGAAACAGGATGTGACACAAGCTCGGTATTTACCAAGGGAAGCTTGGTATGACCCAAGGGAAATACATTTCCTCCTAAAAATTAAAACTCTGTGAACCAAAACAGAAGTTGTTCCCAGTAGATGGGGGATGAGGAAGAAGACCCTTGTCCCTTACGTCCACTTGCTTTGATTGGAACAACGAAATACTTTCCTCTCCAGGGTGAACCCAAATTAAAATGCTACACATTTTCCCCTTCCAAATATCCCTCCTGAAGTGAAGGTGAAGTGTGGGCTTGCTTTCTCCTTCCACATTGGAAAGCTGGGTCTGTCCCCTAAACACAGCGTGAGGCATTGTGCACTTCTGCCACTTCAAGCTGTTGGCTTGTCCAGAACACCTCCACCCTCCACTTACCTCAGCTGCTGCAAAACCTTCCCCCTTCCTCCATTTACCTTTCTCACAGTCATTCCTCATTAATGGCAAGATTGAATAGATGGTTTTTTTCAGATATTTACCCTGTTTCCTGAGATGTAAGGAAATTTCCCAACACCTTTCTCTCTATGGTAACTGGAGGCTGCCTTCTGCCTTCCAGAGTGCTCAACCCCAGGCTCCCCATCAAATATATCCCCTGTGATGTGGGAGATGGCACAGGCACAGGTGATACTGGTCCATGAAAAGGACCTTGAAAAGAACTCCCCTCCATCAGAAGAACTTTTGGAGTTTAGTGGTTCTCTTTGGAGACGAGCTCCATTCAGACATGGCAGTTATGATCTCGGCATTCAGATTCTTCTCTCATTTTAAACCTGGATATCATTATTCAAGACAAATCTTATAAAAAACATTCAAATGGTTTCCAGCAAATTTGGTTTGCCAGAAACACACAACAGTTAGAAGAAAAATTTTTTCCCCCTCTTTATCATCCCCCACAAAATCAAGAAGTTCTAAATAATGACTATTTTCCCCCGAGAAATGATGTGAAAACTATCTCAGAAGAGGAGCACTGACCCCTCACTCACATGGGCTGTGAGCAGCCAACCACAGGGTGAAAAGAAAATCCACGTGCCCTCCCTGAGGCAACGCTTTTCCATGAGTCAGGCTGAAGCCAAAAATGTCACGAGCTGCAGTTCCATTCCAAATGGAGGAGAGACAGTAGAAAAGTATTCTTGCAGGCATCTAGCAAATATAAATTCACATGTCTCTGCTGTTTAAAGAGACATTTGGAGAGCAAGCCAAAGATAACTTCCAGTCTAAGAATTTGTATAAATCTATGTAACATGATTAGAAAAGACTGCACATTGAAACTCAAAGATGCTATTGAAAAAAACCAGAAACTATGGGACAAAGACACACACATATGAAGGAGACCTCTGGCCACCTTACTGGAGGAAAGGAGCCTGGCCTGTAGGAATAAATGAATTGTTAGGGGACTGGAACAATGCAGAATTTACTTTCGCTTCTGCAGGAGATTTCTACCTGCTCAAAAGCCCTTCCTCAGCTCATTGAAGACTAATGTGACATAGGGTCACTGCTCACCACCCATTTAATGAAGTCATTTTGTGAGGAGAAAAGTGAAGAAAATCTGGGTTTTTTCAAGAGCCATGTCCTTTTTCCTCCTAACTCCCACCTCCCAGAAGAAGTAATCTGCATCCTATTTTCCTCCACTTCTTCTTTCTCCCCAGGAGCAGCACTGGAACAGCACATGCAAAGTACATGGGGATTGCTGGGCTTCTTGCTACCACCAGATACAATGGCAGTAGCCCTCACAGGAGGAGTGAAGGGAAAATGAGATAATTTGGGTCACTCTCCCCTATATAGCCACTAGTATTCATGAAACTGTGGAATACTAGGACTAGGTATGAAATTGGCCAATGGATCAGAAAGTATTGGCCAGGATGGACCATGAGTGTAAGGGGAGGCTGAGGGAGCATGGCTGTAGAAACCTCATTTTCATAGAAAACCAGGGAAAAAACCCAAACCACCGAAACCCAGGCAAAACTTGATGAGATTTCATAAGGACAGGAAACTTCCCAACCAGGCCTATATTCTGTGATCTAGAGCTACAGTCAATTCCCGGGGCCAGAAGGCCAAATGTCTTTCAATGAAGTATTTGGTATTTCCTCTGCAAACCCCTTCATGACCTGAAACAACTATTTTCTCAGAACTGCTAGAAAGCCCAGACTGGTTACTCCAGTTGGGTATTCTGAAATCCCGGCACTTCACAAATCCCAGTCAACTAAAAATACTTGCTATCTATTTTGTCCCCCCAGTCCTCTATTTTTTTTAGGAACCAGGCCATGGATGATCCTTAAACATTGTCCCAAAGTGCAGGATTGGAATAAACATAAATACTGGAATCTACCACTTAGACATTGGGACTGGTGCAGCTCTAGAAAAGACCTTAAGAGCCACAGAAGCTGATAGTTTACTGGAGACTTTGGTTTAGATACACAAAGCCTTTCCCTTGAATTTTGAGCTATTAAAGGGTTCTCTGACTTATTAAAAAATAGTGCAAGACAGTTTTAAATATCTCTAGGCTTCTGCATTCTTTCCATGAAACTCCACAGAAAGTCAACCTCAGATATAAAAAAAATACACAAACCAACAAAAAACAGCTCCTTAGTCTCATTCCCCACACTGGCATCTAGCTGGCCAACCTCCTGACTCCTGTCCATGATGCAGACTCAAGTTTATGGCTTTTGTATCCCATGGTATAAAACAGTACTGTGGAGTATTTAGGCGGTATTAATAAACACTGGTCTATGAGAAATTGTGCCTAGGAGACATAATAATTTTTTAAGGAACTCATTGGCATATAGTGTTAGTTTTCTAATAAATCTCAAATTGTCTAGGAAAGTTCAAATATGTGCTAGTGTCACAGTCATGTTTAAAAATGAGAAGTGGGTTGGCCTGGAAAATATTGACTACAGTTACAATAACAACAGAAAAAAACAGTGAAAAAACCACATGAATTTCAGAGAAGAAAAAATGTCAAATGTAATTACTGCTAATTGATAGTTTTAAGGAAAACAATGTAAAAAACCTACTTTCATGATTCACGATATTAGACATTTAACTGGCAAATGTATCTGTGCAAAGGTAATTTTCCTAATCTTTATTGAAATATTTGTGATATCTCACATTTTTCCGCTTGTTACTAATGTTACATTACTATATTGATGACATCGATTTAGGAGGAGTTAGAGAGGCCAAAATAAAGATCTCCTAAAGAAGCTGACAATAGGAAATCATCACTCAGTCTGTTTCTAGTGGATTTCCTCTGTGGTCAGACTAGGACTCAAGCTATTAAATATTTTAATCTATGATGTGGAAGTACTCATAAATTAACTTTTATAAATTTACAGATGCTAGAAAGACTCTTGGAAAGGGAGAAGACAGAAAGAGAGAAAAGAGGTCAGTCCTCACAAACAATCTCATTTACTTGTTAAGCTGAGTCCCATTCACTCAAAGAAAATGGAGCTTGAGATAGTGAAAAGACAAGCACCGATGGCAGGAAGAGATGCTGTATATCCAGAAGGTTTAAAGGTTTAATAGAGAAATGACAAACATGAGCTCCAATGTTGTGAGGTAGAAAGAGAAGCAAAAACCTCCAGTAACAACAGCAACAGGAAGGCGACCTCCAAATCATTGATGCTGATACCCACACAAGATTCTGCTGCCTGTTTTCTAAACAGGATAATAAAGCAACAAACAGCAACTGGAGAGGAGTATTGAAAAGAAAACCAAACCAAAACAAACCCAAGCCTCCAAGGGCTGGATGAAGCACATCATGGAGAAAAAGTTAGTAAGAGCTTGACTTGTCAAATTTCAAAAAAAAAGGAGAAAGACATCTTGGTTACAAGAGTCAAAGCCATTCTATCCAGTTAGAAATAAGGCATTGTTTTGTATCTCGATTTAGTAACAAAACTCTTACTAGAATAGTTAGACATTGCAATAAATTACCAGTTGTTATAGCAAATGTCTCTCTTTTGCTGTATTTAAATTCACACTACATGCATTTTCTGGAAGAAGATAGATTCAGACATAAATGACAGGGGGAACTGTGGCCTGTGACAAACATGGTGTTGTGTGAGAACTGATGCTCAGATCATCTTCCTAACCTTAAACGTCCTGAAGAAGCTTTTGTAAGGTGCAAAATCCATTTACTTTCATCAGTACATAGAGTCATGTTAATTACACGCCAAATTCTTGCTCAAAGTTAATTAGAAAACAAAAAAGTCACAGCAGATCCTAGTCAGACTGGCAGACGTAGACTTGCACAACTCATAGGAAGATTTAGGAGTTATGTTAAGTCACAAGAAAGTTGTTAAGGCATTACTGCTAATAAGATTACCAAATCTTTGTGCTGCCAAGAAACTTGGGAAGAAAAAAATGCTGGCTTAGACAAAGCAATACAAACTCAGGGCATTTTCTAAGCTACACCATCACTGCTACCTGAGTCTATATTAGACAGTTCCTCTTCCATCTATATAGTCACATAGTACCAAATCTTTCCAAACAAAGCAGACCAAGCTGACTTCAAAAATAACAAGTAAGCCAGTTTTAACTTGTATTCACTGTACACCTCAGCTGACCAGTTTACTAAGGATGCTGGCTTGCAAAGCCCTTTCATTACCATCTTATGGGACAACTTTTGGAACCATGCAAGAACTTTCTCCGTGGATTTTCTGTCCTAGAGTTGTCAAATTTCCAGGACAGAAGCGCAGGACAGAAGCACAGGACACTGCTGGGCCAGTGCTATACAAATGTAAAACAAAATGGGTCCTGCTCTAAAGAGCTCACTCTGTGAGGAAAATTGTTCTACTCAGTCCTTATATGTCTAACTTCATTGCAGTGTCTGCTAGAGCCTTCTTAAAAAATTTTTTCCAAACAAAAAGCCCCCCATAACTTCAAACAAAGAAGTCTCTCATATTAAAGTGCCTCTTAACCATGCATCGTCTACTCCATACCATTTAAAAGTATAATGCTCGAATTTATGAGTACCCTCTTTTTATTGCTAGTAACCATTTATTTTGATCTTTCATGGGCAAAAATCACACTGTTATCTATCTCAGGAATGTAGATAATTGCATTCTGACAAGTTTAAAAGAAGAAAAATACAAAATCAAACCATTAATAAAATTGTACCACGAGAGAAAAATAGTGCAAGAGCTCACTTCATCATAAAAATGATACATTAAGCAAAAAATCATACCAATCAACCAACAGAGTACTGTCTGGGGAACTGTTAAAAGGAATGGAAGAACAAGTGTACTGATGTTCATGATTTAAAAGGGAAAATAGTTGAAATGTAAAATTGAAGGAACATGACGTGATTTTAGCTATTGTTGTGATTGTGACATTGAAGATAATGCTGCCCAGATTCTGACTTCTAATTAAATTTAACCGTGGAATAATGGAATACATTGCAAATCCTAGATTAACTACCAGAATACAGTACAAATACTGCATAAATATGCCTGAAGATGGAGGTCTTATTTGGAGCAGGGTTTAGCTTTTCTTTTGGCAAAGGCCTTACCAGTCAGAGACTATTCTGATGCTGGTGTTTGTATGCAGGCTTCTGCAATAGTACAGAAGCAGGGATAACACTCTCCCTTCTGCACTCAATAGCTAAACTGCCTTGGGTGGGCAATTTAGTGTCAGTCAGGCTCTGCAAGCACAGAGGAGACCTGTGAACAGCATTGTTTCTAACAGCCTCACTATCAACTAGAACAAATATGCCAAGGAAAGTTATTTTCAGTGAGCAAACAAACTCACAAACACAAAGGGACATAGTTTTACATAGTTTGTCTGTCCTGTCAACTTGTTACACACATAAGTTTGACTTTCCTGACCAAATATGCCACTGTTTAATCACTGTTTAATCAATGGTCCTGAAACTGGATTTTATGTATTTATCTTCACAATATATTTGGCACCAGGATATGAGCAAACTGCTGTCTCTTTTTGCTTTTTTTTTTTTCCTGTCTTTTGGGAATGACAGAGAGCAATAATTCAATTTCCAAACCACAAATACATGGCATTCTGGGGGTTCATGCATTACTTACACTGACCAGTTTGTGAGACAGTATTCCATACTAACATGGGCTAGTAGTGTGGCTTAGAAGCAGATGAACATGCATTACTCTATAGATAGAGAATTTTCCAGTATCCAACTCATTAAGAACACGTAAGATGTTGTGAAATACCTCTGGAGAATCTGCAAACCCCCTTGCCATGGTCACCACCAAACATCACAAAAGCAGCAGCACAAAAGCAGTTGGTGAAATGGCTAAGAACAGGCCTAGTCTATCCACTTCCATAGTGGATTTTGTTGCTGAACACAAGAGGAGCAAGGTCACACCAAATAAATAAAAAATGGCTTTGCAAGATCTAAACCCACTAAGGCGAGCGAGGTCTGTTTGCTGTGAATTCCTCTTCTTCCCCACAGACTCAACCTTCTTTCAGCTGAGGGTGACTCTGGAGCATTATCTCCAAGGCCCATTAAATGCTGCTCCAGGGTTTGCCAAAGGCACTGCTGCTGAAGGACATGACACCTGTGGGAGTGACAAAGTTGCATTTTCGGTGTTTGGGGCAAAGGATGGACACTGGGCCTTTGGCTTTGACCTGCTGTGTGCTGCATCCAGTGTTATTGTTGCTCTCTGTGTTTAAAGCTGTTCCAAACACTATCTATGAGACTAATCCTGCAGTTTCCCTATTAAACAGTATTTCCTGATACTGAATGAATTTGCTGTTTCTCAGTTCCAGTTTGTTACTCCAGTTATTCTTTCTCCTTCCTTGGCTCCCTCAAGTATGTATGTGTTCCTAATTAGGGAAAAAGAGAAAACTCTGAATCTCTGTGAAATCAGGAACTTAAAGTTTCATGCATACCTAGTTAATTACTTAACAGTTGGCATGAAAGCATCTTGCAGTGAGAGAGCAGCAACACATTCTTCCCCAAGTGCCAAAGCTAGCAGGTACTGTCAGGAAAAAAACCCGAATAGACCATCATGCAATGCACCCTCTCAGTGTACCAGAGGGTATGTAATAAGGTTTAAAAAAAAAAATAGTTCTAATCCTCATTCCCTGTCTTTCCATTAAAGGAGAAAACTTACAGCCCTGCGTAATATTTCTTTCTAAGATCCTCTGCAAATATGTGCAAAAGAAAGCCTGACTTTGAAGTACTGATAACACTGACTGCTGAGCATGATACAACAGTGCAGGTACAAGTGGAACATAAGGACAGTGTCTTCACTCCCTGCAAGAAGCTGTCCTGGAACAGTGGATTCCTTACGCAGTGCTGATCCTGACCTCAATGGAAAGCACTGCTAATGTGTCACACCCTGGAGTGTTACGACCAGGAGTGTCACCCAGCCCAGACAAACCGGATGGGAGAAGTCTCATGCCCTGCTCAGGCAGGTGGCAGAGCATTTCTGGAAATCAGGATCACTTCACTGTAGACAGCTAAACTGGATTTGCAGCCCCACAGTACCATTTTATAGAGTGAATATGAATTGGGGGATTATAATAGTTAATTACTCAGATTATTTCAGTCAAGAAAACAGCTTTCTGCAGCACCATAACACCAAAGCTTCGGGACTTCAGGAGGCTCCACCAAAACTCAGAAGCTTTGGTAGAGAGATTCTGTCTATCTGATGTACTTTGACAGGAGTCAAGGAACTTTGGGATGCATAATTTATTTTTCACTCTGAGCAACTCCAAGAAAAGCCTTGAAATCTTGCTTCCAGCATAAGGCTAGCTAAACTGACTGATTCTGTCAGTCCTTTTTATATGAATGGCTTTTCCACCAGTCAGTGTTTCCTCATGTACATGACACTTACCCTTTTTCTATGCTGTCCCTTTGGGTGAAAATCAACGTGTACTCACAAAAAAATAAAAACATTGTGCTACTTCAGACACAGGCCAGACACAGTGCACCTGCTACCATTTCCCTTTCTCCATCTACTTCCTTTGGTATCTCCTTAATGCACTACTCGAGTACCCTAGCCCTCTCTGAAGACAATGCTGTTTCTGACTGCATCCACTTCAGGAGAATGCTTGTGTTACTCTGCTCAGAACACTGCACAAGGATTCACAGGTTGTGCTGAACTATTCTGCATATTAATTTGGTTCTCCTTTGGTAGCACTAAAATAGTCTGGGTTAAATGAAGGAAGATTCAAAAATGAGAGTGCAGACCCCTGTGTAAAGCTATAATTCTTACTGTGAACACAAACTTTTTTGCTACAATATGCCAGAGGGTATCATGCTCAGATAATTCCTTCAGTGTTTTATGGAACACATATGAAGTAAAAAAGGTTTTTTTGTGCTATCAATTGTCCTTCCTTCCTATTTTTGTCCCAAGGAAAATACATTTTGTCTAGATATAGAATTAACTTTCATGCAAAAACCAATCTAGTAGGGTTTGATCACCCAAAATGTGAAATATAAAGGAATCACTCAGTTTGAAAACAGTAAGTATTTCCTCTAGGGACTTCTACCAAACTCTATACAGTTTTGAAGTCAGTTAAAAGTCACCAAGCCAGTGGAGTTCAAGTATTTCAGTGCTTGTAATGGCAACAGAAGCATCTGTGGTGGGGCATTAAATACACTAGAAATCTGTTCTCAACTCTGACCTTAACTTGTATTTGCAGTAATTTCTTTCTATGACACAACCCCTCTTTGCTTCTGGGTTTCCTATTGCAATAAAAAGCCTGAAATATTAAACACACAGAAGAATTAAATTAGAATTTGTAAACCAGCAATAATATTATTATGTTTTCAATGTTCTAAATCCTTAAAGTTCAGTTTAAATAAGCATCATGTACCAGCTCCTTAAACAGGGTTAGCAATGTAAACAGCATTTAAAAATGCAAGAAGTTCAACTTTATAAAATTTACATCTGCAGGCTGTTAAAGGGGAATCTGCAAGAAATGTCAAACAATACTGTTCCTTGTGTACTCCACCAAAATAACAAGAAAGCTGCATCTGGAAACAGTTACTGGCACAGGACTTAAATAAAGTATTGCATTACCTTTAATGAACTAAATATTATTAATAAAGAGCCAGATATAACAGTGTGCCATCCAGGTGGCTTGTAATGCAATTAATTTACCTTCTTGGGAGATGACAGTGGACTTTGATGATTTGATGGCTTTGCTGTCTAGAGTCCAGGTGACAGCTGCAGGGGGATCAGAGGAAATCCGACATTGTAAGACCAATTTTTCACCATCAGCTACTTGAGTATCCTGAAGCTTCTCTGTAAAGGAGGGTGCTGTTCCTTTGCTTGCTGCTGCTTTGCTTGCTGGTGGTTTGCTTGCTGGTGCTTTGTTTTCAGCTTTTTTCCCAATTACTCCACCATCCACCACTGCACACCCGTGTTCACAGTTTCTGTCGTTCTTCTCCTCTTTTTTCACTGCTGGTTTGGCAACAGGGGCTTGAGAATTGGGGGTCGCATTCTGGGCTTCAGAGTTGGGGCGAGCGTTTGGTGCTGGGGTGCCAGCGCTGCCATTCTCCGCAGGTGGCTTTTTCTTTGAGCCCAGCACAGACCTGAAATCTGTAACTGCAGGTTTAGGAGGTGGTGCCTTCTCTGGCAATGGAGTTTTTGGGGTGCCCTTCTTGGCCAGCACAGAGCGGAAGTCCACCTGCTGGGGAGCATGGACTTTCCTCTCCTCCTCTGACAAGGTCTTGGGTTTGACCTGCCGCTGCAGGTTTGCTCGGAAGTCCATTTGCTCGGCTGGGATTTCTTTCAGTTC
The DNA here is from genome assembly GCA_013397815.1 of Aleadryas rufinucha. Classification (NCBI taxonomy): domain Eukaryota; kingdom Metazoa; phylum Chordata; class Aves; order Passeriformes; genus Aleadryas; species Aleadryas rufinucha. The sequence continues at coordinate 34,282 of VZTH01013936.1, read as the reverse complement.
CTCCTCAGAAAAACTTTTGGTGCTGACTTTCTTGCCTAAAATATCACGGAAATCAAGTTGTTCAGCTTCCTGCTGCCTCAGGCTCTCCTCTGTGTGCTCCCGAGTTTCCACTCGCCTCTTCAGCACGCCTCGGACGTCTTCCTGCTCTTCCTCAGCTACTCTGGTTACACTGCTGTTCTTTTTGAAGCCACTTGTTCTACCAAATGTTAGTTTACCATGATCTCCACCATCTCTTTGCTCTCCAGAGCTGGCTGACTCCCTCCCACTATGATCCGAAAAAGAAAAGAAAGAGAGCCAGGAAAGGGGCTGGTTTAAAAATGTCAGGGAACAATCTCAGAGCAGGAACAAAATGTGTTTATAGAAGGGGAGGTTGATTAGAGGAGCATACTCCATTAGTTTATTGCATCAATGATGACTTCAGGAGCCATATAAGGGCACAAACAAAAACGATCTTCTCTACTCTGGCTTGGTACAATGTGCTTAGCTTGTATGATGAAAACAATTTGTTAGGTCACATTTGGGGATTAGGTTGAACAGCAGCCAGCCTGGGTCTGTAAGGGCAGGGAATTAACGGAGCAAAAAATAGAACCCACCCATGCAAGTCCCTGGGAAAAATACTCACTCTCTGAGCATTTCTGCTGTGGAAGCTGAACTCTCCCGCAGCATCAGAGACACCTGGCAGCTGCATTCTCCAACTTGGTTCCTGAAATATTTAAGTGAAATCAGAAAAACAGGGGTTTCTTCCTCTGTAACTTGCCTGAGCTAAGTGATTGTGTATTGCACTAAAGCAGCTCAAACCCAGGGTGGCATTCTGCTTTTCTATGCCCAGCATTGTGGGGATTGACTGAGTAGATTTGGTCCCCTTATATTTGGAGCCAAGCTATCTCAAATAGCTTTTACTGATCTGTTGCTATCTGCACTGGGAACAGCATACTCCCTGAACAAAAATCAAAGCAATTTACAGAATGAAGCAGCTGCAAACAAACAAGCTAAAGGAAAATAAATACAAAAGCTGGAAAATCAAGACAGAGGAAAGGGCTATTTTGCAAAGCTGAAAATCTTTCCAACTCTGCCTACTGTTTGTTTATTCAAACCCAAGCTCTTAAGTTTTTTAATGTTAAGATATTAAAAACAGGGTCTCATTTCCTTCCCTCCCCTCTGGCCCAACCAATCAGCAAAACCCATCTACATGGATTGCTCCAGCCTGTACATGTTTATATTAAAAAACATAAAAGTGTCACCATATATGGTGCTGAGTACTTATTCTTCCTTTTGCAGAGGAATACCACGGATGCCTTCTGGAAAGGGCTCCCATTAAAGAATTCATTTAAAGTGCTCCCCGCTCCCCTGCAGCTCCCTCCCTCCCGCAGATATATATCATTCTTCTAGCCCCAAACAGCTCTTCTCTGCTTAACACAGGAGATGCCAAAAGCAAAATTTAACTCCCCCAGGGCAGCAGTTGTGTAACTATTGCCACCACTCCTCTGACTGCTATTAAAAAACCAGACTTGAATTGATTGAGAACTAGAGATATCTTTTATTAGTAAAAACACTTCTGTCCTTCCCAGTTTAAGTATAAGCTTGTCAATGGACTAGAAAGTCCTGGATTATTTGTCTTTTTTGAACGAAAATATTTTTTGCTACTGAAAACATTTCCTGGACATGAGCGAAACGTGTGTTGGAAGGGAGGAAGGCAAGAGGGGCAGGTTTTCCCAGCTGTGTTCTGCTTTGAACTTGCTAGATAAGAACACCTTCAAGTCCACTTAGGCCTGAAGTTTAAAACATGGACTCAGGACTGTTATCTTGCCATAAATATATTGTCTGGCCCGGTTTTTAAATAGAGCATGGAAATACTTTCCGAGATATGGTACTGTTTGTGTGGAAAAAACCCTATAATTTCACCCATTTTTAACTTGAAATGAAGGCAAGAGAATTAACACAGATCACAGAATCACAGATTCATTACAAAGCTTAGTCTTTATAAGAGCAATTAGTGCCATCACCTTCTCAGATAGATTTCCCTTGATTTCTATTGCTTCAGAAAAAGAAAGAGTGGATCAGCCTAATATGAAAACTACAAAGAAATTGGTGGGTTTGATCAAAGTAGCTGGATTGCAAAGTAAAGGCCCTGCTGATAGAAATATAGCTTATTTGACCTTAAGACCACTAACAACAAGAAATCAGAGAAATGCTTTTAACACTTTTATATCCAGTAAGTTGGAATATGTACACTTCAAACTCCTATTGAAGGCAATGCATGAGGACAGCATTGAAAGCCACAATCCTCATTTCCTTCAATATAAAAAAAACTAGATAACCTCTGAGTACCAAACAGAAACTGTCCAAAGGGCAGGAGAGGATCCAAGTCAATGCAGAGAGTATTTAATTCAGCCCTGCACTGGAGACCTGCCATTCTTACTTACTCTTATGTGTGGCCTCCATTTGGAAGCAAGAGAAATAGAAAGAAGGCAAGACAAACTGAAAGATAAATTTAAAAAATAGCACATCACCTCCTCCCAACACACTGATTGGCATCAAATTATGGCAGGGTACCAACATTGCTGAAAACATGTTGTTTTCAAATAATGCATTTCAAACTGGGCCCTTTTGCCACTATGGGAACTCATGAAGTTTTTTCCCTGCTTCTCCAAAGTTTTTAAGGAAAGCAGACACACTCTGGAGCTGCTCATTCACCAGTGCTGCAGGGCTTTAACAGGCTCTTGGTTTACCTGAAGATCCCTCCTGTTCAGGACTTAAAACCAATCCAAATCTGACAAAGGACAAGCCATGCATGCTGAAGTACAGACAATTTGGAGAGTACATTAAATGTTGAGGTACCCCTGCTCAACTTCTGTCATGACTGTTTGGCAAAAATATTTATCCACAAGAATTGTGTCATCAGTGGGAGAGGCTGAAGTAACAGAGACAGCACTGTCCCAGGAGAGGAATTCAGGGATACTGAATGTGGTCCTGACCATTGTGAAGAATGCAGCATTTCTGCAGGACCCATTTCTGCAATGAACCTTTCTCTCTGCAAATCCTTCGCATATGCAAAGGAGCAAATAAGGCAGGCAAAGTAAATCCTTCTAAAGCAAGCTATTTTTCACAGGGTTTGGAAAATAAAGGAGGGGGTAAGAAAGTAGGAGAGCATTTTGTTCTTTCTATTTTTAAAACCTTGGGAAGCACTTACAAATTATGGCAACAGTGGGACATACAAGTACCTAGATGGAAAAATTATTCACAAGGTAGTTTTTTGATCTTAATTATGATTTCTGATTCAAGTGAATGTCTGAAATCCAGACTACTGGTCACAAACCTTGAGTCTGTGTCTGTTCAAAAGTGTAGCCTTCCTAGGACAAGTCCTGCTCCCAGTGAAACCAAACTGATGATTTTAGGAGAAGAGAGAACATACTTTTGTCTTCTGAATTCAGTAGCTGTGTCTAAAAAGGTGAAGTTAAAAACACTGACCCACCTTGGAGATCACAGGATGAAAAAAGAGAAACAAGCCAAGAAAAATTAAGAAGGATTGAGTGATTTAGATACCAATTACAATCAAGAATAATTCTGGAACCTCTGTAAATATTTTTACATTTACACAATTTCAGAATCTAGGCAAGACAAAGATGCATAGGGGCAGATAGAAAAAACAGAGCCTTGCAGTACATGGGAACATCTTCAAGTCTTTCACGTCTCTGCTGTTTTGAATCTTGGCAATAACAATATTACTTGTGCAGTTTGAGGTTCTCTGTGTTGGCATTTTATCAACAAAATCCTAGACACAGAGAGATCTTAGTGACTCTGTTATTGTGGAATAATGGTAGACATGGATAAAACCTACGCTTAGTAGCTTTGCTGTGAAGAAGTGCCTGGAAGTGTTGACTTTTGCAGGACTGTTCCGTAGAATGCTCATGCACAGGACTTATCTTTAAAATGTCAAGGAATAATAATAAAAAAGCCCACCAAAAACAAATAAAACCCCAGCTGCAAAGCCTGAGGCAATTTTAAAAATAGCTCTGTGTCCTATTGTGGGATCAGTTTTCCCTGGAATGGCTTTTATGTTCAAAATATCTTGAAATACTAGTTTCTTGGCAGAACCTACTCAAATATTTTCACTGAACCTTAGTGAGACTTATTGTCTGCATGTCCCTAGGAAGCACTCTCTGGAGGAACAGGAAAAAAAGCACTTGTAACTATACTGGGGGGATGTACTGAAATTTCCTACCAGCCTACCAAGTGTGAAGTAAATATTGCAGAATAAATTACATTTTTTCAAGAATGAACTGAAAGGGGCAAAGAAGCTGATCCCTACTTATAGCTGGTGCTTTGGTGCAGGTAACTGCAAAGCCTCAGAAGGAGGTTTTGAAGCTTTTCTGGGAGTTAAATGGAAAGATAGTCCAGACTCCATGAAGCTTTAGCCCACAAGAAAACAACTAATCTACTGGATCACAACTTTAGCTGATATAAAGCAGGGCAGCTCTACTGGCTTAAAAGTGGATGCAGTGATTTACCTCACTTGAAGGTTTTGCCAAAAGCTTTTTATACCTGAAAGAACAATAATTTAATTTGCATTTTACAGCACTGAGTGGGAGAATGGAACAAGAAAGGGTCATGGTTTTCTTCTCTAAAAATAGACAATGTGTTGATAGGGCAAAACAAGGTTTGCAAACTGAATTTTAAAGAAAGACGGAACTGTATTTACTGTTTAGTGTAATGATATGTAATCTTAGGAGTCCTTTTCATATAACTCAAATTGCAGAGTATTTGAGGTACCAGTGATTTATAAAATGAATGTTTTCCCCTGATTTTACGCAGATTATCAAAATATCTAAATCGATACTAATCAACACTAACCAAACTTTTATGGAAGATGGAGTGGGGGAGAAGAGAAATATTTAATGTCTGAGAAGACAAAGTTTAACAAAGCAGATAATTTGTTTAAGGAACTGCAGGATGATTTCTGAGGTCTCTCATGTTGACTGTATTGCTATAAAGATAAAGGTTTTGCTCAACAGTGTCTCTGTCCAATTCTTGCAGATTTTTTTGTTTATCTCTTCATTTATGATGTACACTCTGAGTGAAAGAACGTGGAAAAGTCATATTGGGATAACAAGGTACTAGTGCCTGCATCACTGGAAGGATGCAAAGAACAGGAGGGGAAAATGATATCTGTGTTTTTATGAATAAGGAAAAGGATATTTATTTTCCATTTTAAGCATTTTGCAGGCTGTAAAGTGTCCAAATTTCAATAGATGAATTGCAGTAGTGGGTGAATCTCTTTTTCTTTTAATATTTATGCAACACTGTTTCTCTAGTCCTGAGACATAACAGGCTCAACGGAACATTATTAGGACAATTAAAATGAAAAATGCAAATGTAGAGGAATCATCGGCTACTCTGCTAAAAGCCAGACTTAGCAGACTGCTAAATAGTAAAAGGTAAAGCAAAGATGTATTCTAAATAACGCTGAGGGATGGTAAGACAGAAAGCCAATGAGCAATCATGGATGGGTCACACTAGGATCACACTGGGCCCCATGTCCTTGTCAGCTCACTCTGACTAAAGGAGAAAGAACCAGCAAGAGACAAACAGATCTTTTGTTAAACCCACATTTTTAAGACCAGAGTTTTAATTTGGGAGCAGTCACCACAAAAGGAGAATTGTGGAGGTATTAGGACAGAATTTAGAGCTTAAGAATAATGGAGAAGAAAATTGGAAAATAATTAACACTAGTAGGAAACCATGGCCAGACTAAATTAAGAGAGTTGGAGGAGTGACTCCCTAAGAACAGCTATGCAACCTGCTTCTAAAATTAATATGTGAAAAGGAGCTGCACATTTTATTTGAAATGAAAATGATTATGTTTAAAAATAGCCTACTGTCAATTCTATAAACTCTTCAGTGAATTGACTTATGTTTTCTCAGTCATTCCATATTTTTAATGGACTTTGTAGGAGTTTTTGAGAGAAAGACACAAAATGCAGCTCTCTTCCTCTCAGGTACTGTTAAAACTATTTCTGAATATATAAACAATTCTCAATCAAGTATTCAAGACAAATGCAGACAGTTCAACAGCTATTTAGACAAGACTATTTCATGCTGAAAATTATTGTAACTCTATTGCAAGCTTGAAGTTACACAGCTGACTTTTGGCTCCTTGGATATGCCCGAGGCTGTTACCTCTGCTACTCATAGTATGTAACCAGTGCCTAAAAACATATGACTTTCTGTTCCCTGAACATTAACTGGAATTTTACAAATGACAGCAGGGTAAAATGAGGTATCAGCATTCCCTTTGCTCTAATTGCAGCACAGCTTTACTCATTATGGATTAGAAAAAGCCAGCATGAATGCACTGATCTTTGTGGGATCCCCAGCTATTTCTCCAGTGAAAGGATTAGGGAATAGCTGCAGCTAGCATGTAATCTGCTGTGTTGTTTTCTAGCTACAGCTTCACTTTTTCTCCTTCTCTTGGTAATTTTCTGAAATAATTTTTTTCTAAGTGTACAGTCTAGAGTTATGATGTTGTTAGGCTTCCGCTTTGAAAAAAGGTCTCCAGTGATGAATTTGGCCTGCATGATCACCAGCTACACCTGATCATTATGGTTGACTTCCTACATCAGTCTCTACAAAATCCTCCACAAAGCTCTCTTGGCTCTCCTTTGTCCTCTTTCATTCTTCCCTCCTTGAAGTTTTGCTGAAATATCTCGTTCTCTTTTCAGTTCAAGTGAAATCACCATCATAAGAGAAGATGCCCATGCCCAGGGCACACACACTGAAGTGTGGAAATGTACCAGAAGATAGCAATTCTCACTCAGAGAGTTTCTGCTCTCTCCGGTCGAGGTTGGTGACCTGGATGAAATTGAACTGGCATTTCTAATCCTGCCAGAGATACTGAGTGCTAGAAACACTCCTGATCCCCAAAGGAACATAGATGCAAGGATTTCTGTAGGATGACCTGCACAAATCAGCATTATGAATGTCCCAGACGACCTGGGCCAATTGCAAATAAGCCAGTTCTGAAATGAGCTGATTCACAACTTACTGCAGACTCCAAAGGGCCTAAATCTACTGAAGAGCTGATTTGCAAGAAGGTCATAGCACATGTAGCTCTACCTACATAAATGTTATTAATAAGACTTGAAATTAAGTGTAGAAAAACTTTATTATAGGAAATCTTGATATTCAACAGCTATAATTTTCTAAAATATCCTTTTCTGGTGAAAAGTGAGTGCCTCATTTGACTTTAAATACTAAAATATACTGAAGCTAGTTTGTGTCTGCCTGTGATAGTCTATGAAAATACACTTTCGAGCTAGGAGGTATCTACACAGTGACACAGCCATCATTTGGGCCACACCAGTTGGAAAACAAACTATAACTGTAAAAAATTAAACTCATTGTTTACAAGCTAAATAGCTTGAGTTTATTAAGAAATTCCCTCCCTCCTTGTATTAAGAAGATATGAGTAATTTATTTGCAGGTAGGCAAAGGACAATTCAGACTAGTGCACCTGGACTAAAAAGTTAGTGTGGAGCAAAGTAGATAATTTTTTTCCTGTGTAATGAATACAAATGTCCATGATGATTAAGTAATTTTCATAAAGACAGGCATAAACATTAGCCAAGTAAAGAAACTACATCTATGCACAGTAAATAGTATGGAATGATAAGATCACTTTAAAGTTTTACACTATGTTTTCTACAGTCACATAGGTGATATGTAATCTTCACCATTGGAGGTGGAAAATGCTGTGGCACTTTCTACAAGGTAAAGAGCCAGCAAATATGATTCTTTATTTAAAGGACAGTTATTTTACCAGAATAAAATAAAATTAAATGCAAAACAACTCTTACAGATTTTGTAGGAATGACAAGATGTTCAAAGCATCAAGGTGCCATGTTTCAAAGATACATCAGCAAAAGGAGACTAAAACTTGCATATAAAGTTCAGACATTTCAAACTTGGCCAGGAAACACTTTTTTCCCTTAAAGGTATGAATCCTGTGTAACAGCCCTCCCTAGTCAAGCTGTTCCCATGGAAAGAGGCATCCTTGCAAATACCTAGAGAGATGCCAAATATGATAAACAATAGCTCCAAACTCAAGACATTGATTGTAGTTTTCCTTGCTAGAAATTGCTTCCCATACTGCTGCCACAAAGCTTTGTTTTTCAGGATCCCAAAAGGAAACCATACTGCTTTGTCCTTTTTTTTCTGGCTCTTCTTGTGTTTCCCCTTTTCTCTTGGAGTTTTATTTGTTCTTTCCATCCCTCAGAAATATTCTGTTCCTTCAGTACCTTAATGTTTCACATGAATAGGATGGAACTCTTGTCTTCTTCAGGTGGGAGTTTCAACGTGAGGGTAAATATAGCTAATTGGTCAAAGGGAGCAACCTTCTCTTTCCCAGCAAACATACCTGAGCTGAATTTCATATTGCCCTGCATGACGAGGCTGCACATTCCTCAAGACCAGCGTGAAGATGTCTTCATTTTGCAGGATTTCACATGCTGTTCCTGGTATTATTTCTTTCCCATCTTTAAACCAGTGAACAGTAGGAAAAGGATCTCCAGCAATGGCACAGGATATCAGGACATTTTGCCCAGGAGCTGCTGTCACTGATCTCGGTTTGCTGATGAACCAGGGCTGGATACCATCCTGAGGTTCTGTAATTTACAAACACAGTTTACAAATCAGAACAAAATGCCAAGCTTGAATGTCACCACTAAGCTAACTAATTTCAGGGAAAGCAATCACAGGCAAGGAAAGTTATTTTGAACATGTGGGGTATAAGTTTTTAATCTGAAAATAAGTCAGGCTTTAATTTTGGAAGTAACTTTTGTTCATACTAAAATTAATCATTTACTTGGCACTTCACTGGCTCGATCCAGGCTTATATTAAGAGCAAGACAAAGGGACTTTAAAGCTGCCCTAAAAGGAATCTTGGAGATTTGTCCTTAGAGAATACGGGCAGGAATAGCTTTAAGGGCAAGTAACAGTATTTTGACTGTTGTGCAGTTGAGAGCTCATGCAATAAATCATCATTAACAATTGTATAAAATTGCATTTAACATAGAAGACTGACCCTGAGGCTGGATCTCAGGGGGGATTGGAGGAGAGAGAAAGGTCTCAATTCAGAGCAGACAGTGACAACAGACTAAACAGCTCTCTCAAACATTGCAGATAAGACATTCTACATTAAAAATAAGAAAAGTCTCACAATTATTTCCAATAATTCTCATTAATGGCTTTGAGGAAATGTCAATATTCAGTTATACTTGAAGAAGTCCCTGTCACAAAGGTGGTGTGTGGAAGTTTGTAGGTACTTGAGTGCTTACTGTGGGGTTTACATCATGTGATGAGATTCAAAGCCAAATTTTTTGCAGCTAGTTCTCAGACTGCAGAAATCATGTTTTCCTTACCTGCTACCACTACAATGCTAACATTAAAGCCAGGATACCTAGCTCTTAGACAGCTTTTCCAAATACTAAGGGCTTCAATTAGAAAAAAACCATATTAAAAGGTTTACTTTAATCCATAATTAAGTAAGCCTGATAGTTATAATCTGAAGCTGCATTTAGGAGAAGTTTTGCACTGTCCCTGAAATAGGACTCTGGAATGCATTTCTGAAATAGTAACATAATGTTCCAGAGTGAAAAGATTATTTTAAAGCTGCTTCTTCTCAATATCCTTTTTAATTCAGATGCAGAGACTGAGAACCTGAGCATCCTTCACAACAAACCTGATAAACACTCACGTATTTTAAATAGACATTCCTCCAGCACACTAGAATAATAATTTTCTTTCACCATTTTTTAAGGCAAAGAGGAACTTTATACCTTGAACTGTCAATGTAGCCTGTGTTTGACTTTCTCCTACTTCATTCCAGGCTTCACAGGTGTATTTGCCCGTGTCTTCAGGAAACACCTCCTGGATGTACAAACTATACTCATTGCCTTTCTTCTCAAAGTGGAAATCTTCTGTCTCCTGGATTTCTTTCCCATTATGCAGCCAGATAATTTCAGGAGGTGGGTTAGCTACAAAATAGGAAGCAACAAAAATCTGAGACACACAAACTCCCACCATATGTCAATTAAGGAAAGGAATAAGGTTGGTTGTTTTTTTGCCACCTGATTCTGCAATTTCATCTTCAAAACATTCAGGAACTTCTATTATTAACTCTGTGAATGCTGTGTAATGTGGAATAGTCTGTCTTATTATGGTTAAAATACAAATTAATAAGGGAAGCATGAATACAATAGAGAGATAGAATGAGTTCTAGATACCACAAACATGGTTATTAAGAGTTTCTGATACCAGAGTTCATACCAGCACTGCACTTTCTGCAGCATTAACCTTACCCCAGCCAACAGGAACTCAATCTTGTTTGGTTCACAACAAAAGCTATTACAAGCACACTTCAACAAGAGGACCCATGTTAAACTTATATCATTATATCATTGCAATTAAGAAACACTTCTACAGGTCTGAACACATTAACAATGGACAAAGTTCAACCATGCTGAAGATCACATTAGACAAACCTAGCTTTTAAAAAACTGGTTCCTAGAAATATTGTTTCCAAATGCAAAGACACCTGCTAAAAATATGGAAAAAACCACACATTTTGGAGCAGGATTTAAATTTTTTAAGTAATACTTAAAAATCCTATAGCTACACACCTGATACCTCCACAGTCATTATCACTTGACTTCCATCCATTACTTTGAGGTCAGTCAGGCCTTTAAGAAAGACGGGTGCAAAAGTCCTGTTTAACTTTGCAGCCTGTGCACTTTCTGCCTTCTTGCTGCTCTTCTTTTCTGTGAAGTCAAAAAGAGAACAAAAGGGGTCTCTTACCGGAATTTTCATGACAAACTAACTGACCTTAGGCTCAACACAATTTCGAGACAGTGGTTTTGTTTCAGCTCTCAGAAGACAAAAATAACTGAAACCACCCAATACAGCTGTTTTGCCTTGCCAGTATTCCAACCAGAAAGACAAGAAATAGGAATAGAACTGTCCTCCTTCTGAGAATCCTCTTAAATCATTATTAACAGATATCAGAGAGTATCACTGAGAAATTACACTCATTTTCTCCAAGTACACTTTGTCAGGTGAAGGAAAAAAAAAAAAAAAAGCAAAGCAACCCAAGAACTTGTAACCAAAAATTCAATGCCTTTAATCACTGCTAAATTAATCTAAAAGCCCTAGGGGATGTTACAAGTTGCCATTGTAATGATTGATGAGTAACAAATGTAAGCTCACAGCAGCACAGGATTTGCAACTCTGTAAGGAGTTAAAAACCATGTAGATTGTTAGATGGCCAATATCAAATAGGTTTGAGTTTATCACACTCCTCTCCCGTACTTCATTTAGGCAATTGATTGATGATGGTAAGGACTAAAACCTGAGATTAGCAATATATATCACAAAACATACTGTTGGATTAGGGCTTCTAAAATTTCTTTTTGCTTTTGAGGCTGTACAATCAAATGCTGAGGGAATTTGGAATGAAATAATTCACTCTTTAAAATTAAATCTATCTGTGATATGCTGTTTCCAGTAGCCACAAGTGGTTTCCTCTGTCTTGCATTCAGAAGCTATGAAACAAGACCATTTAACTGTGATCTGTGTGGTACACTAGACCCAGAAGTCTACTCCTGCTCTAAAAACCTGAGCTGAGACACTGAAGCCCAAGCAGTGATCATAACCAAATGTAAAAAGTCATAAATATTTATTGGTCACTTGGATACACTTTCTGTTTGGTTTAGCTTGTGTTCAGACCTCTTATGTCTTGCCTTTAAAATGCCAACTCTACATTCTATCCACACATGAAAATAATTTTATTTTGCTTATTCCTACCTTCAAAATTTTCAAAGGAATATCAAGCACATCCAAAATAGTATTACAGCAACAGAAAGTGCCAGGCTGGAGAAAAACCACAATTCATAAAATCAGTGATTAGAAAAAAAAAAGCCAGCATCTCACTGAGGAAGCCCACTGAACCTCCTGGAGGCAAAAAGTTAAGTTTGTACTGGGGTAATTGGAGCTCAACATAAATTTGGAAGCAGCCTGGAGGGGAAGTTTTTCCTCTTCTCTAGCAAAGCTTTTTCTAGCCAAAATCTTGTCTTGCTGGCTCATGTCGCAGGTCTTTTCTTGGCACTGAGCAGTGAGACGTTGATGCATATGAGAATGGAAATATGGGACCTGAGCGAGACCCATTTGGATTGGTGTTATGGAAGCACAACTCTGCAGTGCTGGAGTCACATCAGACCACACTGATCAGTCTTAGGGCTGCCCACAGCACCTGCTTGGAAGTGACTAATGCTGTACAGAAAACAGCCAAGAAGTTGGGTGAAACTCATCTACAGAAATAAACTCCTGTGGTTCACCGTAGCCCTCTGTTTTGTAATGTTTACTCAGAGAAACAGCTTCAAACAACTGCTGGACTAAGCAATATCAGCACATGCTGCTTCACTGCTCTATTGCCTTGAAGGAAATTGCTTTGTCCCTCAAAGTGAAACTTCTCACAGTGTGGGAGAAAGCAGAAATCCATATAATGAAAAAAAGGACGAAAAGAAGACAAAGCAAGGAAGAAAAGGAAAAAACAAAAAAAAATAGTAAGACAGGAAAGAGACGTAGGGAAAAAAAAAAGAATGAAAAGTATGCTTAAAAAAAATGTTCCTATTATCCTTTTTTAATGAAATAACTGATAACACTGTGAATCTAGAAGGCAGATATGCAAGAAGAGCAAAGTGGGGAAAGAAAAACAAAAGCAGAGGTGTGGCTCTAGACCAACAAATAAACGGACTTGGTGTCTGATCAGAAAAGTTCAAGTCTTCAGAGAAGAACAGGTAACAGAAAAAGAGTGGAACCAACTCCCACAAAATTTAACAATGACCAGGAAATAAATTTTCTCACAGTGGTTCCAGCAGCAATTCTCCCAAAAGCCTGGTACAAACACCATTAAGTCAGAGCAGCACTCCATATCCCTCACAACTGGCTCTTTGCTCTGTTGGACTCACATGCTTTCTACATGTAGTCTAAATAAATGGATTTTTATAACCAAGGAAGACAATACAGTATAATAGCTTCAGCTTATTAAAAAGAAATGTGTGAGTAACTACAGAAGAAGCAGAGCAAAATCATATCCCATAAGGAATTTTTCAGCAATGCTAACTTCTCCAAAATATGTGCTGTAGACATAAAAGATTCATGTACTGGAATAAAACCACCTTCTTGCACAGAGCTGCATAAACATTAAATGGAAGCAAGCAAATAATTCACAGTAATTGTATATATGAATCACACCCCTAAAAATGTTAAGCCTCAATTTTTTAAGTTATCTCAGGCAGATGTGTCCTATGGTGGTGAGGAGACCCCCTGGTATGAGGGACATCAAAAAGATTTAATGGGGGTGCAGGCATCTACTCCAAAAAGAGCAAACTGTAGGACTTAAAGGATGAAAACCAACTCGCCATTGCTACTGATCAGTGCTCACTCTTTGTAAGGGAAGCTGTCAAATTGAAACGAAGGGGGCCAGAACCTGCCCCACCACTGCACAAATCGTAAAAAAAATAATAGTGTTGCACTAAATTTAAGCACTGCATAGGTTTATGCTGACCTCCTGGATGAAGACCAGTTCTGTGCTTAAACGGAAACTTAGGATGGCAATTATCAGAAAAATATGTGTCTGTGGTATGTGAGTAGTAAAAAACTTTAAAGAATAGAGCTTAAGTACAAGAAAAGTTACTGGAGAGGCTAAAGAGCTATTTCATTGGGGGAATGAAGGTAATCATGCAGAAGAACATTGAGATGGATCATTAAGTCTTAAATATTGAAAACTCAATAGTCCTAGGACAGAAAAGAAAAGCAACTTTCTGAAAACATTCCTATCCTTGTAAATGTACCATATAAGAATGCACATACACTTTGATTTAGTCCTTGAAGTATTACCTGATTTCTCAATACCTGCTGTAAGGCAGGAGTAAAAACATCTCCCTATGTACTGCTGATGTTCTTTGGAGCACAGGGGAAGTGAAGACATTTCTTTACCAGCAGATACAAAAATCTGTTGTACATAAGAGCTCAAAAATTCGAAGCTATCATGGCTAAAGCAACCCGTATTCCTATACAAACCTGTGTCATCAGGGATACAATAAATAAATGGCTAATAAGTCTGACTCCATGGCAACTTGAATAGGCTTACTGCAAAACACAAGCATTCCCACTTACTTTAAAAATACATATTTTTAAAGGAGATCTCTAATCCTATGCTACTGTTATTTAGAAGTGTATGTTAATCTGTAGCATTTTGTACCAACAAAATAACCATAATATCATAAAAAAATCATCAAATATTTCTTGATGTAGCAGCAAAAATTAAAAAGACTTTAGTTTTAACCCATAAATGCTATTTGTTCATTGAGAAACCATAGGGGCTCATTTAATGTCATTTTTCTTCCTTTACTTAAAATTTGATGTTATGGATTTCCAGACTTAGAAAAAGTTAAAATTACCTACTGACAACTTTAGTTTCTCACAGATGTTTTACACAAGACAACACGGTCCATTTTAGTTCTGTTATTTAGTCTAAAATCATTGCATTATCTCAGAAGGGATTGATACAATCATGCAGAGGCCAAATTACAAAGCCTGAATACTAACTATTTTCAAATTCTTCTGAAGCTTGTAAATGCTTTTAGTTGTTTATTTATCACATAGCACTATGCAGTGACTCAGTGTTTGTCTGATGAATGCTTTAACATTTCACAATTTTACGATGAAATAGCAGTGCTCTACATTTTCATAGCTTATTTTAATATATCTAAGGGCTCTTTCAATTTTAGCCTTACAGGTCTTGTTTGGAAAAACATCAATCAAATTGATTTTGGAATGAAAAGATGGGATGCTGATAATTTGAAATTAAGCAAATAACTCCTGTTCCCATCTATGTTCTAAAAGATACTGTGTGATTTTACTTCCTTTTGAAAACACCTGGCTAATTATTCTGACAATAAAATATTTAAAGGACAACCATACACAAAAACCCAGGAACAGTTTGCAAAAGGGTGGCTCCAAAAAGTGCAACAACCACAGAAGTTCATATTCCCTGGCCACAGCTAGGTGCTTGCTAGTTTCATACATCAGGAACAAAGTCTATGGCTCACACCAGGAAAATAGAAGGGAAGCAGATAAGAAAACAAATGAGCAAACTACACAGAAAGCCCTGGCCAGGATTAGGGCTTGCTTTCCCTCCTTCCTCCAAAGTCCCTTTCACCACATAAACTCTGCTGGGGTTCAAAATGCATACATTCTCAGGGAGCGCTGGCTTCAGAGCCCAAAGCAGGAGGACAGAAGGAAAGGGAGAAGGCAGAGGTAAAGCTCCCAGCTGAGATGCTCCAAGTCACTGTGCTTCTGGCTGAAACATCCTCTTTCGTAACACTGCAGGGTACTTCTGCTGCCAAAACTACAGACAATAAAAATACGGCACATCTGGCACCGGAAAGGAAATCTGGAACCTAAGGAAAATTTTGTTTGACATTAGCATAAGGGCATGATTTCATTATGTATCTATGCATCCTCAAACTTATTCAACTGGATCTGAAAAAAGAGGAGATCTGATCTCTCTCTATTATGTTAATGCTCACTAATTGCCTATAGCCATTTAATAGCTCCCTCATTACTCTTAATTCTTATTGCTTTCACGTAGGAGTAGGGTCATCTCTAAAAATGAAAACAAGGAGTACAAGAGTAAACACACAGTTACTAAAAATTTCTACGCGGGGCAGTTAATTTTCTCTGTCCCTTTCCCCAGTCAGCTTCGGCTGGTGCACTCAATTCCCCCCACTGGGATCATGCCAAGGCAGTTCATGGGGGACATCAGAGAGCCCCACCTACTCCTCCCACAGGTGGGCTTCATAAAACATAGGTACATTTCAATGACTTCTTTTCAGACCTTGCATCTAGTTTACTTTATTGTAGCTTACAAAAGCTGCCTTGATTTTTTTAACCTCCGCTGTTGGTTTCATGCAGGTCAAATTGTGTAAGATAATATGGAAGAGAACTATGATTTTCTGAAAGGCATCTTGCAGAGAACAATTTTTGCAGAGCCGTAGTCTGGCACAATGTGTAAGCCCAGCTGGAGCCTTTCTGGTGGACAGTGATCCCTCTGTCATTTCAACAGGTTTTTGATAAGGTGTTACACAGGGTGATAGATTTAAAAGTCCACCACAGTAATCTCACTTGTAAGTTTCCTGGGTTTTGCCTTTCCTCAGGCTTTAATATGCATGAATGTTGGGAAACAGTAAGTAATAAGATGTACAACTCAGTGGGAAACACAGCCTGGGAGACCAGAAATAGTAAGCAAAGCATGTAAATGGTACTTTATATACCCACATATATTTTCTACAAAGCAAAAGGAATACAGACTTTTCCCATCACATTCTCTTACCCTTGAGGGTTCCTTTTTCACTAGAACGACACTCTAATGAGCATCCAAATCTATGTTTAAAAGAGCCACCTTCTGCATTAAATCCATAGAGATTAAGGAGAATTTAAACTCTTCCAATTTCTTAGAAAAAATACAAATTCTTAGCATATTTGGATGGCAATGGGAAGAGAAATATTACCTCTGATGTAAAACTACTTCTATTAATCTCTTATTCTGTGTTCCAGTATTTGTGTAATCAATAGTAAGGCGATCTATCTACAGTGACTATATCAAAATTTGGATTATTTATTGACCTGTATTAATAGAATTTTAAGGCGATAAAAAATGCTCTCCTATTTGAGTTTTCTCAATCCAGGTTTTAAAGAGTCCTTACATAAATTTAACCTCTGCATATCTGCAGACTGGAAGTTATTGCAAGAGTAGTCTTAGTGTTAGCTGAGTGTGTAAGCCAAAATAAACTTGAATTTTTTAAAACCTTGACCTGGATCAGAACTTAGGGCTTGAGCATATTTGTAAACATATTTATATTGATAAGCAAGGGTGAGTTATTGAGTTAAAGGTGTATATGTAATAGAAAGGGGGAAAATTCATGCTGAAATGAACAGTTAACCTAGCACAAGTCAATTGCACAGTACACCTGTACCAGTTTAACTGCAATTATGCAACCAACTATTTCTATTCTAAGGTAAAAGACATAGACAAATCTATATCCTTGGAGAGAAGGAAAAAAAGAATCAACAACTGCACTGTGCCATTCCCATTCCCAGATTTGCTGCTGAAACTGAAGAAGAAAATCCAGATAATGATGCAAACTTTGAGAAGGTTTCTGAAGACTAGACCTAGGTTTTACCTAGGCCTATAGTCAAAACAGTTAATGTTTTATGGACATGTCTAGTCTAGGAAATTTTCTTGTTCATTTGCCTACCCAGATGTACTGAAGATGTTTTCATGTGAGCTGCAGAATGCTGACATCTCCTGTTGAAATATCAGGACTTCAGCATGCTGAGCACTGCACAGAATCACACAATAATTGAGTTTGGAAAGAACTTCTGGAGATTGACCTTTCCAGCCCCCGGCTCAAGCCGGGCCAGCTACAGCACTGCATACACACACAGCTCCAGTGCAGCAGCTCAGCGACCCAGGGCCAGGGTTACAACTGGTCACAAGTCAAGGACACACAAAGAAGAGAGAGTTTGCTGCCTTGTGTTCAGAACACCACAAACAACTTGCAGTGTTTAGTCTTACAAGAGGTTTAATTATACTTGAGGAATCTGTTTGCCAGCATCATGTGATTGACTGCCAACTAATGCCTGCTCTGAGCCATGCGGAAGGGCTGCCTCGGCAACATTTACCATTTATGGTGTTTAAATATCATTCTGGCTCACAGGCTCATAACTCAACTGAGCTGAGGAGAATGCTTAACTCAAAAAGCTCTGTGTGAGCAGGCTCAGAGAGAGAAGCACCAGATTCCACTAAAATCTCTCAAAGCAAGACTCAGGTTCACACACAGATCTCGAGCTTGAGAAGAGTTTTACATCCTCAAATGTTTTCAGTGTAAACAAATCCAGCCATTACCAGATCTTAAGCTAACAATGCTATCAATTGAAAAATCAAGAGATTTTATAAGGCAGAAAATTGATATGAAGACATACATTTTCTTTCTGTAAAGTGTCTCTGCCTCAGGCGTGAGGCATAACAATTTCTGTGAGTTTTTCGAGAATTCAAAACTTGATTTATAATGGCATAAAAAAGTATCAGACCTTTATGTTCCTGAGACATGTAGGAACATTTCTGCTTTAATAAAGACCTCAGGTTAGTATGCCATTTTGCAAACTTGTGTCATGAGAACTAGGTGTCCAATGACCTAGCAGTGTTCTTTACACATTTACCTCCCATCATTTATTATTCCAGTTATAAGCTGTTTTTTGTAAATGGAAGGTAAAATTTAAATATCCTTGGAAGATGTTTTCACTGAACAGCTGGGACAAGTTATAGTCTGTATGCTGTTCTTGCATTACACAGAAAAACTATTAACCTAAGACTGACAATGCCCTAGCCCTGTACCAGTAAGGGTGGTTGGGGATATACAAAGGAGACCAAGTTCCACTTTATCTTGCCTGGAAATCTCTTTATTTTACTCTGGGCTAGTCTTCCAGACCTATTCTGCAGCTCCATGTATGCTCCTTCTTTCCAGAGTCTTTCCTCTGCATGGGATATCACCAGGTCATCAGCATTTTAACCTGTTTTGTCTTCTCCATTTATTCTGCAAACAGAGTTGTTCCAGCTGAGCACTGGAGCAGGCTCCCCAGGGAGGTGGTCACAGCACCAAGCCTGTCTGAGTTAAAGGACCATTTGGACAAGGCTCTCAGGCACATAGTGGGACTCTTGGGGTGTCCTGTGAGGGGCCAGGAATCGGGATCAATGATCCTGATGGGTCCCTTCCAACTCAGCATACTCTGTGTGACTGAGATGGCACCCCAGAAATCCCACTATCCAAAGGCTGCACCATTAAAGATCGTGATTTGAGTGAACAGTCAAAACAGACTAGAATAAACTATCTCAGTTGGATGGGGCCTACAAGGACTATCTAGTCCNCTAGGCCTATAGTCAAAACAGTTAATGTTTTATGGACATGTCTAGTCTAGGAAATTTTCTTGTTCATTTGCCTACCCAGATGTACTGAAGATGTTTTCATGTGAGCTGCAGAATGCTGACATCTCCTGTTGAAATATCAGGACTTCAGCATGCTGAGCACTGCACAGAATCACACAATAATTGAGTTTGGAAAGAACTTCTGGAGATTGACCTTTCCAGCCCCCGGCTCAAGCCGGGCCAGCTACAGCACTGCATACACACACAGCTCCAGTGCAGCAGCTCAGCGACCCAGGGCCAGGGTTACAACTGGTCACAAGTCAAGGACACACAAAGAAGAGAGAGTTTGCTGCCTTGTGTTCAGAACACCACAAACAACTTGCAGTGTTTAGTCTTACAAGAGGTTTAATTATACTTGAGGAATCTGTTTGCCAGCATCATGTGATTGACTGCCAACTAATGCCTGCTCTGAGCCATGCGGAAGGGCTGCCTCGGCAACATTTACCATTTATGGTGTTTAAATATCATTCTGGCTCACAGGCTCATAACTCAACTGAGCTGAGGAGAATGCTTAACTCAAAAAGCTCTGTGTGAGCAGGCTCAGAGAGAGAAGCACCAGATTCCACTAAAATCTCTCAAAGCAAGACTCAGGTTCACACACAGATCTCGAGCTTGAGAAGAGTTTTACATCCTCAAATGTTTTCAGTGTAAACAAATCCAGCCATTACCAGATCTTAAGCTAACAATGCTATCAATTGAAAAATCAAGAGATTTTATAAGGCAGAAAATTGATATGAAGACATACATTTTCTTTCTGTAAAGTGTCTCTGCCTCAGGCGTGAGGCATAACAATTTCTGTGAGTTTTTCGAGAATTCAAAACTTGATTTATAATGGCATAAAAAAGTATCAGACCTTTATGTTCCTGAGACATGTAGGAACATTTCTGCTTTAATAAAGACCTCAGGTTAGTATGCCATTTTGCAAACTTGTGTCATGAGAACTAGGTGTCCAATGACCTAGCAGTGTTCTTTACACATTTACCTCCCATCATTTATTATTCCAGTTATAAGCTGTTTTTTGTAAATGGAAGGTAAAATTTAAATATCCTTGGAAGATGTTTTCACTGAACAGCTGGGACAAGTTATAGTCTGTATGCTGTTCTTGCATTACACAGAAAAACTATTAACCTAAGACTGACAATGCCCTAGCCCTGTACCAGTAAGGGTGGTTGGGGATATACAAAGGAGACCAAGTTCCACTTTATCTTGCCTGGAAATCTCTTTATTTTACTCTGGGCTAGTCTTCCAGACCTATTCTGCAGCTCCATGTATGCTCCTTCTTTCCAGAGTCTTTCCTCTGCATGGGATATCACCAGGTCATCAGCATTTTAACCTGTTTTGTCTTCTCCATTTATTCTGCAAACAGAGTTGTTCCAGCTGAGCACTGGAGCAGGCTCCCCAGGGAGGTGGTCACAGCACCAAGCCTGTCTGAGTTAAAGGACCATTTGGACAAGGCTCTCAGGCACATAGTGGGACTCTTGGGGTGTCCTGTGAGGGGCCAGGAATCGGGATCAATGATCCTGATGGGTCCCTTCCAACTCAGCATACTCTGTGTGACTGAGATGGCACCCCAGAAATCCCACTATCCAAAGGCTGCACCATTAAAGATCGTGATTTGAGTGAACAGTCAAAACAGACTAGAATAAACTATCTCAGTTGGATGGGGCCTACAAGGACTATCTAGTCCAGCTGCCTGACCAATTCAGAGTGGACCAGAANGTGGGACTCTTGGGGTGTCCTGTGAGGGGCCAGGAATCGGGATCAATGATCCTGATGGGTCCCTTCCAACTCAGCATACTCTGTGTGACTGAGATGGCACCCCAGAAATCCCACTATCCAAAGGCTGCACCATTAAAGATCGTGATTTGAGTGAACAGTCAAAACAGACTAGAATAAACTATCTCAGTTGGATGGGGCCTACAAGGACTATCTAGTCCAGCTGCCTGACCAATTCAGAGTGGACCAGAAGCTGAAGCCTGTTGTTTGGGACATTGTCCAAATACCCCTTAAACACTGACAGGCTCAGGGCATTGACCACCCCTCTAGGAAGCCTGTTCCAGTGTTTGACCACCCTCTCAATAAAGAAATGCTTCCTAATGTCCAGCCAGAACCTCCCCTGGCACCATTTCAACCATTCCCATGAGTCCTATCACTGGATTCCAGAGAGAAGAGAACTGCAGCTCCCTCTCTGCTTCCCCTCCTCAGGAGAAAGCTCAATAAGAGTGCAGGGGTCACAGATACAAAATAGATGTCTGGGTTCATTGCAGATCACTTTGCAGTCAGCAGACTGAATTCCTCCTTGAGAGTCTCACTGGAAGCTTCTGCAGCCAAAGTGGTGTTTGCTTTTGCCTTCAGAACTGTCTGCCTTATTAATGACTTACCCTGTTTGCAAGTTATTTATATCAAATAATTGCTCTTTTGTCACTGTCACAGACAGCAACTCCATGGAAGGCCTGAGAGCCTGTATACCTACCAAATACATTTATAAGGCAGCTCAGCTGGCCCACTGCTAACAAATTCCCCAGCATGAGATACCAGTCTGACATGGAGCACTGCAGGAAAGGTGCTTCATACATGCTAGATCAAGCCAGGTCAGCTCCACAGTGAAAATATGCATTCTACTGAGGCAGCATCTCACCTCCACATGTCTAGTCTCAATTTTTGTGTGACTGTCCAGGTAGATTTTAATTTAATTGCAGGGAGTCATGATGTATAGAGATACCAGTTCCATTAGAAAAAAACCTGGGCTGTGCATGAGCTGAAATGCAATGGAAGCACAGTAAGAACAGGTAATCACATATAGCACACGTGTCCCTGAGGATGCTGCCAATCTAAGGAGTTATAGCCCCTTCAGCCTTTACCTCCTCTGCCAAATCCACAGTGGCAACAAATTAGTTATCCTGTGGCAATATTAAAATAGTTCTGCTCTTCTCTTGGGTGAGCAATCAAAAGGATACTGTACTAAGAATGCAGTTAGGGAATCCCTCAAAGACAAATAAGACTCAGATTGAGAGCTAAGAAACCAAATTTGAAGTTAGACTAATGTAAAGTGGGGAAAAAGAGAAAAAATGCAACAACATTGTATTTCTGGGTATAAGCTGGTGTCAGAAAGGAATTCTAAAGCAAGATCTGTTTGGCATTTAAGTCCATAAAAGATAAGGTGGCTCTAGCACAACATTGCTTGTGGTCAATTTTCTCTTCTTGATTAATTTATATGAAAAATATCTTGAACCAAGACACTACCCTGAAAAAAAAAGAGTCTGTGTATGTGGCCCAACAGTCAAGCCTTCATTAAAATGAAGCTGCAGAGAAGCACTTTCAGTAGCACACAGCTATACAATGTTCCTACCCTCTGTTCTGTTCCTCTGCTGCTAAGGAATGATAGATGCTTCCCTCAGGCAACCTCTTAGGAGAGTTTTAAAAATTTAGCTAATCCTGTGAGGTAGTTTGATGGCTTATTTCCCATTAGATAATCCACAACAGCTACTCTTGAAAACAGTCTTTGGGGTAACATCATGCCTCTGCTTTCAAAATTCCTCAGGCATAAATTCAGTGAACAGGTTTTATATGTATTTTGATGACTTCCACTTTTCAGCTGAAACTTAGAACACTATAGAATTTGGCAATCCAAGCTGGGACAGTTTGCCCTTTGGCCAATGCAGGACCATTCCCAACTGTTATAATAATCATCTGTTTTCTGTCATTCTGGTACATAATAATTTAATGATCCCAGTATTTGATTACATGTCACAGTTGATTTAGGGGTAAGTTTTTTTCTTTTCTTTCTTGTCCTTTTAAATTTTTTTTTCCTGTCAGTATCTCATCTTTCTATTTCATTTATAAGAAATGGTAATGTAATTTCTGACATTTAAATTTTCCTCATTCTGCAAGCACTCATCCCTCATTTGCATCCAAATTTGGTTCCCCTTTTTCTGGAAGTGATTTATAACAAGAAACTGTCTTTAGAGTGCATTTTTTATATTGATGGCACATCTATCGTTAACAGCTTTCACACATGTTTTGCTTTTGCCCTTCAGTTTTGGTCTCCAGCTGGCATTCTGTTTCATGTTTGGTCCTGAGGTGCTGCAAGAAAGCAATTAAAAAAAAAAAAACAACGCCAAATTTAGTTTTAGAACGGTTATAGCTGTTGATGAACCACACAGAGTGCTGGACTCAGATCTTTGGGGCACTCTTGAAAGCTTTGGAACAGAGTTCCTTTGATGCTTATGACCGTTTACCTCTGAGTTTTCAATACAATAACAAAACCCTTTCACTTAGTGCTCTGAAACCAATCCTTACACAGACAAGCGGTCTCACCAGGCTACTGGTCTGGAACGCCTTTTGGACATTTCATAGGACTAGACTGGCATATTTTGTAAAGTCATCTGTAGTCCTTTATTTATGTTATACTTGAAATAAAGCAAAATGCTTTCAGATAAGCAGTGACTTTGAAAAGCTGTCACAAACATTTCAGCAGTGCTGGCAAGTAAGACATAGTTCTTTGCTTACCTTCAGCAGAAATATGGATCTCAGAGAAACAAAGCTGTGGCCTCTCAATTAAATCTTCAAAGAGAGGCTGCTTACTGCAGTGAGAACCTTCTTTAAACGATTAATGTCTAAGAAGGGTCATTCTGAGACAGAAAGAAAAACAACCCATGACCTGAAGAGAGCATCTCTCATGACTGAAGGAAAAGATTCCTACCTGAAAGCTTTTCTTCCACCTGGTTATATTTTATGGTCCCGCTCACACCAGTTGGAAGAGTGACAGGAACAAAACAAACTGTCTTTTCAGAGAGCATCTCCCTTTGCTGCTCTGATAAACTGGTTACAGCAGCGACTGTGACAGGCTTTCAGGTGGCTCTAATCTGCTCGTCCAGTGATCAATGAATGACTACAGTAATCGGCTTGGAAGGGCTACAGGCTTCCCAACATAGACACTTATGCTGGGGAGGCTGCACTGGGAAAAAAAAGCATGAACAGAAAGTGGGGGGGGAGAAAGGGGAACAGATGTGAGTCCAGGCAAATGCACTGCTGGCAGGGAAAGAGAAATGAGGTCAAGAGCCAATAAGCAGCAGCAGCACTATCTGCTGAATAGTGTTCGCTTACAAAGAGTATTAAGCCTGTAGTAAAAAAAAACAACAAACAAACAAAAAACCCAGCAGTGTGAGGAAAACAAACATCAGCAAAATGTGTGGCTGCAGAGCATCAGAGCCCACAGAAACACTGTGGCTGCCAGCCTGCCCTGCTGCTCTCACTGCCCACACCTCATGTACTCCAGCTTGGAAACAACCAGGGATGCTGCTGCCTGGTGCAAGGAGGCTGCAGAAGTCTCAAGGAGCGTGCAGTGGGTCAGGTATCTTGTTTGTCACTTACTGCTGAGCTGCAAGACAGAGGACATTCTCCTAGGAGTCACAGCAAGCACTCTACCTTGACACCATACCTAGAGAAAGCTGAACCAGGCAATCACCTACCCTGCTGACATGCAGAGTGTGTTTGCAAGATAAGAGAAGCTTCCCACATGCAGTATTGTGCAGGTTTGGCACAACAGAGCCCACACTCTTCTCACTGTCCCTGCAGTCCATAACCATGTGTAGCACACTCAGGTGTTGATGTGAATGTCAGGTAATTAAATATCCCTTTGACATATTTTTTCTACAGGTGCACCTGACCTATAATTCCTTGTCAGTGATTAGTTAACTGACAGACAACCACATATCAGAAGGCTTGTCTCAGGAATGAGGCACACCTGAAATACTGTCACCATTCCTGGGAGCTGGCCTTACCTTCCAACTATACCTGTTATTACCACCTATCTTGTCTTTACACTCTGATTGTCACAGCCTCAGCAAAACACTAACACCAACTCACTACACAGGTATATCCAGAGGCAATTAACTTTTCCTCACCTCAGTTTCCTATTCATAAAAAACCTGATTAAAATATTCAACCACCCTGATTAATAAATTTTAAAAAACCTGATTGATAAATTAATAATAAATAAATACATAACTTATTCATAGCCTGATTCATAAATTCATAAATAAATCTGAGTATCTGCAATCCCCATCAGTATTTAATCACCATATATTTCAGGTGACCTGAATGTCCCCTGAATATCCCTGTTAAGAGCTGGTTGCTTTGTTTGATTTTTAAGTAGGATGCCCGGTGTATTTAAAAATGCCTTGCATATTTATTTTCATATCATAAAACAATACGAAAATTCTAAGATGAAATGTAAAAATGTGAACACCAAATACAATAGCTTGCATATAAAATAACAGTAACAAATCAGCCGTGCACAGGTTGTTTAAAAACTTTAAAAAAATATGCATCAGCCCCAAAGCATCCCACATTTTGATTTTCCTGTTTATAGAAAACAATGCATAAGAAACAAATAATCCTACATTAAGTAGCAAATGATACCATTTCAGGAACATCTATAATTGAGTGTTTGAGTAACACTGACCATGTTTCTCACCTCTCAGGTTTACTCGCATTAGGCCCATTGATCTAGCATTTACCCAGTGCACCCCACTCACTGGGAGGTTCAGAAGGAAATAATTCTCATGGTGAAGCCATTTATTAAGCTGTTTTTTTCCAGGGAGCACTGCTCAGTCTCTGTAGTTCATCTCTACCTGTGTGTCAGCTTTGAGAAATTGCTGACAGAGGGAAGACAGCTGTCAGGGTTCAGTCTCATCTACTTAGTCCTTTACAAGGCCAAAATTAGCTTCACCTTGATTAACTTAGTGTCTCCACAGACTACCTAATGGATCTACCCCACCTTACTCAGCCTTCAGATCACTTACTTAAGTAGAGAGATCTGAAATTATCTGAAGATGTTAATTTCTCATTTTAAATAAGCAGAAGAGTGATTAATTTGAATTTTTTAAGACCACTGCATTCCTTATGTCCCATCCATATGAAATGTGGGACTTTTTTTGACACAGTCAAAAGCCTCCTACAAACAACTAAAGACCTTCATCGTTTTTCATACAAAACAAAGGAGTAATACTGAGGTTGCTCAGTGCTAGACAGCATTTATCCTGCTTAATAATAAGGAAGAAAAAGACAACCATAAATGAATCTGAGAGGGATGACTTAGAAGGAAAGCTATGCTGCAATTAGCTTAGCTAATTATCCAGGGCCCAATGCAAAGCGTGCTGAAAGTACTGGAAAAAATCCCACTCTTGTATTTAACTGGACTTGGAACAATAACTCTTTATGGGGCAAAGGACCTTTAAAATGTTGTTTCCTACAATAATTTCCTTTCACAAAAACAAAGTAACAGACCTTCCAAAAGGCAAAGCATGCACAGAAGTTGATTAGAAAACACGACATGTAGCTAGATAACACCTGTAAACTACTAGCAGGTTAAGGACCCTCTTGTATTACAATTCAGATGTGAATTGAACAGTTTGACACTCACTATCCTTGCTGCTAACTTTTCTGAGTTATCTGTGAGCTGAATTTCATTTAGAAAAATAAAATTGAGTTTTACTGTTAGGACAGACTCACTTCACGTAAAGTTTCCCCATTGATCACAGTAGATATGTCCCTTCATGAGATCCTTGCTGCAGTGGAACAGCAAAGCAAAAAATGGCAGTATGAAGTGAAATGTAGACCTAGACAGAGATGTGTCCAAGGACCACAGAAGCAAGTTATGGAAAAGCTGGATTCTGACACTGGTCTGATAATGATGATATGCCAAGAACATCCATTCCTTCTTAGATTAAATACTAATTACTTCTTATGTACAAAAGGAAAATATTTCTCCAACAATGAATGAACAAACTGAGCCCTGCAGGAAACCTGACATCCTTAAATCACCTTGGAGACAAAAAGCAGCTGGAGAAAGATGGGTTACAATTCAGAAATGATTTTACAGACTTTATTCCAAAAATCAGTGCTTGGTCAGGAGTGGATTTTTTAAGTTTTCTCCCTTTCCTCACATACAACCATTTTCTGTTGTAATCTGTTTGCACAAGCTGAGAATTTAGAGAAGCTTTAGTAGCAGCATTCAGAGACTCAGAGAACTCTAATATCAAAAAGCTTTTGATAGAGGTTCTGATGGAAAAATATACATGAACAGATAAGAGATTTGGAAATTAGATTTTAAATTTGGTACTATTCTTGGTAGAAAAATCCACACTGATCTGAGTTTTCGGGAAAGTTACCATAATCCTCATGGCAACAGGGACATAATGAGTTTTAGGGAAGAAGCAGACAGGACAGCTGAAACTGTAACTATATTGAACATGTAGTTCTACAGCCTGTCATGTATGTTCTTAATTCTGCTCTTATTCTTCCCCCTCCCTACTCCATGACTCTCAGAAAACAGAATGGGATGCAGATGAAACTAACTCCCCATGATAGTGGCAATGTAGCTTTCTAGCCTCAGACTATGTAAAGTGCAAGAGGAATCCAGCACAGTGCAACAGCGACTACGTGGCCTGAAATAGCTCAGCAGAGCACACAAGCCCAGGAAAAGGCCTGCTCACTACTGCTCCCACGTTAGCATTGCCTGTCAACCCTAAAATAACTCCGAAATGCTCCGTAAGAGGGGACTGTCCCTTTGGTTTCTGAGTTCCAGTCAAGGATCAGAAGGCCCCATGTCAAAAACAGCTCCCTTGAGGTAGACCACTCTTCACTGGCCCTTAGCTAATGCAGATGAAATGCTTCAGAGAAATTATAAATGATAGCTTTGAGAACAGATTAGTTTCAGGCTTATTTTAAATTGGGTGTTTTCTTACTTTGTGCCATTTTTCAGGAGGGGAGGCTGGGGAGGGGACAACTGTATTTCCAATTCGGTAATCAAGAAACTAACTCATAGGTTTACAAGAATTACTTTGTTATTTCAGCCGTGTCATACAGACAGAATAGGGGCAGGCACAGCACTGAAGAGCTGTAGACAAACACTCCAGGACACTGGTAAAGACAATTTTTGAGATCCCAGGAATCAGGGTACATTTCCCACCAAACTGAATGTACAAATTTAGGGCAGGTATTATTTAGTCATAAACAAAAGGAATAGTTCCCTTGGCAGCTGTCACTCAGCAGTCTGTTGAACAGGCAGTGACAAACTATTATAACTTTAGGGAAAAATCATTTGCAGGTGACAAATACCAAATACAGGCTTGATTGTAGAGGGAGGGAGAGTCTGAGAGAGGGGGATTGAAGAGAGAGGCGGGGGGAGATAATCTCGAGGCCATAAAACAAAGCACCTGTATAGACTGATGCCAGGGGAGATTGAAAGAATAAAGACCATGATATTGATGGATTCTACCTCACTGTTGAATTTATCCACGGAATTCTGTCATCTCTGGTCTTCACTTTGAACTCCGGTCTTTTAGAATGTGTTGAGATTGTAGTACAGAATTATGGCTTTCATGAACAAATCAATTCTGTCAAATCAGCACTCTGTCAGATTTCTGAGACAACAGGTCACGTCAATTGCTTACTACAATGTTCTTCTGGTACTTTCTCTACCAAAATTCCACTTATTTAGAGTTATACAGTCCCCAGTCAGCTGATACGTGCCTGTTCAGGATTATATCTGATAAATCCTGGTAACAGAACAAGAATGTTGGCATTTGCTATCATAACTGCAGTCCCTGGCACTGTTCTCTGTGCTCTGCCTTTCAAGAGAAAGAAGTAGCATCTGCCTCCTCCCTGTAACACTCTCTGTCTGATGGGTGATATCGGTGATACTGCAGTTATTTTTTTTCAGCAGTCCCAGTCCCTTCTTACACTGGTAAACCTCTTCCAGAACAGCCTCACTGCTCTGTACACTAAGACCCTGGGAAGGTCAAAGCATACCTTTTTCTGAAATGTGCTTATTACTTTACACTACACAGTCCTTAAGCACTTAAGTTGCACACACCTCCAAGGAGGAGAAGAGGTACACAGCTGACAAAAGCTTGGAAAAAAACAAGGAATCTATTTACAACCACCTCTGTTAAGGATCCAAAATTATTTTTGTTAAAAAATATTATAGTTTATATGATTGTAGTAGTTACAACTGTCTGAGATATTCACCTTTGACTGTGACCTGAGCACTGCAAGATGCCTGTCCTGTGTTGTTTTCAGCCAGACAGGTATAAATTCCATCATCTTCTGGTAGGGCATCTTGGACAGTCAGTTTTGCGACTCCATCTTCAAAAGTGGAATGGGCATATTGAATTGGCTGGTCTGCAGACAGAAAGGAAGAGAATTGATTGAACATATCAGCCACAAATTTCAAAAGCACTACTAGTTTTCAGTGAAATCTGGATGCCTAACACCAGCCAGCATATTTGCAGAGCCAAATCCCACTCTCTGGTGCACGGCCACTGCTCTCTAGTGACTACAACCAGCAGCATCCCAAGCACAAAGCACAACATGGTTGTCAGACAAAGCTCACCATCAGATTCACTGGCTGCTACCTTGAGTAGCAGCAAAAGGACAAAAGTTTATCTTTGATTCTCTTTGAGGTGGGTAAGACAAGAAATGTGTGTTTGCATCAGACATTGTCTACATCTTGTAATTTGCCTGAAACTAGATCAAATGCAGATAAAGGTAGATGTGCAAAATCTGTTGGGCATGGAGAAGCACATCAAGTCCTCCAAGAGGTGCTTTGTAGTGGAAGACATTCCAAGAGAGACAGCAAAATCTGTGATGGAGCCAAGAAGCTGATTTACAGAAGCAGTCAATCTACACTACAGTAGGGCCAGTAACAGAAGGGTACAGTTTCAACTGTGATGATGTGACTATTGAAGAAGTTCATTTAAGAAACTGGTTCCTTGACTTGGTTTGGAATATGCGTGAATATTAGTATAGATGGCTTAAATTTGCCTCGCTATTGTTTCAGCAACCGTCATCAATCTCAGCCTTACTTTTTGAAATGCTTCTGCAATCTGTTTTCCCAATATTAAATAGTTTCCACTACTGACTCATCTTTGGTTGCTTTCCCAGTGTATGCAACACTTAGGTCAACTTTATACCTGTGCATAAACATCATGCTGGAAATAGAAATCAGGATCATCTAAGAGAAGAGGATGAAACAGCAGAGAAATTGTGCAGGACTGATAAAAAAACATCTGTTGCTTGGGAGTTCATGGTCAAAAAAGATCAAAATTTATTTCACTGCCAAAATAATTTTTAAGGACACAAGTCTGGGGTCTCTAAAAGCCAGTTCCGCACTCTGAGTAGGATAAATTAAATGATGGGACAGATTTTTCTCTCATCTCCGATTTTCAAAGGAAGCCAACTCAGAAGACAGTGTGCATTATCTGCATACAAAGTTTCATTCTGAAATACAAACATGTGCCAAAATCAGCATCATCTAGCATATATTATAAAATGTGGTAGATGATCTTCATCCTTTGCTTATAAGCCATCTGTTCGTTAAGTTAGCAAATTTTCTATTGCATGAAAAATTGGGGTGAATATTTAATCAACTACCCAGAAGACTCCAATTTTAGAATAAATTCTCTCCAACCTTTGTCACAGGTCACATATTCTTATTACTGGTTCCTCTGAGTTCATTTTCCCTCAGTCACACACAGACTGTTGGAACCATTATGCTGAACCACAGAGTTTCTGCACATGGGAATAGCACTACATTCAAATATGTACAGGTAGAATTAAAGCCCAAGCAGACAGAGTTTTCTGGACAAGGGACACTGGACTGCCTTCCTGGTCCAGCTATAGAATATCTAACCTGACAGGGTCCTTGCCTGGGACTCTGACATTGAAACTATTAGTGGTGACAAATGATGCTATGGTGCTGTATCAGAAGTACACTTGGGATAAAAGCTGCATCATCAAAAGCAGAACAACGCCTTTATACTTCTGTTGTAAGTAACCAAATGAGTAGGGTAAGTGTTCTGCATGCAAAAACAAAATGTGGACTCCTTCACCATGTCCTCAAATTTTGTCAGGGCTCTTTTTCACTTCAGCTCCCAGCAAAACTGGCTGGTTTTTTAGCATTCACAAAATAGTGAAATCACTTACAGAACAGCCTTTTCATTAGACCCCAGAAAAAGAACACAAGCATATCAGCCCTTAGGAATAACCTGAAGCAAGATTCTAAGTTACGTCCAAGGTACTTATATTTTGATGTAATAAAAACAACTCTCCCAGTAGTGAAATGTTCCCTTCTCCAGAGGCACAACAGTCAAATCTCCAGGACAGCTTGGCAGCAGGAACAATAACAAAAAATACCTTTCTGCGGGCATGTTATGCCTGAAGAAAGGAAATTTTCCCCTGGCCCATTTATTAAAAGCTTTCTGGACAAATCACAAAGCTATCCTAAAACCAAACACTACTCAGAGAATTGTTATGCTAAAGTCATGGTCATACTGTTCTTAAATTCAGCAGAAAGAGGTTCAACTAAACTTTGAGAAAGAAAACCCACACAGAAAGCAATATGAATAGAAAGATACTTAAAACAGTCATACACTCCTTATTCCTGCAATTGCAGGAGAAGTTACCCAGAAAGTATTTTAAAAAGATAAAGTAAACTGGAGTCACACACTGAAGTACTGTCACAGAGAGCACATGCAAAAAGTTATTTATAAGGCTTTGGTGAGGCCAGAACTAAAACACAAGAAGTTTACTTTCAGGGAAGTTGCCAGTAAATCAGTGAAAATTCAGAAAGAAATTTAAATACAACACAGAGGGAGAGCAAAGGGATAAAAGAACAATCTTGAAAAAGTTGGAAAAAAGCTTTAATGGTAGATTTGCAGAGAAGGGTAAGAGCTCAGACAAAATTCATAGTTCAGTCAGGTAGCTCTTATTTATGCAGTCTCTATGAATATGGAAAAACTCATCCTCACAGATGGTAAGAAGTAATTACAGACAATGCAGAGCACACATCATCTATTTTTTGTCTCACTCGACCTGAAGGAGAGGTCAATCTGTATAGTGCTTGGAAAATGTTTTCAATTCACATGTAGTCACAGCTGGTAAATATTCTTGGTATCTAAAGTAGTACTTGTATATAACATTGTACAAGAAGTTGTTGCAAGGCTTTCAGTTCTCAGGTGGTGTGGACTCCTTGGAAATTGGAGAAGGCAGACTGGACACCGTGGAGCCTGTTCAGTATCAAGGGATGGCCAGGGAGCAGGTTCCGCTTCCTTCCTTTTTTTTTTTCTTATTTGTTTCTCAAAGCAGCCTTCTGTTCATGTTTCTTATGATTGATAACTTGGTCTTTATGTTCATTATTTCACCAAGGTATACATTCTTTCCTCACTATTCTGCTCAAATTGATTCTGGTTTGTTATCATTGTCATGCTTGGAAGACAATTTGCATTTGATATTTTCTAGTGAACTTTACACGTCCTGTCCCATGTGCTTTTTATTTCTATGGAGTTCTGCAAAGTGCTGTATTTTGAACAGTAGTGGGCTTGCTCACAGCATATTGCTTCTTCCTCTATCACAGCAGAGCTCAGTTGTGAATATAAAAAGCTTTATATTCCAAACATGGAGAGCAGATGCTATTACACCCTTTTTTAAAACAGAATTGGTCTGCCTGCCTCAAATTATATACTGTGAATATACTGTTTTCTTCATATGGCCAGTTGATGAAAGACTCTACCATGTCATTTTGCCAAGAGCACTGTTATGTCTGCTTGGAGTAATATTTCAGGACCAGAAACGTAATTTTCTCCTTTATTTGATCATGGATATAAATATGAGAAGTTTGTAGTATCTAGCTAGGTGGTAGACAGGAAGGAAATGTTTGCATTCAAGTGGATATCACAACAGCCAATTTGATCCTTAAGTAAAATAATAACCCTAGGAGTGCAGATGGAATTATCAACAAACAACGGTTCCTAATCCCTTCACATTTGTATCAAAATGGTATATAAACAGTTATGTCTCACAATCCTGGGCAAGACAGAAAAGCATTAAACCATAGTCATATGTTTCAGCAATCTGGAATGAAAGTCATGCGCTTGTGTCTTTAGAGTAATATATGATGTGTCTAATTTTTATTATTGTGAGAGTTTCTTGTGCTTCTGTTATGCAGACTCATCACTGCCTTTTGATTTAAGAGCAGAGTTAATGCACTGACTCTCACTTACAGAATCCTAATGGTTTGGAGTCCAACTAACTAAAAAAAAAACCCACCTGCATTGTGATATCAAGCCAATGGCAGTTAGAAACCTGGATGAAATGTAAACATGATTATACCTGAACAGGGGCAGACTTATATGAGTTCAGTGAGAAGAAAGGCCAATATAAAATAAACAACCTGAAAAAAGGCAGGGGGGCACAGCGCACCACAGAAACATGTGGATTATTTATCTCTAGGCTTTATTTTTCAGGAGACAACAGTGTTCTGATTAGAACATGGTTACAGAAATGGAGACCATATATCTATGCCTGATGAGCTGTAAGTCATTCGAAAATCAACCCAAATTCAGTCATCTGAGACAGGAACATGCTCTATATGTGAAGATAACTGAGTATAACTGCATCATTCAATGTCTAAGGGAACACTAGGAGCAAGGGTACCTTGGAGTATGAAGATGAAATGACTCAGAGTTGCTCCTGAGCTGCAAGACAATTCTTGCACAGCCAAACAGAGGTTCTACTCACATCTGCAAAGGAGAAACTTCAGCATAGCTTTCAGGCAGAGAAACAAATTATGTCCAATGAGAGAGTGTCAGAACCTTTACTCATATGTTTTGTGTTGTAAATAAAGCACTGGCCTTTCTAGTCTAGACATGAAGTTATTGGGAAGGGGAACAGCCCAGGCTGTGGGAACATACCAATCTCAAGGTCACCATTAATTTGCCCTGCCACCTTTTTCAGTGATCCCATTTACTCTGAATAGCTAAAGGAAAACAGACATTATGTGCAAATAATTAATTTTAAAATAATCCTGGAGGAAACATCTTTATGACAAAGTGTCCTATTCTTCGTTTATAACCACAGACACACACACAAAAAGATAGCCTGGGAGAGTCTGCCAAAAAAACCCATCAATTGCACTTCAGGAGTAAAAGAGGTGATCAAGAGTAAAGCTGAATAAATTTTTCCAGTGGTGTACAGATATGGCTTTAAATGGAAAGAGTCCTTAGCCAAAGCATGTAATGCTTGGATTTCTGAAATCACTTGGAATCGAAGCAAAACACTGATGTTTGGGCCTAACTGTGTGCAGCAGCACAGCTGTGTGACACAGCCCAGGTAACTCAC
>VZTH01013935.1:188585-364367 GCA_013397815.1 Aleadryas rufinucha | reverse complement strand
CATGGAAGAGATAAAGAACATTGACCACCTGGTTTTATAGATGGTGATAGAATACATACTTTTGGTTACATCTTACATTGTAACCTGAGACATAAACTCAGTGCACCTGCCAAGTGTGGGGTAAGAGACCTGGTTTTGACTGACAAATTTCTGCTAAAGGACTTGTTTCAACAGCAGAATCTCTTTTTTCAACTGGTTGAAAATTACCTGTTTTTGTGTAAAACAAAAAAAACAAAAAAAAACAAAAAACAAAAAAAAAATTAAAAAAAATTTACTATGAAAACATTAAAAAAATCAAAAGGCTGCGAGGGGAAAAAGATTTTTAATTTTCAACTCTGTGAGTCAAAACAACATTTTTTTTTCCAGAAAATTATAAATATGTTATTTCTTTCAGATTTCCAGGTTTTGTAGAATATTAAGAATACAGGTATGATCATGAAAATTAAAAAGATATGTGTTTTTTCCATTTTGAGGAAGAGGACAAGTTATTTGGCTAGATATTGGAACGGCCAATTGGAAAGCACTATTGGAAACATTATGTTTTTAAAGATGTTTAGCCTAATTTAAACTTCAAATCCTGTGTGTCAGATACAATGAAATCACTAAAAACAATTATTTTTCAAAATCCAATCACTGAAGTAAAGCATCAGAATTAAGAGATACAAATGAGGCAAAGGTCACCCAGAATTGTCTCAGCAGACTAGTTTTGTCATTCTGGATAAATAATCTGTATAGATTTATCTGAGAATGAAGAGTAATTCTATTTGAGTGTTCTTTGAGGTCTTTGAATGACAAGGGAAACTTAGCTTTGTAAATGTGCATCAGATTATTACTCAGTACATAGATTTTTTGTTCCAGTTAGAAACAATGATCAAGTATTTATATATTATTAGCCATGTCAAAGCAATTAGCTTTTTTCTTATATCTTGGAAGATAGGAGGATATATAAATCAACCTGGTCACACATTACTAAGTGTTGTCAGCAATATCTCACCTTAGCTGGAAAACATACTTCATTCAACCAGAAACATATGAATGAAGCAAGAATAAATCACATGAATTTAAGGTATTTTGACTTAAGGACTGGAAAGACTAGGTATTTTCAACAAAATGAATCAAGCTCAGAACCACAACATTTCAGTATGAAGAGTTTTGGTGACCCTGGTAGATTTTAATTAATTAAGTCATAAAATGAAATTAATGCGTAAAAACTTGTCTACTATGTATATATGGAAGATGAGAACTAGTTGAAATTATCAAAATTTTAGCCTTCCAGTACCTGAAGAGAGCCGACAAGAAAGATGGAGAGGGACATTCTACAAGGGCATGGAGTGACAGCATAAGGGAGAATGGCTTCAAACTGAAAGAGGGCAGGTTTAGTTTAGATATTAGGGACAAATCCTTTACTGTGAGTAGGGTGAGGCACTGGAACAGGTTGTCCAGAGAAGTTGTGGAACTCCATCCTTGTAAGTGTTCAAGGCCAGGCTGGATGTAGCTCTGAGCAACCTGGTCTAGTGAAAGGCGTCCCTGACCACGGCAGGAGGGTTATTACTAGATGATCTTTAAGGTCCCTTCTAACCCAAGCCATTCTATGATTCTATGAGTCCATGATTTTGAGTCTTTTCATACATTTGTCATGTTGAATTTCAAAGTAAGAGGTAAATTCATTAGATAAAATACATTTTTAACATAATTTCTTGAAATAAGTGAAGGTTTTTTCATATCTGAAAGTACAGAACTGAAATTTGAGCCCATTCTTGGGATTTGGATTGAGAAGTAAATACTACTGAAGAACATGATTTTCATTTCAAGAATCTTAAAGGCTCAGTTCACCATTAATCACACAAAGCAGGTTAAGATTTAAGATTAGATTTCTAGCAACTGTTAGTTTATTGTAGACTTTAAAATTGTCCTTTGGTCTACAACAGAGATAGTACATCCAGTTGATTGAGAACTAATATTGTGGCATGGCCTTTGAAATATGAGTATATCAGCAGATGAGAATATCTCTTGTAACACACTGAGCTTTAGGATGGTTAGTCTGAGCACTTCAAAACAAAGATCTTGCTTATTAAAAGTCTTTAATGCTAAGGAATTTTCTTAGTGTAGAGCTTTTGAATTATAGAGCTAGTACCTTTTATGGCTTGTTTTGTTAAGATTCTTTGTAGGTTCTATTTTAGAATTTAAAATACTCATGCTTTATGCTGCTTGTATGTAAAGACTTTCTTTTTTTTCTTTCATTTTTTTCATCCATGCAGTGGATAAGAGTGCAAGTATCACAGATTTTCTGACAGAGATAATATTCAGCCCACTAAGCAGCTTTTCTATTCAAAACTAGAAGAAATAAAGTTTCAGGGCTAAAAAGATGCTTGGCAACTTGATTTTGTTCCCTGCTTCAGTTTGTCCTCTAACCTTGGAATCTTGATCTCTCTCTGTTCCTGTCAAATGCCATAGAATATCACACAGAAAAGCTAATACAAGCTGTTATTGTAGTTCCTGGAGTTCTTCTATGTGTGTGCATCATGTTTCACCTCCCTCAGGATTTTAGATAGCAATTTGTCTGTGAAGTCCCTTGTGATTTAGCAACTACCATATGGATTTCTATTCCACTTCAAAAACTGCATCTGTGTAGAAAAGTATGGGAGTCATACATTTGTGTATATATGCACCCAAACATGGATACATTCCGGCAAATAAATCCCCTGAGACTTTAATGACACTTAGTTCAATCCCAGTTTCTTCCTGTCTCTCTGGAGAAGAGATTAAAACATTAAAATATTCTCAGTTTTGTAAGAAGAGTGGAATTCTATTTCTTTTTTATTAATGTATAAGCACTTCTAGTATGCCCACAACTACTTGCAAAAATACAGAGACCACTCTTCTGAAATTCTTGTGATCCAGAAATACATAGTGGAGGTAACCTACAGAAAGAGAGGAGAAGAAAGAGAACAAAACTGGAATGGCTTTATTTCATTTCATATGTAAAGAATTGGATGAGAAAGCAAGTTGACTAATAAAGATTCCCTGTAGCTGACAGACAAACTGAAATAATTCCCTGGTCTGACTCAGGTATGATCAAAAGTAAACAGTTTTTACAAAGTATTTTCAAAGTGTAAAAGGTGAGGGAAAGCCTAGGGAAACACGGGAACTCTGTAGATGGGATTACATGGAAGAATTGTATTGAAGAAAACACATTAAATGATATAGTGTCTTCTGTTTTTTGGAAGTGTAAAGATATGAGAAGACTTAATTGCAGCAGAATGTATAGTAGAGGTAGGGACACTAAATCTTGATATTGTTGCTAATGGAGAGTCCATGGAGGTGTTGGCCTAGAGAAGGCATGTCATTGCAAGTGATGGGAGGAAAATCAGAAAAGAGAGATTTTAAACTTTGTACTTTTGCTGTACTTTTACTACAGTAAGTCCTATAAAGCTTTCATCAAAAAATACATCTATGGTTCTCATAGCTTAACTACAGATACAAATAAAATACTTGAAAATGTTTTCTAAAAATACCTGCACAATACCTTCCTCCTATGTTATAATTTTCTTAAAACCTCCCTGATTTTAAGAATTGTTTTGCTATATTTTACAAACTTTTACTACAGTTTTTAATGCATTTGGCATTAAAAAAAACCCATTGTCACAATGCAAATGTACTTCACAATAAGCAAACAATTCCAACACAAACATTTTTGGTGACATTTGTTCCCCAAACTTTTACTCTATTGCCTCTCAGCATGAAACATGTATTGATTCTGGCCTCAAGAGCTGCATTCCATTCTTCCTCCATTTTAGCAGGTGATAAATCAAAGGTGACAAAGTAAAAGTGAACAAGTGGGACTCCAGGGAGAGGAGTAAGGTAGTCCCTTCCAGCTGTCTGGAAAAAAACAGCTTCCAAGCAACTAAATATCAGACTTAAGAAAGGTATTCGGTGTTAAGGAGATTACAAGGAGATTTGGTGTTTTCCGGTTGTCATATTTTCTCAAGAAAAGAGTTTCTTTATGAATAGTTTGAATTTTTTTTCCTCTGATTTACTCATTTCTGTTTGATAGTCTTTCCATTCGGTCTTTGAAGATCTTCTATTCAGTATCTACATCTTTTTATCACAGCACATTCATAAAGACATGAAAATTACTTCCTATCTTATTCTAACCTTTTCCTCTGCCTCCTACCAGACTTCTAAGGACTTGTCCATCAGAGAAGTGTCTGAAGTTGCCTTTTTAATTCCTGGGAAAACAGAAGAAGAGGTAAATAAGTGCTATACATTTTCTGACTTTGCATTCAACAGAAACAGTTTTTTCCACAGAATCCCTCCTGGCAAGGTTTCTTCTTTGCATTTATTGTTTTAAATCTTTGCTTTCAATGCAGTAGTTTCTTACAACTTCCTAGCAGTTTGCTTCTGGGCCTGTGCTACCTCTGACTTAATTCCCACTGTATTATTTTCATCACCTATGCAGCTTAAAAGTTCGTGACTTACCTTTCCCTTTTACCTTCTGTCTCATAATTCCTGAGCTAAAATTCCTACTGTTTTTTTTTTCTTCCTATTAACTTTAATCTCCAGGGAACTACGTACACCTCATGACAACAGTTATATTTTCAAATTTACCACTTTTTGATTCTATCTGTGCTTAATCCTCATGGGCTTTCTGCCATTACCAGTTATTTATTGTAAAACGGACTGATGTGGTTTTTATTTACATATTTTAAATGACCTGGTGGAAGTCCATAACATGAAAAGACAAAATACCTTGGTTGAAGGTTGTTTTCAGAGACCTGTTTTGTGATTGTACAGATTAGTAGAAAAAGTTTAATTATAGGATTGAGTTGCTCTTGTCTGTGAGAAACAGGAGATTCTTCCTGCTCTGATCTTACCTGTGAAGAAAAGAAACTACATTAATCATTCATTTCCTTCAGATTCCTAGATTATTAAGGGATTAAACCTCTTTCAAATAAATTTCACTGTCAAAAGCACAGAGTACTTGATGTAAAATGAGTCTTTGCATGTTGCTACAATCATTGATTATGGGCAAGAGAGGGAGAATTCAGGACTTGGCAACGTTCTATTTTTCTTAATATTTTATCTTGCCTAAGTTTTATACGCATATTCCTGCTTTTGAACAGAGTATTTTATATTATACCTTTATAATGCACACTAGTAAAATTAGCATTGCTCTTGAGCTCAAGAAAGGGGTTTTCTCTTCATTGAGATTATTACCATTCCTAAAAATCTTGGAAATGTATTTCACAAGTCTGTTCCTCTGTTTCCTCATGAGAAAAACAGGACAGTTCTTTTAGAAAATAGTTTGAGTTCTACCAGTTAAGAGTACTTGATGTTGTGTTTTATTTTAAAGGGATATATTACTTATATCATACAAAATAACGTTTTACTCATAACTAGAATGGAGCTGCTAATACAATGAATGATGAAACTGCAACAGTGCAACTGCATGAATGCTTCAATCTAGGAATTGAGAAATTAAAACTATTAAGGGAATTTAGAGAGACAAAATAGAATTACATGTTTGTAGTTTATCTTTCTAATTATGACTAACAAATCAAACCCAGCTCCCTAATCGATGAGATTTTGATTTGGGAACAGGGGGAGAAATGACAACAGCTGCAGTTGTGGTGTATTAGTATTGGTAGTTCTATTCAAGCAGCGGAGAGAGATTTTTTAAGCAAAGAATCATGCAGAGTTTACAGATAATAATAGAACATTACTCTGCAATGAGTAGGCCAGATTTCTTGCAGAACCTCTTGATACTTTTGTACTGTTACTTCTCAAACCTTGCACATGACTGGGGGCTCATATCCAACTGTAAGCTTCAAGATCTAACTTCTCTGCCACGGAAGAAATTCTTTCAGCTTTCTGTGTTGCTTTTTGGCATGAAATAAGAGAGCAAATTAATACAGAAATAATAACACTGTTATCTCCTGAAGCTTTTAATGTAACCAGGGTTCAGTAGCTAACTCTTTTTGTACTACTATCCATCTGGAATTTCCACACACATACATTCTTTCTGCTTTGAATTTTTGTGAAAGGAAGAAAAGAAAATTCATCATTTCTCTGAGATGTTTCCATGTCAGGCAGCTAAACCAAGGCAGAGCTTTGACTAAGCTACCTGTCCTTCAGAAATCAAAGCACAGGTCTATTCTGCATGCGCTGAACCAACAGTCAGCACATTGAGATCTGGACTAAAGGTCTTACTGTGGAAATAATATACATTGTCCACTTATTTGTCTGCACTGAAATTTTAGGACAAAAACGTAGACCTGTAATCTTCAAAACTGTGGCAGGGTCTTAAAAATGTTCTCAGAAAGGGAATTCTTTTTCTGTTGCCTATAGAATGAGATTATTTGGCTTTTCTAGATAAATCAGGTTGCAAGAGTGTGTCCCTGACATGAGATATTCTTTTTCTTAACCTGCAATGCAATTATATAATGGATGATTTGTTTTATATTGGTAATTGCAGCTAATTCATGTAACAGGGAGGTTAACTACAGAAGTGAATTCATCATCATTTTGTGAGTTTCACACTCAATACATGGCAGAGTCATTATTCTGAACTAACAAGTTTTGCTACTTGTACTGCATCCACATTTCTGTAGTCATAAGGTTAATTGTCTGGTTTACAATTTTTAGCATCACTGCAATTGCAGAGTAATTATGCTGTGTTCAGCAGACTAACAATAAATTTTAAAGGTAACAAAAATAAAAATTTAGTAAAATGGAAGTCTTATAAAGTTGGCTGTTCTAAAGAAATAACTACAATCTTAGAATAGTCGTTTAGGACTTGGGATGGAGTATTTCTCAAATCCAGCCCATTCCCTTATTTTTGCTTAAAGACCCAATCCTGTCGCATACATATCCTTCTCAAGCCATATTTAGAGCTCCTTTTTCCAGATAGGGTTGACTTTTTTGGGGTATCTCTTGTAAAGTAACATGGGAAGAATCCCACCCAGTCTCTTTCTAGCAGCTGTTGCCAGAGGAGCCTTGTTCACTTCAAACCAAACGAGACAAGTGTAAAGAATGAAATACAGATGGCACAATTTTTTCCTTGACAGAAGTAAAGCCGACCTAGAAATGTTCCTGACTTACGAGATGTATCCAACTCTTCTTACTTAAAGGGAGGCAGATGTAGTATAAAGAACTTGCCATATAGGAGATACATATAAAAGTAGTGGAATAAGTAGTGGAATGTAACGGGGACATTAGTATCCCTCACAAAACTACCAACATGTATCAGCTATTAATTTCTTTTTAAAAATGACAGAAATATCAATTTGTTGAAGAGAGATTCCCAAACCCCAGACCTTCATATTATGCCATTGATCTGCATCTTCTTAAGTGAATTCTCAGTATTCCAGTATCATTGACCGGAGTATTTATTTGTTCTCTGTGTGTTTGTGCATATTTGGCAGCTGCTAAATGCATTTGGCACTTTTACCCACAAGCACCAGAGGAAAGCTGAACCCTTGGTTAACTGACATGGTGACAATTATAAAAGTGCTGTTCTTGTGGAGGAAAGAGATAGTTTGATTTAAAGACAATTAAAGCCCTGATCGAGCTGGGACCCATCCTCCTTTATATTCATTATTTAGATAGTAAGTTGGCAATGATTATTGTCTTTAGCAGAGGAAGGAAAAAGAGAAAAGAAACCACCTGTGCAGAAGAAAGGAAGTTTGTTGATGGAGCTTGAGGAAGTAGTAGAGCAATCTGGACAGTAGAATCACTAGTGACTACAGGAACAAATGATGTCAATTCAAGTGGCATGTCAGCCTTCATTAATTCCAATGCACTATCAATATGCTAACTACCAAATTCTTTATTCTGTGGAATGACCCTGATGGATCATAAAGCTTTTGTCTTCCTGGCATTATGTTTCTATACAAAACCCTCCAGCTACAAATCCACATATTCTCACAGATGGGCAAGGCACACATTAACAGAGAGAGAGATTTCAGCTGTCACTGAGTGAATTGCCTTTCCAAAGATGGTTGCAACTGTGTGGTGTGTGATTGTTTATTTACTATTCATAAGAGCAATGTCTACAGATTCTGCAGCTCTTTTTGGGAACAACAATTTTTCAGGAGAATCAGGAAGAATATCAATAGTTCTTTCACACTCAGAAAACAGATTGATTAATTTTAAGTCATTCTGAAAGTATTTGAAAATGGTGGATGGGGTAGCTTGATTTCAAATTGTCAGGTTTGTGTTCCATCTAGTAGAATTAGGTGATGGATGGGAACTGAACACAGTGGAGAAAATGAAAAGGTAAAAATTAAGCATCTAAGGAAATAAAAAGTCAAAAATTAATTTGATCTAGGAGATAATTTTAAAAAGAAATTTAAATAATAAATAGAGTGGATGGTATGCATAAATCAGTCTCTATTTTTAGGTGTAATACAACAATAATCAAAGTCAGGACAAAACTGTTTATGTAAG
This sequence comes from Aleadryas rufinucha, assembly GCA_013397815.1. Taxonomy (NCBI): domain Eukaryota; kingdom Metazoa; phylum Chordata; class Aves; order Passeriformes; genus Aleadryas; species Aleadryas rufinucha. Next base: position 355,919 of record VZTH01013935.1, on the reverse strand, counting down.
TTTAATGTATAGTCAGCCCATTCAAGCTCTACCTTGTCTGTGGGGATTAAAAAAGTTTTAATAGTTCTTTCACCAGGAGAACGCAGTAATAGAAGGAGCCTCTAACACTAAATTAGTTCAGAAACCTGTTTAAATATGCTCATTTACAGTACCCTGGGCTACTATGCAGTCTTTCTGCTTCCTACAGAATCCTGCAGGTATACATAAGTTGACTCTAGGTCAGCTTCTCACCCCTCTTCCAGTGACTGCAGGAAAATCAGGTAGACATCTGCCATAAATGGACGAATGTCCCTTGATAGAGGGACATTCTTTCATGCCTTAAAGCCAAAATAACCAAAATAAACCCAGAAAAAGTCAGGGAAACCTATCATTGTTAACATATGCCAGGTCATATGGCTTCTACAGGGATCAGACCCAATTCAGGCATAAAAATAGATGTCAGAGTACTTTTCTTTCTTCACTTTCCATTTGTTTTAACTAAAATTTCTGACCAACTATTACTTAAGAGCCCAAATGATGTTTTAAATTGATGACAAGACATCCGAGAGCAGATTTCAGACTGTGGAACCAAACTACAGGATTAGGTAGATTTAAAAAAATAAAATACTCCAAATAAACATTAAAGAAATAATACATGTAAAAAGGGCTCACATCTAAAATGAGAACAGCAGAAGGCTGTGATGGCAGTGTTAGGGAGCCCCAGAGATTAGATCCTTTTCCTTCCACTCTGTCCCCTACCTAAAGATACACTGAAGAAATGTCTAAGAAGGAAAATGGGGCAAGGATTGCATAAAGGGGGCATGGAGTCCGAGAGATGAAATAAATCCATAGAGATTTGACCAAAGGAAATGAACTAAAGCCTATAAAAAGGTAGTGGAAAGTAGATCACTAGCAGTAACACTTGCAGATGAATTTTTGAAAATTAAAACTATCTACTTGGCAAAGAAAAAATGAGTATCAATTCTTAGAATAAATTGTTTTCTGTGCTTGCCACTACTTTGGTTGTACAGCTTCAAATATTGTAAGAATCTTCTGAAAACATCCATTTTTTACATTTAGAAGTCATGTTAAAATAAACACACTTCAACTTGACAGGCAATCTCATTCTTTCCCCACCCTGTTTTGTGCTGTTCTGCCAGTCCTTTACTGTCACCCATCCGTGAGAAAAAAAAAGTCCTTTTTTTTGTGGTAATTTGTCTTTTACTTGTGTCAGAGACACTTACTATGCTGCACTTTTTTTTGGTATATTTATTAAGAAATTACAGTGCTTCACTAAGTAAAGATTATAAAGATAAAGATGATAAAGATAAAGATAAAGATAAAGATATAAAGATAAAGATAAAGATAGATAAAGATAAATACAGCAAGTATACTTTACTCCAGTGTCTCAAGCACTATTTTCGTTTTTGAATTAAAAACCAGAAAACAGCAACCACTGCAGTTTCCTTATTCTGATTATTTTGTAATGAATACAGTGGAACTGAATCTTCATTTTTGAGCCATTTTTAACACTCCTGTGAGGACAGTCAGAACTAGATTTCCAGCTCTTTTGTCTTTCCACGATCCTACAATCAGTTTTAATTTTCTTAACACAATTTAATATACACTGAGATGACAGTATGCTTTTAGTATAGCTGGTTGCAGTTTTGACTCAGATCATATATTTCTGTATTTTAACAGAAACTGGTTTAAAGCTTCTTACATAATATTTAGTGAGACAGAAAGAAGGCCAACCCTGTTAAACATCTTGGTTGTTCAGGTATTCAGTCACAATAATGAGACCTGTTAAAATCTCAGTTTGCAAATCCTGAACTTTCATTCCCTCTCATGTATGACTCGGAGTAGTGAGTCAGTTTTGTACCCCAGTAAGTGCTAAATTATTTAGCACTGCTGAAATAGCCCCATCAGGAGAGACTGGGAAAAATAAAACATTTGTCTCCTTAAACCAAAAGGTCTGAGCTGGACGTGCAGCTCTTGAGTTTCAAGCTCCTTCTTTGGATTCCTTAGACAATATTCCTGTAGTGCTGCAGCCATTGTTGGTAACTAGTCTTTCTGTGTTATCCCACTTTCTTTTGTATACAGATGAGGATGGTTTTTTGCATTAGAATTATGCAATTTGTTTTCTCAGCCCATTAATATACTGTCTTTGAGCACATCCAGCAGGAAGTCCTATGAAGGTTCGTGGGATACACTAGGTAGGGTATGGGCTTCACACCTTCCCTGAGCCAGCTGACTGCTCACACTAGAGAGTGTCAAAGATGCTGCATATTCTACCAGTGTGTCGTTTTATCATTGGGAAGGGAAATTCTGCAGACACACCCTACCTTCAGAGATGAATGCTTGCTTGTTTCATGCACTTGGTGGATATATGACTCAAGTGTCTCCTTTTACTGGATCCCATATAAGAAGGACCATTTCATGCCACATGTTCTGCAGAGATGGCAACTTGTTTTTCACTGGACATAGTTAGGTCCCCTTGAAAGTCACAATTTTACTTATTCATTGTACAGACTGACTTTGAATCAAGATCTAGATGTGGCCCTGTAACCCTACTAATATCTCTCTAAGCCAGTGAGTTCATATCATTACATTAAGATTGATAAATATGTCCATTCTAAGCCATCTCTGATGAATACCTTTGTATTACTTCCAATGATATCATTTCCCTCTGTGGACCACAGAAAATGAGCCACCACTAAGAGCTGATTTAAAAAAAAACACTATTCCTTCAATTGAAAACCTTAAAGGCTTCCAGCAGCAGTGCTGTAGTTTCCCTAAAATCCTAATTACAGTGAATTAAATTACTAAAATGCTACTAATTACTTTTTAATTTCAAGAGAGATGTTTACAAAGCACAGTATAATGAGTAATACAGTACTTCAAATGATTACTAATGTTGCCATTTTGTCTGACTTAATCTCAATTAGTATAAATCACAATGTCATCATTGCTAATTGCTATTCCTTTTGAGCAAAATGCTAATTTCTCTTTACAATCATACAATTGCTGTTTGTTTTTCCCTTAAATTATTCCATTTAAGAGGCCCTGATAAAACGAGTGTTCAGAATATTTATTTTCTAGAGCTCAAGAAGAGGAAAGCATGAACTGAGACTTTTAGGGTTTATTTTTCAGTAGTTTTGTCTTTCAAGTTCATTTTTTCCCATAATAAAAAAGCTTTCATCTCTCAAATGAATCATCAAGCAAGATGTAAATTCCTATCAAACTGTATTTTCAAGGGATTTTGCTTGGTTTGCTGTCAGAAATTGACTTTATTATCCATCTCTGAAAAGAAGATTTGAATCTTCTTTTCATGAGTAAAATGCTGTACGCTTAACTGTAGCTGTGTTCTTACAAGGTTCTCACTGTACCTGTGAAAAGCTGAATATCAATGGAGAAAGTTAAAATTATTTGTCTGAGGTCAGAAGAGGTAAAAAGGGAGTGGAACAGCTGAAACCACCAGCTCATTATCCTACTTGTGCACTAAGTAGTAGTTGGTTCTCCTGCCCTCTATAAGTCTCACAGAATTGGATATCAAATGTTTGAATCCTCTGAACAGGCATTACATTACAATGCCAATGGATTTCTATTCTGGTGCTGTATAAGTGAACAGGGCAGGACTTTGGTCCTGTTATCTTCACCACTGTGAAGTGAGGTCAGCTCCCAGCCTTGAGCCATCAGAAATTATTAAAGCTCCGTTTGTGTGCTTACGGCATTGGTCTCTCTTCTGGTGGAATCAGATTCAGTCATGTCGTGGCATTTCCTCATCTTTCTCTCTCTGTATCATTATGGGAATAATTTGATCAGCAGGGCCCATTAAACTGAATGGAACTGGAAAGAGCCAGACTATGCTATTGCTTACTGTAAGACATCTTCATGCCTTTAGATGAAAATAAATACTCCAAGATCTAGTCCACTTTGCTACATTTATTACTAGAAATATGTGTGAAAGATTCACCTCTCTGTCCTGAGAGATGATGGAGCAGAATACATCTAATAAGCTTGTACAATTTCCAACAGCCTTTTATTGAGAAGTCTGTGAAAGGAATCCTCTGGACTGTGCTCTTTCACTCCTGGTATAGGCACACACAAGTCCTTTGAAAAGTTGGATGTTGTACAGGGCCCAGTACTTCTCTTTCATTAAGTCATTTCCTTTTCCCAACAACAGTCATGGTGTTTCTGCTTGGAATGGATGCTTTGAGGTAAGCAATTGTCATAATTTTTAAGGCATAGTTCAGGTCACAACTCCTGTAGCTCTGTCTTCCAGTAATGAGCAAAGGATTCATTTCTTATGTCCTCCATACTTACGTTTTGGGTAGAATACATACCAGTGAAAGTACAAGTAGTACATTTTCCCTATGGTTTACTTCTAGACTCTGCATCATAGATATTATTAATACTGAAATTTCTGTCTTGAGAGGAGTGACAGGCCTGGAAAGCAGGTTGTCCTTGTGGCATTTTTAAGAATTCATTTCCCAGTTAGCTCAAAGAAGAAACAAAATGGATGAAAAACACTTTGGTCATCTCTCTGTTTACCAACTGCTGATCCTAAATCACTCGTGCTGGTAGGATTTCCAAGGCAATAGATGAGAATTTTAATATAGTTTCCAGATAGGAGTGCATTTGTTTGATTTATTATTCTGGATACAGAATAGCAGTATACAGAACTTTGCTAGTTGCTGTCACAAACACTGTCATACAGGAGTCCTACTTTTATAAAAAACTCTTGAGAGTCAAAACCCAGCATAGCCAGCTGATCCTTAGGCATGAAGGGAAAACAGAGCTCCAGATTACNTTGCTAGTTGCTGTCACAAACACTGTCATACAGGAGTCCTACTTTTATAAAAAACTCTTGAGAGTCAAAACCCAGCATAGCCAGCTGATCCTTAGGTGTGAAGGGAAAACAGAGCTCCAGATTACATCAACATAAGTACTCCTGCACCTGTGAAAATCAAAATGGGCAAAATGTAAGGCCGCCCCCACTGTTTTAAGTAATTACTTAGAGAAATTCCAGTCTCAGGTACAGAGTTTACAGATACAGAGAGTTTTGTCACTCTCTTCAGTTTGAGCAGGCTGGGGAGAAAAGGGCCTTGTAGTTGATCTACATAGCAACATTCTGTGCATTAAGCAGCCTTTTTTCCCCTCAAGTAAAACTTTCCTTGTAAATTTAGTGAGTCACTGTGAAGGTAGAAAGCTTTATTTTTTCCCCTACCCTCATTATAATGCAGTCAAATTGCCCTTCAAGATATTTTTCCATGCTGATGGCTGAACTTCAACTTTCACACAAGCACAGGCAATACCAGAAGGACTCCAGCACTGTTGATGTAAAGAGGGGGATTTTAAAAAATTGCTGTGTCTAATCATTTTGCATTTTTCACGTTTGCTCAATGAATAGACTAATCAATCTTCTAAGAAAACATGCCCCAGAAAGAACTGCTTTACAGAATAAATAACACAGGTTTTATTAGCCTTGTATTCTACTTACTAATCACCTGTCTGTAGCAAGTATCTGAAGGGCACAGCAGATATGACTACTCACTCTCTGGAGATTCTTTACCTGCATTTTGATAGATATTTTTTCTCAGGTATTTTCACAGTTGCGGGGGTGGGGGCGTGAGTGAACATCAAGAGATTGGAGAGAAAACTGCATATTATTTTTACTTTATTTTGCAAAAATGCTTCCCTCTCTTCCTGGCTTTTTTGAGCGTAAACCAAGTATGTAAACCTGGTATTCCTATGACAAGACTGGCTGTGTAATTGTTGGCAGAATAATCTTTTTTGTGTGTCTGTTTTCCCATTTTATTTGTCACTGGAAAACCTAAGTGTCATAAAAAACTCGAATTTTATGTTGTATTTCCGTTTTCATATAAATGAGGAACAGGAATTGTTGGATTGCTGTGTGGTAAATAAATACATACTCTTTGGTTCCTGCAGTAAAAACCCTGTTACGTTTGTATACAGATGAACTTCTTACATTGACCTACTTTGTAGCACTGAGTCATTTAACTAAGTCACTAGATTTTCATGTAAAATGACATATCAAAACACTGAACCTCAGATAAAAAATATAGAACTTAAATTGTCTCCAAGTAAATGGTATTCAGCACAGGGACTCCTGCTGTTGAATACTAAAATGAAAAGGTCATTTGTGAAGGTCGAATCAGGACTAAGATCTGTATTCTAAATTCTGAGATTTTTTGAATCTGGGTATATTGCCCACATTCAGCTCTAGCAGAAGATGTTCACTTATGAGACTTTGCTTTTAGAAATGCCTGAAGATGTTGGAAGTACTAATGACTTTACAAGATACTGAAACATCTCCTTGGAAAGTAAAGAAGGAGCAAGTAACCACTGTATAATTGCAAAAGGAATCTGTTTTCCTGGGGAAACCTTTGTTTGAAACCAGACTCACAATGAATTAACCAAATGCAACTATCCCAAAAGTCTTTAATTAGAATGCTTCCTATCTGGGTAGCAACAAGAAGAAAATCCATCAGATTTAGGAGGCAGGCAGATTCTTAAGAATAGAGTATTACTTTCTGGGAACTGTGCTCCCATCTCAGTGATCTTGAAGACCTCAGTATTGCACTTGTGAGAATTTCAGTGCGGACAGTATCTTCAGTTAATGAAGGCAGCAAATCTGTCAAATATAGTCATTATATGGTTGTCTATGATAACAAGGATTAGATGAAATGAGCAAAGAAGTCTGCCTTTTTCTTATGTTCCTAAGGAGCTGATATTGCCTCGACCATTTTGAGGATTCACTGAAGGTTAGTGCAGTCTTGTCCTAGGTTCCAGCTGGGATAGAGTTAATTTTCTTATTAATTTTCTTGTTTCTTATTTGCAATGTATGCTCCCTGTTAGAATTTACCACCCGTGGGAACAGGGCTAAGGTTATCATGTTGCTGTACTTTGTAACACTGGCTTATGATATGATAGAACCGCTGGTAATGAAACCAGTCTGGTGTTTGTACTCAGCATTGCTGTGGTCTCTGCAATTCGGGAGTCATCAATCCAAAACCATTAACAGTTACACTGTTTAACCTTTTCTCCTCAGAGGCCCAGCCTATGAAGGAGGCATTTTACCTCCCCTTTCCCACCAGTTTAGTGCAAAAGGAGAAGCACCATTTGAGAACTTGGAAATTTCTGAATATCTTTGAGATATTGAAACCAGCATTAACCTATTGCTAGGAGCTAGATATTCTGCTGAATGGGTTCCAGAGTTTTTCTAAGGTTTAACCACTATTTAAGAATATCGCCTAGAGATCTGCCCTAGGTTGGGTAACTATGAGTGGTAGCGTGCAAGGGATAGAACAGGCAAGCGCCTAGGACTGGATGCCTTCAATGTTTTGGAACTCTACCCCTGAACAAGTGTAGAATCTGAAAAAACTAGTAAAATATTTGGAAAAAAATGCTGTCACCCTGGCAATTCCAGAGAGACACAAATCACTGCAAGGTGCTGGGACCTGACCCATGCCCACTGAGCCCTATTCAGCACTATTCAATATCCTCAAGGGGATAATAAGGTCTCTGAAAACACGATGACAGACACTGCAGTGACTCCATTTCCTGTGACAGATACTGTGGCTACTCCAGCCCTGGTGACAGGCACTGCATTGAACTGGAGAACCAGCCCATGATACTATCAATTGCCATGATATTTCTTCTTCTTCACAAGAAGAAATGGCCATGAAAGTCAGCTTGTTTAGTAGATGTGGATGAAGAAGGACTATCAGGGGAAAAGAAAGATGAGGCAGAACAAGAGGTAGCCACTTGATCTCTATTCCCTAGTGAGTTGTAAAACGATTTCAGCCGTCATCCAGGTGGTCGCATTATTTATATATCCTATTTCCATTATTACATGGTTCTTATCAAAACCCACATTTTACCTTCTTTCTGACCATCTTGCCAGGGTGGTGGGTGTGTGTGTCTACCAGAGTGAGTGGCTGTGTGGTACTTAGCTGCATCTGAAGTTAAACCATGATGCCCTGCAAAATCCTAAGACTAGTATGAGATCAAGAAAGTCCCATTCGAACCCTATAATTTGCTGATGGTGATGAACTCGAAGAAGGAAAGTATATTTTCCTAATTAAGGAATTATGAAAATTAAATACTTACAGAAATTATGTTTCAAAGTGACCTCTGAGAGGTTATAAAGTCCAACTACTCATGTAAAGCCCTAGATCAGGTTAGCAATGACTTTGTTCAGCAGGGTCTTGAAAATCTCAAGGATGGAAATTACCCATCCTCTCTGGGTAGTTTCTCCCCATGCAATCCAGCTTTCTGATGGCTTCTTTTCCCCCAGCATCCATTCTAATCATGCATAAATGATTGGTGGATTTTGCACCTCCTTATACTGGCTTTAGTGTGAAGAGTTGGGCTTCATTGTCTTTGGAACTAACCTCTCCATATCTCCACATCCCTCCTGAGGTGGAGAGCCAAAAGTAGCCACAGTATTTCAGGTATGGCATCACTGATGTTGAGCAGAGAAAGCTGTTATTTTCCCCTGGTCTGCCTGCCGTGCTCTCACTATATGTTATAGGCATATAGTCCATAGTAGTTCCAAACAGTCCCCTAAAGTCCCCATATCACATAAGGTCCCCTCATGTGTGGTTTCCTTTACTCAGACAAGATTGCTGTGTTGATTGATATTTAACCCTATGTCCACCATCAGCCCCATGTTCTTTTACAGTAGAGCTGATACTCAGCCGGCTGGTTCTCAGCCCACAGTGATGCAGAGGTTTACCCTGAACACGTAATTTTCCACTTTTCCTTCTTGAACTTCAAGAGATTTCTATTGGCACGATCCCTGTTTTACAAGGAATTGTGGATTGATTCTCCGCTTGTTATGCCAGCTACTTCCCCTACCAGCTGGTAGCTCATTACTATTGGCATTCCTCAGGGGTCAGTACTGGCACTGAGAGTGTTTTTCATCTTTTTTACTCATCTTGGTGATGAGACAGATGTACCGTCAGCATGTCTATGAACTGTAGGCAGTTGTTAATGCACTGGAGTGTACAGCAGCTATTCGGAGACCTCAACGGACTGGAGTCATGGGCTGACAGGAGACACATAAAGTCCATAAAAAGCAAATGCAGAATCCTGTACATGAGGTGTAAGCAACAGGCTGTGTAACAAGTTGCTATAAAGCAGCTATGCAGAAATGGACAGAGGGTTGCTCATGAAGAACAGGCTGAGTGTGAGTTAGGAGTGACTTAGACAAAGAAGGCCAGCCACATACCAAGCAGGTTTAGCAAGACTGTAGTTTGAGGGAAGGGATTATTCCCTTCTATTCAGCACATGTGGGACCACACTTGCATTATGATGTCCAATTTTTCCCTATCTTTAATGGATGTCATGTGTACAGGGATTTTGCACATCACATGAGACTAACTGTTCCAGTCTGTTGAAGCAATGGGAGAATTAACAAGGCAGAACATCCAGATCGACCTGCTAAACACATTTACACCCATTTTAACCCTGACTCTCTCTCGGGTGCTGTTTTCCCAAAACAGCAGAAAGATCCCTCTAGACAGAGCTAAGGGCATGTTTTTGACATTGAATAATATGTTGTCAAAATGAATCTATTACTGTTACTGGAAATTGCTCCTCAGTCAATATTAGGAGACATTAATGTCATATCTCATCATATAGTGTAGTTTCCGAAGAAGAGAGAGACAGATGTTACGTTTTAAGTTTTTATTTTAGTTCTGTCCCTCAGTGGGTGCAAATGTTGATATCTAAAAAGTCACAAATTCTTTGCATTCCACTTTCTAGCCTACATAATAGTTGAGCCTTGAAAGATATTTTGCAATCCGTTCTGACAAAACAAGATAGATAACCATATAAGTTCCCATGTCTTGTGGGGTCTGTTAACTGGGGGAACATAACAGAGGTATCATTGTTTCAATTATCAGAACTGAAAATTCATGCATAGGAAACAGGAAAAATGGTCACTGGCACTCTTTAGCACCAGAATTCCTCTACTCTGGAGTGCTTCAGTATTTTAAGACAGGTGGTTCAATTGGAAGGAGTAGCACAATCACAAATATTACATATTTACAGGGTGACTCCTATTATTTGATGGTTCTTGTTGGATTTTTTTGCTCATTTGTTTCTTTGCTTGTTGTGAAAAAGGGATAGTAGAAATGTTATACAGGTACAACTGAATGGATAACAAAGGCTCTTGATTTGCTTCTTCATTTTCCCAGTTACTAGAACATAACATTGACTAAGACTGTCATTTTATTAGAAATAAGTTCTTTAATAAACACTTGGAATATATAAGTTCTTGTACTGCATCATGTCACTGAACTATCAAATCTTAGGTTTCTTTCTTTGCCACTGGCAATAGTTGCTATCTTATCTTCTAATGAGAGGTCATTTTTCTTTGACTGACCACTCTTCACCTGTAAATATACACTGATACATGAGATTTTATCACCTGGTTTAGGTGTTCTGGTTATAAATGACAGAATTATTAATGTCTGTAAAATCAGTGAGTACCCATTAAAATATAACCAGAGTAGAGGAATTAAAGAATTTGAAGCAGGCAGTTGTAGAGAGAGATAAGGTCTCCCCCAAGCCTTCTTTTCTCCAACCTCAGCTCCCCAAGGTGTTCCTCATAACACTTGTGCTCCAGCCCCTTCACCATCTCCATTGCTCTTCTCTGGACATGCTCCAGCACCTCAATGTCTTTCTTGTGAGGGGCACAAAACTGGGCACAGCACTCAAGGCGTGGCCTCACCACTGCCAAGTACAGGGGGACAATCCCTGCCCTCATCCTGCTGGCCACAATATTCCTGACAAAGGCCAGACTGCCATTGGCCTTCTTGGCCACCTTGGGCACACTGCTGGCTCATGTTCAGCCAGCCATCAACCAACATTCATAAACACCCTTAAAACTATGAAATTGTTTTCTTTCCAAAAATCTTTCTTAGTAATAGAATTAGGTGGACCATAGATGTTCTGAGCAGTGATAAAACTGTGTGTCACTCTTGCATGTGGAATTAATACTTCTAAAGGTCTGTACATAACTGTATGAAAAAAAATCTTTGTTATCTAAACGTAAGTACTGTAGTATATGAGATCCACTTACAGAACAGGGCCTTTGCAACATATTCTGTGCTAGAGTTTTATGGCTGTCACTAAAATGTCAACCATTGATCCAGTGGCTATATTATCTGAAATTCAATTACAGTGGATCAATGTTGGCTTTTTAACAACAACCTTTGTACCATGCTGAGTAGCACTGGAAATGTATCTTACTCCACATACCTAGTACCAATTGACAGTGGTGGTACTGCTAACATATACAAATGGGAAAAGAATAAAACATTAAAGAATCAGCTTCCAAATGGCTAAGAAACTTTGAGCACTAAACTGTGTCCCAAAGAAATAAAGCAAAAAAAGTACAGTTTGAAAAGTTCTCAAACCCTTGCCCCTGTATTTTCCTTTCCATACATATATTCAATCACCTACAGAAAGATCCTGATTTTTAAATGGAAAACAACTCTGTTTATTCAGGCAGACCTTGATGTTACACTGAAATTTTTTCTTCTAGCAGTTCCCTCAGAAGAAGTCTGATTGCTCCAAGGAACACAGTCCAGTATTTTCACACCTTTAGTTGCAGGTTTATTTCTTTCTTTATCTGACTGGAAAAATGAGTCACAGCATTAAGACCTGCATTCAGTTTTTGTTGCAGGGTTGATGATTGATGACAGAAAAATGAATTCTTTTCTTTCAAACATGAATAGTAACAGGATTTCACACTGGTCAATTATGTCCACCTGTGATTTTGGGCATAGAATGGATGTTTTTGGGGCACAGAATGTGTGTTATCAATAGCCAGTACTGGAAAAAAAGTCCTTATTTCAAGTCCCAGGCATCTAAGTGTCATTGTGATGAGAAATTGAAAATTCTCACCGTTCCAGAGGGACCTTCACATGGGTTTAAAAGAGTAATGCCAGAGCATATTGTTTTTTCCTGATTCATGGTTTTTCACAAAGCCTTTATGGAAATATTAATTTTTGTGCTTATTTTTCTATACGAAAGTCTTCTACAATACATAAATAGGGTGTACTGTTTTTTCTTATTCTCAGGTCCTGCTGTGTTCATCCCTGAATAGCTAAGGAAGATAAGAAATAGGAAAATTAGAAGAAAGAGAAGCATTTGTGCTTCCTCAATGAGAACCTCCCATATCTTTTGGATTGTTTAATTTTGGAACTAAAAGGTGTGAGTGTTATAGTGTCTTTATTTGTATGTATGTATTTATATATGCCATACTAATCATTCAAGACAAAGCTGCACACTCAGAGCCTTTCTCCTCTTGACTCTTTCTCTTTGTGACTCATACTGACATAACATTGTTATAGAAATAGTACCCCTCCAGTCCCTTTTTAGAATAATGATTAGATCCCTCAGAGGAAGATACTTAAAAGTTTTCCAAAGCTTTTTATAACCAAGGCTCACTCTTCCTTTCTATCCTCTCCTATGGCTGTTGAAACAAAGCCGTAAAAACTATGCTGTTCTCTTTGCCTTAAATTACTCGAAAATAAAAAAATAGCATTTCATTATATGTCCCAAGCTGTACAGCTGTACCTGACCACCCTTATAATACCTGAGATATATTAAAGATAACTTAAAATGAGGAATAGGTTAATATTGATGGTGGTGGGCAGGTGTCACTAGGAACAAAACACGATAGGATTTATGGATAGTACCTCAGCCCCTGTGCTTAGGGAGAAATGTCTCCACCTTTTCTCATTGATCTATCATTCATCATCAGATTAAGATACTACCCTCTGACTCTAAACATTTCCACAAATCAGGACACAGTGATCAGTAAGTGCTCGTACACACTTTCCCACAGAGCTGCAGAGTGACAGCAACCGCAGGTGAACACGTTTATGCAGGCTCAGGTTAATGCTCTGCATTTACACAGAGGGGCTGTGCCAGTGTATCACGTGAAAATAGTTATCTCTCTCTCTCTGAAATGTGCAGTAAATAACAAAGGTAAAAGTGAGCAGTCCAGTGAATACAAGGATATTCAGGGAATGTGTTTTATGTAAATTTAGTGGTAGACTGAGACAAACTAGGGCAAATTACCCCTAGTCTTTCATTCAAGTTTGCTTTCACTTCCAGTGAAAAGGTGTGAAAGGCTTTCGTTCTTGTGCAGGTGCGGTATCTAGCCTTTGTGGGTGTAGTCATCAGAACAACTTTAAAGTTGTTTTATTTGCCAGAGGAGTATCCAAGGGCTACAAATCAAGGATAAATTCATATTTTCTCATTTCACCTAAATAAAAAAGATGGAGCACAGAGTTTTCAAAGGCCTCCTTTGGGGTCGGTTCATCTCTGTGGGCATAACCTGGATTCCAGGATGATTTAAATGTGCTTTCAGGTCCCCAGCCGCAGAAGTCATAACTGAAAGGTCATGCAAGCCTCAACTGCAGAGCCAGGTCTGTTATAGCTAGCATGCCTGAAGAGGGGGAAGTTTGAGCATCTTCTCCTCAGGCTTCAGAGAGTTCCGCCTCTTCTTTCCCCACAGACTCCCAGACTATTGGGAAAGCAACTTTGGGTAAGAAAATACTGCAGAGCTAAATGAGCTTGTTTGAGCTTTCTCCTGGCAAAAGGAAGAAAGATATGCCTCTGAATCCAAAGGGCAGGATCTCCTAGGGATCTTTGTCTTAAATCATGCAGGACACTTTCTCAGGAAGGAATAAATTAACCTCTTTCCTCCTTCAAGCACTCAAGTGAAGAGAAAACCTTTAATCTGGTTGGAAATCCACATGATAACAGTGATGCGTTTGAGAATACTGTCTTGGTAGAAGTAAATACTAAATAACTAATGTGTATACAGAGATAGTTCTCTCACTAAATTCAGACAGCTGAAATTCCACAAACAGACTTTACTGGTATAAGTTTGGAATTGAGCCCAACATCTTTCCTCTCGCCATACAAGTTACGACTTTGACAGTAACGACCAGGATAATCAGCATTCACATTTTAACATTCATCTGTCATTTATGTCTATGTAGATATCTTCTTTTTTTACTGTACAAGTGAATGGGAGAGTTCTATCTCTAAATGTCTAGTCTGAGACATATGGCCTCAGCCAAAGTGACATTTAATTCAAGCATCATGCATCACTGACACTGCTCACAGAATGCAATGGTACTCAGTTTATGAAAAAGATGAAGAGAACAAGTCCTCTCGTATTAGCTAATTCCCTAAACTGAGCTTATCTTTAAAAAAAAAAAAAAGAGAGATCTGTGCCCTGGAGATTCCTGCAGCCTTTAACAAATACACTAAAGATAAGTAAATGACTTCAAAGTAGTCGCACTTAAGGCTGTTTTTTGCTTCCAGGTTCTAGCTATCTGCAAGAATCTTAATCTAATTAACAGCTTGATTTCCTGTCTTACTCCCCGTCTCTCTTCTTCCTCCCTCTCACCACCACCTTTACCACCTCCCAGGAAAGTGTTTATCAGGAAGAAGAATCATTCTAAATTGTTCATTTCAGGGTAAAAATTTGCACTTGTGCTACTTACAGATGGAATACTCTCTTGTGCTTCAAGAAGCCAAATTTGACGTGGAAAAATCAAAGTTTGCTGCTAGAAAGCTCTTAGGTTAACTTGCTCAAATCATTAAGCTTTTCTTGTAGAGAACATTGAGACAGAGATATCTTCTTTCCTGAGCTCATCTTAGTAGGTATTGGTTTCAAAATTTCATAAGATCAAATGGATCTCAGTGACTGCTCAGCTGCAAATGTACATCAAGGGTAGACCTACTTATTTTTACTCATAAGTCTGTCCAAACTACTTCTTACTTGTTGGCCTGTGGAATATTCCTTTTCTTAATCATTAATTAATTAGATGTAAAAAGATCCCAGATAAAAAATATTGTCATAAAAAAGGGTACTGTAAATACTTAATGGGAGTTTCTACATCAATCTTGTAGAAAAACTACAAACAATGCTAAGAGGAAAAGAAACACATGCACCCACATCTAAAACTAATATGCACAGTTCTGAAAAGATGTATTTAGAACAGGTTTTTCTGGCATCTGAGACACCACTTTCATTTTCACAGTGGAAGGAGAATTATGTTTTCTGCAGGCTCAGTGGAAAAGGGTGATGTCACTTGTAAGAGGCAGCATAAAACCAACAGTAATTACTCATCTTTGTGAGTAATTACTCACAAAGTAATTACTCAAGAAGGCCGTGATTCAGCCTTCTTCCCAAATACACTTTGTTTTAAAACAAATACACAAACAATGCTGTACATACATCTCAAATCAGAGCTTCTTTATTCAAAACATACACAGTGTAAACTTCCTCCGGCCATTGGTAGGAAATCTCATGGATTTTCAAAAGCAGGTAAAAGAGAAATTGTATGCATATTTAATTTTATTCACAGTACTTAATCAAGAGCTTTATTAAAGTGAGGTATACCTTTTTTGTAGTTCCCTTGGGCACAGTGGTGTTTCTGGGGATACTGGTAAGGGTCAGAATGCCTTCTCTTCATCAGATGTCCATAAACTACTTTCTTCTGCTTAGTGAAAACTGTGCATTCTTTATAATAGGAAAACACAGAGTTAAACTTACTATGCCAAAAGACAGGATCCTAACTTTTTCCATGGAATGACACATTAGGAGAACTGATCTTCAGCCACTGCCTCACGCATACTTACTGTAACTTGAGAGATAAGAGATTTCATTCAAAAAACTCATCTTGCCAATCAAAATATAGTCACTGAGGTCAAGCACAAAAAGAGAAGAAATTTATGTGAGAGCCCAGAGTTCATGAGAAGTTATGTTTATAGCTGGATTCTTTTGGCCTTGTTTGCTTATTCTATAAAATGTGTATATAAATACTTATTGCCCTCATGGAATGTAGTAAACTTCTACATTTGAAGAAGCTGTGATGTACTGCATCTGATTTCTAATTAATTTTAAAATTTAAATATCAATATCCAGCTCCTTGTAGAATGTGCAAACATAGTTAGGTTATTCTTATCTACAGACCTTATGTGCAGCTGCTAACAAGTTATCTAACGAAGTTTACTTGCAAATGAACATCAAGATATTTGTATTTAATTTTCAAGACATGTTTCGGCTATTAAATGAGATTTTTTTAATGCCTGATGTAATGGAAATGAATCAGTCACATACATTCAGGATAATAGGAGCTCTGCAATTACAAAGGCTGTGCAGAAATGTGAGGATTTTCAGCGTAATCTAGATATTCCTTCCTCAGCATGTATTTCCAATTACAATATATTGTTGCGAATATATGCCACATTTTTAAGGTTTATTGCAGTTAATTTCTGACAAAGAAACTTAGCTGCTAGCAATTGCCAGTTTTGCTATTAAAGGAGCAGTATTTTTACCAACATTTTCTACAAGATTTGGTGGAAGTTTGGTCTTACACTCACAAGCACAGGCTGCAAGTTTGAGATAGACACTTTTATGAGGCTTCAGAAAGGCCTGAAGTTCAGGAAGATTTGTGATTATAAGGAGAAGCGTTGAGGATTAGCAGGCAGGATTTCATACCATTTATTTGCTAGAACTGAATGTACAAAAACAAGAACATATTTGCAAAAATTTAGCTGATAGTTCTTTTCCCAGTAGATTTAATTGAAATATTGATGCATTTTCAATGTGGAAAAAAAAATCAGCCAATGGTATTGCACTGGTTGATTGTCAGGGATTGTCAGCATCTACAGGTAATTAGACATACGTTGTACTTACAGACATCAAACTGGGAAGAAAGTGCTAAGAAAACTCTAACAGATGCAATGCAATTTACCTCAGAAACACCCACTGGAGTAGTTTCAGACACTATTCAGTCCTTTTTAGTTGCTTCTTATAAATGAAGCAAAACACTGTTTATTTATTCCTGAATATGTTTTGTTCTTGTTTTCAGTAAATAGCCTTTCTTTAATCTTAGAAAGTTGCAAGTAGCAAATTCAGTAATTTCTGATTTCCTTTGCTTTGATATGAGACTCTATACCAGGCTTTGCTGGCAGAGGACACACTGCAACCACTTTTAAAATGCAAGGCTAAAGACTAGGGTTTGATGACATTTTTTCACAAGCAGTGAAATGAAGTCCTGATATCCCAGAAACCACAGAATTCATGTAAAGTTCTGTGAATATTTTCAGCTGAAACAGAAGGGGAAATTACATTAAAAATATGGAAATATTAATTTCTTTCTAGATTGCTGAAATGCTTTGATGGTCATTTGACAAAAAAAATTTCAACAATTCTTTTATTACAAAAATAATTTTCAAAATTACAAGCTATTTCCCATTGGATAAGAAAAATGTCAGAAAGGTCACCTGAAGAAAACTTTCTCCTTTATTTGGTAGATATTTTTTTCTGCAAATATTTCTACTCTATGCTATTTTTTTTAAAATTCAGCATGAAGTGAGTATTTTCCTGAGCTTTTCAATTTGTCTGTTGTACCAAGTGCCATTATTGCCTGGCCACCACAGTACTCTCCTCTTGTGCTTAGAGAGCCTGTAAGAACACAGTCAAAGATGATGTTTCAAGGACAAACACAGTACTGTTTCACCCAGAGGTACTTTTTAACAAATCTGAGACAAAGCCCACAGCATCTGGATTTCAGTTTCAGCTGCCCTTGGATTCCGTTCTCACAATTTTCTTCACACAATCACAAAAACTCATCAGAGTTCTGCACCGTGTTTCATACAGAAGAGACAGTTAAGCATTTTTGTGACACAAAGTAGGGAAATTCGTAACGTGATGAAAAGTCCTAAATGCATGAAAACAGCACGAAGAAAAAAAAGGGGATTGCTCTTAAATATTTTAATATTAAGAAACACACACTGATTATTTTCCAAACTGTTAGGCTTCTACTGCTTTCTCTTTATTGGTGTTTCCTCTTGCAATTCTGGCATATTGATATATTTTCAGATACCTCTTTATTTACCATAGTCACATTTGTTATGCTAGGCTAAAAGTTAGGTTGTTTGTTTTGCTGCTTTCAGCAATTCTCAAAAATTTAAAATTTTCTTCATTTTAGAATTAAGAAAAGTCTGGCTTATGACTACTAATATTAATAATAATGTTAAATCTTTTAAATGGCTAAACAACCCTTTATAAGGAGAGTTGATATAGTGGAATTTCCTGTTGTTTAAGAGGAGATAATCTGAAGCTATTTTCTCTTATGTATTCTGAAAGCTTTTTTGCTAACCTTTTGGCAGCAAAATGCAATAGTCAGACTAATTTTCAGTTGAAAATGGCTGTAAAATAAAAACATCTTAGACATTAAATCACCAGGTCCTGGAGTTTGATGTTTAAGTTTGGGTTTTTTAACTTATTTTTTAAAATGAAAATATGAGGCAACTATCATTCAAAAATACAATTTTTAAAGTAAAAGTTTTACCATCAAGTCTTTAACCATGTGCAATTTTAATGGACGCTCTGTTGATAAATTGTATTTTTGAGAGCAGAACATGAATATGTTCTTTCAAAAAAAGGCAAGCCCTGAAGGCAGATTTCCTTCATTGTGTCCTTTTGTTATACCAGAGAACTAATAACCAGTGGAAGGAGCAAGCTTCCTGAAGAAGAATTCCCCATGCATTTAAGGGAAATTGTGTGAAAACAGAAAGAACGTAAATTTGTGTCTCACCTCTGAAACTCTTAAATTGCCTTGAATCAGGAATTTCGTGACTGTTCTTACTTCTTCTCAGAACCATCCCCAAATCTGAAGTGCAACACTAATAGACACTAGGAGCTCCTGAGACAGAACTTTTTCTATCCTTACATATGCCAAAAAGGAAAACATTTTATGTAATTAAGACAAGAAATCATGGAGAGGAAGAGAGAAACGTAAGCACAAGCAACCCCAATGCATAAGTTCTCAAGAGCACATGGGGACTGTTCACTTCATCTGCAGAAATCTACAGATTTTGAATCTGAGCTGTAAAATATAATAACACTAGCTCAAGTTTTCATTTTGTGTTCCTCTCCACTCACGTTTACAATATATTACTTTCATTTTCTTGGATTATAGTGCTTTATAATACTATATATTTCATTAAGATTTTTTCCTCTTTCAAGAATTTCTATACAGTTTCATGAGGGACAACATGGGGAATGTGATTTAGATGCCCTAATATAACCATTTCTGTTCTTCCAATATTAAAGTCCTAAGAGCCAGTGTAGAACTTCAGAAAAGAAAACTACTTGAGTGAACAGCTTTGCCTTTGAGTGAATCTTTTCATTTGTGTGAGCTGTTAGATGTTGTTCCAAGCCCCTTTCCCTGCAGGATACAAGGCTAAGAAGGATTACTCAATCTTCAAAACCTCACTGGCTCATCTTATGACACAGAATCCTCTAAATTCACTGAGAAAGCAGACGCTTCTGTGGTGCTTCAGGCCCAGTTTTAGTCTCTCTTGGTATTTCAGTTGGCAAAAATGCTGTCAAAGGTGAGCTCTACAACCAAAGAGGCGGTGGAAATATGAAATATTGCCAGAAGCTGATTGACCCAGAAGTCAGAAGTTATAGTTCAGCTAATTTCTTGATGAAATATAAATTCCACAGTTTTCTTTTCTCACATGGAAATCTCTGTGCCACTGAGACTTTTTTCAGAGTCAAGCAGCAGAATGATGAACTTCTCTTTGCATAAAAAGTAGCATTGTCCTGTGATTTCAGTGAAAGTCAAGATTTTTGTTTCTTCATTTGTAAAATCAGAGATAATCATAATTGATCAAATAAGAGTCTATTGACCATTAATGTTTTTAAAGTGATACTTTTCAAAAGAGGAAAAAAGTGTCATTATTTTAAAAACTGCTGATTTCATAGATGTTGATTTCTTCTTTACTGAGATTTCTAGTCATTTCAACTTCTGTCTTTATTCTTGGAGAAAATACTGGATCTGCCACAGAATTAGAATCTCTTTTAAAGAAGCAGTCTCCTCATTCTCTTTACTGGGAAAATACATTATCATTGGTAATATGCAATACTTTCTGATGCAGTTCTTATGATTACTTTTGTCAGGCCAAAAATTGCCCCTAAACAATGTTACAGGGCTTTTCTAGCTGCTTTATGTATCAAATTACTCAGCACTCACACTGGGATTTCAAGCTACTAGAATGTGTACAGACAAGTGACAAACAAAATCTCCTCTAGTATATCTAAGTCTTGATTAGAAGGAAATAAACTTTGGAAAAAGCACATCTCATTCAGTGGGTGCAAGGTAGAAGCAAAACTCATATAATTTACCCTCAAAGTTTGGGATCAAGCCAGAAATTACACTTGCAAACCTGAATCACAGTTCCATTAATACATCTGCTCTCATCTTTGACCTCACAACACCTATCCATAAAGAGACACAAAGTGGAATGTAATGAGACACAATAGAATACGATATAGAACACACAGTAGAAACAGGCATTTTTTAGTGGAGACATCAACTGATTGCCTTTTAAGATTGAATGTAAAGGTTTCTTTCCTGCTCAGTAGTGATTTCAGGTTTCTTTTATCTTCCTGCAGTAACTGTTATCAAATAACTGTACCCTCTAATATTACCATAATTAATACAAATAAATAAAGAAAGAAAATATTTAGTAGTACCAGTTTAGGTGTTGGCTATGTTCTCCTACAATATTTGTGAACTTCATGAAAGCACCACACAATCCCTGTGCCTCACTTTGATTCCCTTTAGCATCTCCAAACAAGATTTGATTGCTTAAGTTTTGTTCTGATCCTCTGTGTATGGCTGAATTTCATCCTAGTGCAGGACTGTTGCTGACAAAACAATCTCCTCTGCTTTGTCCAATTTGGCTGCAAATGACTAAATCAATGTGACCTTCAGAAAAATCTCCTAGATGATGTTACTGTAGCCTTGACTGCCAATATGAAGCACTTCCTATTTACCAGAACTCTTCACAAAAAGCAATTCACTAATTGAACAACATTTCACTGTTGGGGAAACTGAGATAGTTCCTGATACAAGAAGACAGAAAGAACCTAAATTTGAAGGCAACACAGAAGGCAATATTCCAGAAGTTACTATGAAATTTAATATACTGTTACAGTCATGCTCAGGCTGCCTGGTCCTGCCAGAACCTAGACTGTGCAAAATCCTGGTTTTCTTCCTGGTTGCTATGCCACTCTGCAACTTTATATCCATTTTATTATTCTTAGCCTCTAATTCAGTTATGGCAGAAAGCTTTCCAAAGCTCTGAACTCTCAAAGACCTCCGGCCTGGCCTACAAACATACACATTTGATTATTTTTTAATGAGTAGCCCCACTGCAAGTATAGAGAATCAGGGCATATTTAACATTACATTTCAAAAAATTATTGGAGTAAAAATGGATTAATATCTTAGTGCTGCTATTAATTTCATAAATTTCAATCTGCACACTTTGGGACATAAACCTATTTTTAGCTAGACACAGATTAGAGCAGAATTTTGCACTATATACATGTACTATGGCATGCAGTGCTTGAATGAGTATCCTTCACTACAAGGGTGTTGAGGAACTAGAACAGGTTGCCCAGAGAAGTTGTGGATGTCCCATTCCTGGAAGTGTTCAAGGCCAGGTTGGATGGGGTTTGAGCAGCCTGGTGCCCCTGCCCATGGCAGTGGGATTGGAACAAGATGATTTTTAAGGCCCCTTCCAATCCAAACCATTCTATGATCCTGTGTCTCTGATGCATCTGTTACTGACCATTGCTGAAAAGGAGACAGAAAAACTGGAAGGTAACATTTAAACAAGTACTGCAGCTCCTATGCTCCTGCTGACTTTGGTGGTAAAGGATATTTTGAGTAGGTTTTACTCTCAAAAGCTAAATGACAGCTCCAGCCAGGAAGAATGGCAAAAGTTTTTTCAGAGAGACCCACTGCCCTGCAGGACTTAGATGGACAGGCTTTTTAGGGCAACGGGAAAAAGAAATATTTGCTAGTTTTCCTAAAGAACTCTCAGACATTTAATTTCATAATCCAATTTCTTCTTTGATTTTCTTTGGTGCCTCATTAAATATAATTTCTAAGGCAACTCAGTAGATCAGACATCAGATACGCCTTACTAATTTAATCCTTTTTTTGAATATTTTTCATTTTCATTCGTCTTATTTTCTTTCCTAAGACACTTGCCAAAAGTCACTAACTTCTACACAGGAACACAACACTTTGGTCATTATCTTTTGATGTGCTTTTCCCAACAAGCTGACTGACTCCACAGTGATCTCCTTTCCCTTTTTCTCCCCTTTCCCAAACATTTTTAGTCATTCTCTCATCAAGACATATTGGTAGATTTTCATCCCAGGATTAAGAGCTAGCAAGTAATTTTCAATAACTAATACACTCAAACAAAGGCTTGGTTTTCCCTTCTTGGGGATTACCCGCAAGAAGATCTTGATGTGAATTTGTTAGACACTAGAACACTTTTGATATCATTTAAATTTTGTTAATCTCTGCTTGATCACAAATGTTTATGCTGCCTACTTTGTGACAAATTGAAAAAAAGTCATGTAGCACTGATTGTTTCACATGATTTTGTGTGGCAAAAATTGAGGTCACAGATGCAGAAAAAGTGGGCTAAAGTATGAGTGAAAATACTAATTTGCAAACCTCAATAAATTCACAAGTGTATATATGTATATTTCTCTCACTCACTCAATCCTTCCGCACTCGTCTTCATTGGAACTTTAGCCTATGGTAGTTTCCATCACAAAGCTTTCTTGTGATACCATAAGTCTCTCTCCACAGTCATGCATTTGAATTTTTCTACCAATCCTCTTTCTTCAATCTATTTCTAGTTGATTTGGAGACCAATAACATTGCAGAACTCAGACAACGTTTTTCACAGGCTGAATATCAAGGCAATTTCCAAATGGACTGTTAGAGTGCGCTGTTATATTTCCTTTGTTCTCCAGGAGTGAGACCAATGCACAAAGTCAAGAAAGAAATAACAATGGCAGCAAAATTACCACTGCAGAATTATTGCATTCTTGATAAACTGAAAAATATTTGGCTAATCTCCTTTTGATTAAAACTCTTGCACTTTGTCAGCTTTCCAAAATACTGAGAGCCTAAAGACTTGGAAGTTTTGGTATGACTATTCTGTTTCAAGAATCTGAATTGCCTTCATATTACATTAATGAAGCTTCTTCATCTACAGCATTGTTACTTGGAAGTGAAAAAATATTTGAAAGTGAAATAAAGTATCAGGAAAGACAGTAAGAATGTAAAGAAATCATTGAGGTCTACACATAAGACTTCCTTATACAGGGAGAAATTTTGATGAGGGAAATGCAGTCTTTCTATCTGGGAAATGTAGTAGATCAGCATTGCTCAATGTATGTTTTTATCACTGGGACTAGAAACAGCATTCTGCCTGCAGTTTTCAAGATTTAATTGTATTTGAAAATCAGTCTGATGACTAAATCTGGGTAGAGGAGAAGAAACAAAATGGAGAGGTGATGATTCTGTGTCCTAGTCCCTGTTCTGCTACTGAGCAGCGGTGTGACCTTGGACAAGACATTTAAAATCCATGACTTACAGTTTCAGCTGACAAATTAGGCAAGGCTGACCTGCCATTGAGGGGTCTATGAGATTCAATTTTTAACATCTCGGTACAGAACCACTCAAAACTGCAAAATAGAGGCTTTCATTGTTGTAGCTAAAAAAATTGAGACCTCGGCTCAGTAGAAATTAAAAATCAGCGCTTTCTTCTTGTAACCCTGGGGATGATGACATAGATCCACTTGAGTAAGCACAGGAAGATTCTGAGAGACGGGCAGAATAACAAATCATGGAATAAATGAATGAACAGAAACATCCGGCACAAGTTTTCCTAGCTGTCCTCACCTCTGCTGCTTTGATTAATAGGGAACAATGAAGTAAACAGTGCTGGAGGACAAACTAAGCAGCAAAGAATTGTAACTGACAATTTGCTGCTAAAATACATAGTCCCTTGTAAAACCTATTGATTAATGAAGTCTCTCTACCAGCATAAAAAAATACACACACAAGAGAGGGAAGCAAACTCGAGTAAATACTCTCATTTAGAAAACTCAGCATCATGCAGCATTTAATCTGTCTGATATTCAATAACAGCAGCACACACAAGTAACTTTTCTCTTTTGTTATTACTCACCTGGAGCTATTAATCATCAGACTACAAACAAAAGATCAAAAGGAGAGAGGAGAAGTGATGAGCCTATTTCTCTATCGATGCAGCTCTGAGGAGGGCACTGAACCACGGGAGGGGTGCAGAGCAGCCGAGCAGCCCTGGCGGAGGGGGACCACAGTGGGGTATGCACTCAACAGAGAAGAGGTTTACTCTTCTTGCAGCAGAGGTATAGGATGCCATCAGCAGGACCCTGAAGTCACCTTCCTTGCCAGCCAAAGTTTTTAGTACAACACTGCCATCTATTGCCTTAAGTTCCAGATTTGAAGGAGGCTGGATATTACAAAGTGGTCTGTCTTGTGAGATGGTCCCAGATCTGAAAACCTGTGCGGCACCTCCCTAGCCAAACACTGCAGAAGTTACAACCTAGACACGTCCTTTGGCTTTCTAGCCCAAGCTTACTCTCATGTCAAGGCTGTGTAACGGAAGAGAAGCTGAGCAGGCTGGACATTTGCAGATAAGGCAATACAAAAAAGCAGAGATGCTCTAACTGTTCTGTACCAACTAAACCCTTCTGAACCATCCTGCATTACCCCTTTGATTGCCACACTGAACTGGAGATTTATCCAGAAGATGTACAATGGCTCAGAAGAGCTCACTTCAACTGGCTGTCTTGTCAGAGCAATACTAAATAATCCAAAGGTCAAAGGATGAAGAGGACTTCTTGTACAAATTACTGTCTGATTAATAGAATATTAGATTACACTACAGCAGTACTTTCACTGAGTGTAAATGCAGGCAAATGCTTTTGCCTCTTTTCAAAAAGCCCATTTGCAAAGTTTATTCGCTGCTTTCTGTTCAGGCTGGAATGCACATTTCTTAATTCATTCTTGCACACCATTGTACAGCTAGATAAACATAGATATGCAGAAATAAAACAGTGTTGCTTACGGAGGGAGAAAAAGATTCTGGGGCTGGTCAAGAAACACAGACCTGGATGCAATTTGATGAATCCTTCAAGTTTCACTTTTGAAAAAAAAGAATAAGTTGTGTACTTCAGTCTGCTGAGGAAACAGATTTAATTAGGCCCATATGAGGAGAGAACAAAGAGAATTAGACTTTTGTATTGGCAAGGAGTAGACAAGAACACAAAAATGTGTAGCATTAACAATATTAAGTCTTTTATCTACAGGAAGGCCAGGTCCAGAAAGTGTAAATAAATCAGTTGAAATGTACCCATTTTTTTCCTTTCTCAAACTTCAGGCAGTGCTGTCCTATCAATGTTATTAAAAGTCTTACATTAGATTTAACTACTTTACAAGGTTTTTCCTTTTGAAATGGGCTTCTTTAAATCTCTCTTCTCACCTGCACTAGCCACCCATGTGAGCTCAGTCCTATGAGAAAACACATTAACTCTGGGTCAAAGGTCCTAGAGTTAGAGAGAACTGATAGGAAGGATATTCTAGGCCACATGAAATTATATTTAATCCCTCTGGGAATTCTGGAGATACACTAGAGGATTGTCAGTAGGATAATTTGCAAAAAATGTCACCCAAATATTTTTATGGTGGAGGAGCTCTTTTCACAGAGGCAGCCAGCTGCACATCTCCTGTAGGCTCCCTCAGCTCACCTGCCTCTTGGTAATTCTGTTTCATATTTGAATTTTTCCTCTATATTTTCTATATGAGAATTCTTTTATGATCCATCTCCCTCACAAAAAATTATTTTGTTTCCTTGATTTTCATTCTGCTGCAAGGGTCTTTCCCAGTTTATGTTGCTTACCTTCAATTTTTTGTGTTTTGATTTTATTATTTTTAAAAATTGAGGAGGAGTGTAGATGACCAATGAAAGGGAAAAAAAAGCAATGAAATAGTGAGAAGAATAGGAAGAAACACTTGGTAGTGGCACTAAATAATTTTTAACAATTTAGGATATATTGATTAAATATTAAAACAGCTGCAATTCTTATGCCTGATAGACTCTTTTGTATCCTAGGCCAATAAAACTTAGTGTGAGTTCAAACTTCTTCCAGCCCAGGAAATTAACAAAATGACTCTCTATGGTCTCTGTTACTATACTAGCACAGTGAGGATTTATCTGCTTTTTATGTGTGTTCATGAGTGAAACTTCTGTATTCTATTATATATGGGGATTTACTTCATCAATGATGCTATAATGCCCTTGCTTGGATTTATTAAGATTGATCTTAAGTATTCATCCAGAACTCTTACAGCCTCAGCTGATGTTTGGTGTGTAGGACCTAGATGACTACGAATGAGGTGCATTTTCCAAGACATGGCTTCCCACATGACTTCTCCAAAGGAATAATTCTAACAGAGCTTCCACTAACCACCCTTCATGAACTATGTCATCTCTAAAGCTGTTGTGAAAAATGAGTGCATTCAGTTAACGTAAGACTTGACAGTCTAAATCAACCAGTATTTTCTTAGATACAGAGGTTTACACGTAAGCATTTCAACCATAAAGTTACTCATTGACTTGTCTCGTCAGAAAAGCCTTTTCAGTTTTGCCTGCATGTGTCTGACTGTTTCCAGGTATTCAGTCCAACAGCTTCACTCTACCTGAGAGTGAACGAATGAAAATGAAAATTAAAAGGGACCAACGAGTTTAGGCAATGCAAAGCACAGAGAAACACCTCTTGTAGTAATTTTTAAGGTTAGAAAGCTTACATGATTAATCCATATGGGGGAAAAAGGGGAGGTTCTAGAGGCTTTTAGTGGTTGTTGATTTTGTGAAGGGTACTCTTATCCAAATGTGTTTTCTGTCATCTAAGAGGATAATTCCCTTCCTCTTTTCTTCCACTATCCACAAAAAAGGAAATCTTGATTATCACAGAGTCATGGATCTTCCACAAATCATAACAATTTTTGCCTGGTTTTCCAGGTGTCTGTCTGTGAGCTTGACTGATGTTCTTCAGCCTGAATCAGCTTTGAAGTGCAGTCAGTTTTGACTTTAGCATTAACTGAAAGAGAAAGAGAACATAATCTGTCACATACCTGCTCCTTCACTTTTGTTTGGTTACATTATAGGAATACTGAGAGCTAAACTAACAGTGCAGCTGATGCAATAGGCTGTTCCTGACCATGGCAGGACAGGGGAGGCCAGGACCTGACCCAGGCTGGCGATCACCATGCCGGTCAAGAAGTCAGGCCACAGGTCAGAAACGTCAGGATGCTTTGCCTGGCGCAACTCTACTGTAGTAGAGGCCAACAAACTTCGACCATAGCTCGTGCAAGTTCTAAGAGCCCCAGGCTGAGCTTATGTACAGCCCTGGGTCTGTGGGTGGGAGGGGGTGAGGGTAGGAGGGGGTGAGGGTAGGTGTGGGTAGGACCGTGGGTGAGGCTGGCCTCTCCAATTAAGACCCTCAAGGGGCCCTCACAGTTGCCTTGAATACTACTTTAGCCAAAGTAAGAGACTTTGTTTTTATAAACCCTAGGGAATTTTTCCTCCAAAGAGTTGTTCAGTTGCTTTCTGATTCTTTGCAAGATTAGATGGGCCTAGTTCATAGTATCACCTTTGACTGGCAAAACTAGATGAGCACCACCTGACTTAACGACCTAATCTTGGCTCTTTCATCTCTGAAAAAAATAAAATTCAAGCTTATTTTTGTCATGTAGCTACAGGAAAAAATAATCAGAGCATTGATATTCAGGTTTTTAGTATTGTGTTAAATTCCAATTTTAAGTTGATATTTTTTATTCAAATTTGTTTCTATTCCTAAAGAGCTTTTTTTTTTTCCTAATGCTTTGGAAGCTCAAAACTAAATATACTCAAACATTTCAGTTTTCCATGAAATTCAGGTAAATATGCTCAGCATGTTGACCAAAGGTATAATTTCCTAACTTTTGACGACCAAAGGGAGTAATTTAGTTACAGAGATTCAGCTGTGTGCAATGCTTCATGTGTTTCTGTAGGAACTTTGTAATCTGGTTAACTGCAGCTACAACCTTTGCAAGTGCAGATGTTGTCCAAAAGCCACCCACATCTTGGGCAATCTCTTATCATTATGCGCAGTAAGCACTGGGATGAAGATGGATACTCTTTCCCTCTAGCACTGAGGTAATGCTGGACACTATTGGTTTCAGAGAGAGGGAAAGCTGAGCTTTGTAGCCCAGGTGACAATAATATCCCTTGGCTTCAATTGTTACCTGGACTCTAGGGAGGATGTCAAAGGCTTTTTACCTCACCAATATCCAGGCTCTGTCAAATCCCACAGCAGTGCCTTTCAGAGCCTGTAGTCCTAGTCTGTACTGTAAGCGCCTCAGTCAGTTTGTAAACAAAACACAATGAGAAAAAAGAACACTAAGGTGGTTAGACATGAATCAACATGACTAACTCTGTGACAGTTTCTGCCTCGTGAGAAAAAAAAAATCAGATGGGGCATATTCATAGCCTCCATTCCTAATGTTTCTATGGCAATTTTGGCAGCTGGTCTTGTACAATTCATTTCTTCCAAGTCAGCTCGATGTCACACTTTGGCAGTTTTGATCTGTAGCCTCCTAGATTAATACAGCATAAACTATTCCAATTATCACAGCTCACATCAAAAGCTTTTAGTGTAAGGATAATTGAGTCAAACTGTGCCACTGAGAGAGACATACATGGTGGCATCAGGGTGGTATTTGAAAGTCTCTCAAAAATCACAACATATGACTAGAAAACACAATAAATTAATTTTAAAGGTATTCAGACTCTTTTGATTCTTCTTAAATAGTCTAGCTGTCAGTCAATAGAAACACTGTAGATTTTTGTGGTAGATTCAAATGGAAAAGAAGATTTTGCGGTCTGGGTATTTTAAAAATACATGTGGAACATAGTTCTATTCCAGTAAAAATACATTTGCTGTGAAATAGAAAAGTGCATTTTGCAAAGATAAGAACTTCAAAGTTCATCCAAAGCAAGTAGTGAGAAAAGACCTGAACCCAGAGGATAAATATCTACAGAACAGTATGTCTCCTTTTATTATATAATTTTAAAAATCAGTTTGAAATTATAATATTTCGGGAAATCTTAAGAATATTTCTGATTACCAAATTTTTTAGTATGGAGAACAGCAAAACAACAAAACATTATGTGGATAATCTTAGAGAATTCATCACATTCTTTGATATGTTTGGTTTTCTCATTGAGTAGCTCCACATAAGTTGCCAAATGTGTGATATAACTAACATGATAAGGGCCAAAGCCAGCAGCTTAGCAAAGAAAAATGACAAAGGAGTGGATCCCTGAATGTGAAATGTCAAAGATGAAGGAAAGTTGTTTATCTGGGATTCTGTAAGGATACTAATCTGCTTGAAGAGCATTCCTTTTTTTTACCAGACAAATACTCCTTGCTGGTATCTCCACTTGAAATACAGCCTGCACTGTCTTAACTGTTTCTGGCTTTCCTTTGGCTAATGAGCTTTTCCACTCCTGAAGGAAAAGAAACCAAGCTGTGATTCCCTTTAGGAAGCTGAAAGTTCAAATAGGTAGAGAAGAACGGTAGCCACTGTGTGACAGTGATGCAATATGTTATCATAGTATATAGAAGGACATCTACCAACTTTATCAGAATAATCTATATAGCTCCCAATAGGAGTAACATGGAATACAGTATGTTTATACAGTGAAATTTTATGAGCTAAGACACTTAGTAATTTAGAAGTTATTATTTTCTACTACATCCATGAGAACAGCATCATGATGGGGTAATCAAGAGGCATTTTCAATGCAGTTTACAAAAATAAAATCTCTAGTGTCAGTTTTAAATAAAGTTGAAAGAAAAGGGAACTGCACTTTAACCTGCCTTCAGTGGAAATGCTACAGAGAGAGGTTATCAGCAATGTAGCTTGTCTATTATATATAGCACATTTCAAAGGTCTGTACAATATTCTGTACCAACAGACTGTTCACTTTACAGCAAAGGAGAATTAGAATTTCTTACTAAATACTCAGGGGCAAAATTATGTCCAAATAAAGGACCCCAGCACACCTGTTCTGTGACATTCCAGTTCCCCATACGTGTGCATGTCCACCACTGGTACTACTGGCATACGTGGTAAAGTTTGTACCTTTTCAAACACTCTGATAAAGTTCTTGGTAACATTTGGTGTACTACTGTAATTGCTATGCTAAGCCAGAAACTAAAAAGCATAACGATGAGTGTGTAAACAGAAATGCCAATGTGCCTCCAGGGGGTCATAACAGATCTGAAATGTGTCCCTTCAGAAGCACTAGGCTTAAAGAGAAGCATCAGATCTCCTCTGTCTACCTGATCAACATGCAGCAGATGGGCTTTTTTCTGTCTCATTCTATTTCTGTTTTTCACAGATATACAGCAAAAGGTCCACAGCCATCAATACATTAGGTCATCTCCTGTCACTCAGCAGCAAGAGCCATGACAGACAGGAGAAGCTTTAAGAGTTTTCTTACTTCTCCTGTGCTTTCCAGAATCTATCACTGGGTCACATTTCTTTATGTAAATTCTGGGGTTTAATAAAGAATTATGTCTCTGCTCCTTTAACAAAACTCTGGTCTCTTCAGCATTTGTTATGCTGTCTCCAGTGTTCCACTGTTGAGCATGGTTTGCAGCAGAACTGGGAATTATAGGGTCTAATTCAATACTGCTGTGCAGTACAGCATTTATTATTTCTTCAGGCTTTTCCTTTCTTCTCCGTTAAGTAGAGGCAATCTTAAATCACCAGGTATATGACTATGAAGCATTTTCAGATTCAAACTTCATATTATGTTCCTTTTCAGAAAAGAATCTTCAGGCAGGAAAGCATCTTCAAAACAGTAAGAGAATACCTCACATCAGTGATGGACAAACTATATAAGAAAGCTAGAAATATAATGTATAGCCTTTCTTCCACCATATCATAAAAACTCTGGCATCCTTCATTTTGCCATTCATCTTAGGAAGTTTTTATCCTTGAAGAGAAGCCAGCTCACACTTCAGCTCCTAGCTGGTGGAAGGGAGCTGGATGATTGTTGAGATCAAGAACTGAATACTTAGAGAAATGCAACTGTGTTAGAATGTGAACTGCTTTATAACCTCAGATTACCACCTATCTTACTGCTAGTTAAAGGATACAGGTACTTGAGAAAAGTGAGGAGAACTGGAAGCCCTTTCAGGGGGCTGTCTTTTGACCCCATTGTCCAGCTGCGATTTTGAGCTCTGAAGGGTATGTAAAAAAATAGATTAGGTGGTTCTCTCCTGTCTACCTATGCTACAAAGGAGCTTTTCTGCCTGTGCTACATATTAAACAAGAAATTAAATGATTTTTCTTTTGTTCCTCTCAGTAATGGGATTTGAACTGGGACATAGTCATGCTACACCAATGTCTTGGATCTCTCCTCAGTGAGTACTAAAACTATTCGTTTTCTTTTGGGCTAAATTCCCTTGGTCTAGCAACCAATGGCACTGGGATTATTCATACATGTTGGATTTATTATCTATGGTTACCTGGTTGGATCATTTTTCTGCATGCTGAAATGGAACATAATTGGGCTATTTCTCATAACAAATGGAGTGTGCCTGTACAGAAGGAGGTTGGTCTACCTCAGGTTTCGCCTCACTATTTTTAATAGCTCCAGCAGAGAATGGGTTTCACTTCTCTATTGGGGTCTTTCCAGACTAATGTTCTTCTGTTTGTTTAGTGTCACAAAAGTTGGTCTCTGTCATATTTTTATGAGTGACAAAGTAGTAGTAGTCCTGGTCGTTTTTGCATTGCTTCACAAGGTGAACAAGAAATATTCTTGCAAGAATATCTGGGTTTATTTAATTTTAACACAAAATCAGAACACAATTCCTGGGAGACATTCCAGCCTGACAGTTCTTGATTATTATAATAAATAATATAACATAATAAAATATGATATTATATGATATAATAATAATAACATTAAACAGTTCTGAAATGTCTTAATGTCTGATTTTAAACGGATATCCCAGCAAAAAGAGAATTAATATATCTTGGTGGATGAATAAATATTCAGCATAACAAGACTGCTGTTTTAGTGGCCTGTGATGCCTGAGTTTTTTCTTTGTTTATTATGAGGTATAGGTCACAGGCATGCTCCAGCAGAAGAGAAACATTTAGAACTTTTCATTAAAATCAATCAAAATCTTTCTCTTTGAGCCTCTGCTTTTGTTTGGGTTATGCTTTCCTTGTGATTCTTTGATTCACAGCTAAGGAAGGGTCAGACACACAGGGAGTCAGGCACTGTCTTTATTCCTTTAAGCCATTACTCTCAAGTAAGCTACTACGTAGATATGAGAGACACAGCACCATAGCAGCAATCAGATCTGCCTTCCAGAATATTCCTGTGTTAGGCATCTGGGAAGGAACACAGATGTTCACTTTACATAATCTCTGTGTTGGACCTTTGGCTGAGGTGTATGTCTTCATGAAAAATTTTTGTTTATTATAACACAAAATGAAACCTGCAGAAGTCCAAAACACAGTCCCTTACCAGGCACTGTGAAGACATTTAATTCTACCCCAGCCAAAAGCAGCACAAAGAGATACTAATATCTACTGTGCTTTTCTTTCTAAGAGAATAGTGGAAGCCGAAAGCAGGAATGCTTCCAAAAAGAGATCACAGAACTGCATTGCGTATAAGTCAAATAGCAAAAAACACAGAACCATCTAGATACAGACTCTGGCACTTGGATTCTTTGGGAGAAGATTCTCCCCCTCCATTCCACATCACCTGAAATCGTGTGTCCGCCTTTTTGGCCCCCAGCACAAGAATGATGTAGTGCTGTTGGAGTGAGACCAGAAGAGGGCCACAACAATGATCAGAGGACTGGAACGCCTCCCCTGTAAAGACAGGCTGAAAGAGTTGGGGTTCAGTCTGGAGAAGAGAAGTATCTGGGGACACCATAAAGCAGCCTTCCAGTATCTAAACAGATCCTACAAGAAAGCCAAAGAGGGACGTTTTACAGGATAGGACAAAGGGGAATGGCTTTAAACTGGAAGGAGAAAGGTTTAAATTAAGTATGAGAAAGAAATTCTTCACTGTGAGGGTGGTGAGGCACTGGAACAGGTTGTCCAGAAAATTTGTTGGTGCTCCATCCCTGTAAGCGTTTAAGATTGGGTTCAATGAGGCTTTGAAAAACCTGGTCTAGTGGGTGGCATCCCTGCCCATGGCAGGGGGCTTGGAACTGCACAAGCTTTAAGGTCCCTTCCAACCCAAACCATTGTATGATTATTTGGATTATTGGCTGTCAAAAGATGGGAGGATATACCATGGAAAGTGCATCAGACCAGTGGTTCCTCGGAGTAGTCCAACATGCATATCAAAGTTTATCAAGTCAGTCTGTAACCCAGTTTCCCTCTTGCTGTATCAGCTTTATAATTGGAGGAGGATGCAATTCAAGGAGCAAGAGAGCATCAAGGTTCAGTCAATGAATGACAACTCTAAGGATTGTCTGTATATGTTCCCCTCTCTCTGCTTTTGTTGTAGCCAGTCTAAAAGTAAAAATAACAGTTGTAGATGTTCACATGTTTTGTTTTAGCTGCACAGGTAAAAGACAGAAGGAAAATAGAGACATAAGGAAGGAAAGTGGCTTCTCCCTGTATGTAAGTGGCAGACAAATACTTCCACTTCCTAGTCTATTACCTCTCTTTAGCTTCTCCATTTGCTATACCCTAGTGACATCTATTGTATGGCAAAAAAGATAGCTTGCAGTTTATCCTGAAGGTCAATGGATTGGTAACTGATAGTCAGGATGAATCCCTAAGGACTCATTGATGGAAGAGCCTTTAAAACCAGGGTACTTTAACATGGTCACTGATTGCACCTGTGACATTATTGCAAAGTCCTGCTGGTCTTCAGATTTGAAGTCACAAGGGTCTTTATAGGTCAAAACCAATCATTTGTATTGCACTTGGAAAACAGCACCCATGTTTCAGCTCAGTGCCTCCTGCATCAGCTCTCCTTCTAATATGATTTATGCTTTATTTCCATGTATAGCGTATTGCAGTGATCCAATTCCCAATAAGTCAGGCATGGGTGCGAGCAGCAGTGTATTTACATCTGCAAGTACACAAACAAGTAATTTTGGCACAGGAAGGTATAGCCACAGCTAAAAGTCTTACAGCCCTTCATCTTCATTCCTATGTCAGATAAAGAAAATATAGAGCACTACACTGATGATCTGAAGGATTGCTAAAAGCAAAGAAATGCACTATTACATTGATCATTTTTTCCCTAACAATGCAATGAATGCAAGATTGAGAGATGCTGCCCTTTAATTAGGTTAAAGGGCATTACAAATGCTAAGCCTCATTTTTTATTTTTTTCTCCCTTACTTATAAAACTTAAAGTTGCAGTTAGTTGCACTGAGAACAAACTTAAATATCTAACTTCCCAGAGACATAGCCAAGCTATATTACCTCTTTGCATTAATGTGGTCTAATAAATAGTTTTCAGGAACACATATTAGTTAAAATTAGAAATGCTTTCAAAAATTAATCTAGCTCCAAATTTGCTTGTTACAGCGGATATAGTTTATAATACTTAAATATGTACAGCATGCTTATTTCTGTCTAGCATTTCTTTTAGTGGAAACAGTTGACAGAAATAATTTTTAAAAGTGATTCTTTTACAAAAGAATCCCCACAACTTTGCATTCTTAAGGATGAGATCCAGTCTTGCTTTACATCAGTTTACATTTCACTGACTTTAACAATGCTTCTCCTTATTTTCACCAGTCTAAGGGAGTTCTGAAACAGGCCCTAAATTTGTATTAATTTGTATAAATGCATACCTAGTTATGATGTAGACTAATAGAGTATGGCACACAACTCATCATGTATTTCTCCTAGACAATTTTCTGCTCTTGTATATTTATTACAATCCTTGCAATTTTGGTTGGGATTTTTTCCCCTCAAAATCACAGTTTACAGAGTTCTATTATTTTACAAGACATCCAACTTTCAGTTTTCTTTTCAGAAAATAAGCTTCAAGTTCTCATGGCTGCTAGGAGACATTTGGAAAGGTTAATCTCAAAGGATCAAACACTAGAAGGCAAATAATATAAAGATCCCAAGGGATATTACTTTTAAAATCTCATGATTTTTAAACCAGTTTTATGGGATTAAAATTGCAGCAGGGGAGATTGAGGTTAAGCATTAAGAAACCCTTCTGCTGTAAGGATAGTAAAGTAGTAGGACAGTTTGTCTAGAGAGCTTGTGATTTTCCACCAGTGAAGGTTTTTAAGAGCAAGCTGGACAGGTTGCTACCCAGGAATGTTTAAGCTCTCGTTGATTCTGCTTTAAGTGGAATAGTAATGAGGTCATATAGTAAGTTATCTCTTGCCCCATTTTCCGTAGTAATGATTTATGTAGCCTAATTTACAATTTTTAACATGTTGGGTTAACAATGAAAAATGCAAAATTGCTTCGTCTAAACCACCAGCAGTCATTGCTTGTAGTGCATTTCTTATCAATATTGCTAAAAAAATCTTTTTAAAAACCAACTTCAGTAGGAAAAAAGGAATGGATCCATTTGAAATAAGCTAGAGTTTTCCCACAAAGTCCCGTCTATATATTCTAAGGGATTTCTACTCAGGATATTTTATCAGTCCCAATGGACAGGTTTGTTTTCATTTTCATTTTTTTCTATTTTCATCCAGTTTTCTTACTTTGTTATTATACTAGTATGACTTTATTTCTAGAATGTTCACTTTTTAAAAATTTCATTCAATTGTGATCTTTACAAGTTCTGTTGGACAGTTGCCCAGCTGACACTTAAGGTGGCAGCTTTCTTATATGAAAATAAGTTTACCTTGTTAGCAACTGAAAAACACAGGGCAATAAATACTTGGGCGATGACTTTTGAGGTAATTTGCTCTGTGCGGACTCTCAGCTGTTAACACAGAATGAATGCAGTGCACAGCATGTATAATATGTGCCTTTGGCACAACAAATCCTCAGAAGTTTTCCGGCTCTGTAAGAGAGAAGGGTCTGGAGGACTGAAGATACTGTTTCCTGCCCCACAGCCTGAGGTCAGAGCACACAGCTGAAAGCCTTGGAGTGCAGCAGATACTCCAGTAGACACCCCAGTAACTAGATAGGTATCTCGTATACCTAACATGAAATGCAGAAAAATTACATGAGGAACATTTCTTTCCAGTAGATATATCAAGAATTTTTATGGAAGAAAACCTCAGAAGCATGTGTAATGCTGAATATGTAATGTTCTGCACTCATTCTGGATATTGAATGAAGAAAAGGTCTTATATAGAAAAAAATGTATATCAAAACTGCTGATATAATGCATACTTATTAGACAAAAGAATATTGAAGTTACCTTTCCCCAAGCAAATCAAGTACTAGTTTGCCATCAAGCATTGCTTTGCTTCATGTTATTAGCCTAAATAAATTACTTCTGTAGAAAAGAAAAATATGCACAACTCTTAAACTGCCCCTCCCAATAGGATGCCAATAGGATTCTGTTATCAATCTTCAAAATAGACCTTTGTTCTTGGAGCTTATTTATGGTTTATTTGATCTGAAGGAGACTTTTTATTTTTGTGGTTACTGCTATGGTTTCTGAATTGGCAGAAAGTTATCTACACTTGGTCTACCATACATAAGGGAGTGCAGTGAACCAAATTATGTTTCTGCATCTCAAAAGCTGAGGGATTCCTAATATATTCTGTGCTCTGTAGGCAGAGGAAACCATCTGCCATGACCCAAGAAATGGTTAGAAGAATTCCCAGAGAGGACCTTCTGAGTCCCTCTGCTGACTCCCAGCAATTCTGTTCTTTCTATACCTGCCAATAAAATTGCCTCAGCAAATCTTATGCATTTCTAATGCAGTGCTGTGCTGCTGGTGCTTTGGGTTGGGCACAAGTTTACACTAGAAAAAAATACACAAAAAAGGCAAAGCCTTAAACTGCAAATGTGACATATTTTGTCCCAGCCTTTATTATTAGAGAAGTTGAGTGTCTCAGCTTTTAAATAAAAGGAATGCTGTACTCAATCTCTGGCACTTGTTCTCCTCCTACCTTAGGAGACCCAAACCAGGGACTGAAGAATCCAAGTATAATGTGGTCATACTATTAATTCAGTTTCAATTTGTCAGTTCCTGGTATTCCATTCACTAAAGAGTGGAGCCAAGTACAGGGACCCATTCATTACTAGTCAGAAAATATGTTTTTTGTTTTGGTTAGCTATGTTTTTATTCCCAGAGGGTGAAAAAGTTACTGAGAATCAATAGAACTACCTTTTCTTTTTGCAATAACAGAGTTAATGCTTTTCAATGGCAAAAGATGCAGCCTTTCAGAAATGTCTTTCTCAACATCTCTCTTCTGAAACTTCTCACACTCTCTTGAGATTTTTAAAAAGTCAGCCTAAGTATAAATAAAGAAATATGTAGTGTTCTTAGGAAGGGTTATAAAAATGAATCAAAACAATATGCCTTTTGTTCCTACAGCAAATAGACCAAAAATGCAGTTGGTGTCTTCCTCGTAAAAGCGTAATTTGTTAGATACACAAAAGAAACAAAGATCCAAAACCTGCTGCCAGTTAAGCCTGTCTAAATCTGAGTAGTCATTTTGTCATTCAAAACTCTCAGCCTCAGATGGTGGAATTGAGAGAAGATATTGAATGAAAACAAAGTCTGTCGTTTAAAATTCTCTCTCTCTCTACAATGTAAAACCCTATTGGTGCCATTAAGTCAATGGATTTCCTGTGAATATAGTGTAACATGTAATTTCCCTTCCTTGTCTCTGAATACACTTAACACAAGAATAAAGCCTAAATTCTTTTGGGGGAGCTGAGGTGAATCCATTTCTGAGCATTTTGTTTATTTTTAAGGTAAAATAGAAGAATTAGGTCACTTTCACTAAATATTTGTAACATTCTAATTGTGAATAAGTCTTAATGGGGATGGATTGAGAGTATGAAGAGCGGAAAAGTCAAGAGTTGGTGCAGATCTTAAATAGGCATCAAGGCAAGAGCAGGGCTTAAGTAGAGACTAGAGCAAGGAAGAAACTTCAGGAAAACCAAGAACAGAAAGCCTTGAGAAGGCATCCTGCACCACCCAGAGCTGAAAGATATGACAAGATGACCCATTCAAGAAAGGTGAAACAGGCCCCTTTCAGAGCCATCCCTCTGATGTAATGATATTGTGGGAGTGACAGTGGCCATTGCTCATAGGCTTTGCTCATCCTGGTGGCATTAAGTGCCACCATGACCCCCATTTCTCACCATGAGTGCTGATGATGATGTCATTGGTCAACTCCAGGCAGACAAGCATGCAATAGTGCCCTTTTTAAAAAATAGATCTTAATGTCATGTACTGTTGCTTGCCTGATTCCAGCCCATGTCTCTACGAAAAAGCTGAATTATCAATAATCTATGTTTTGTATTGCTGGTGATGTGCATGTTCAGATACGTTGGAATGCAAGCTCAAGTCCACAACCTGTTTCAGTTCTAGAAGTGTCTGAAGGTGACAGAATAGCATTAACATCTTCTTTGCTAAAGTAATTAATAGATTAATAATGGTAGCTGAGTGCTCATAGTGATTTATGTGACAAGCCAGTTAATCATCCAGGTATAATAGTAAAAAATTAGGAGCATGCACTTCAGAGTAGGGTCAAAATTAGAGATCAGGAAGTCATTTAGCAACCGTAGGAGAAGATGAAGAATACAAAAGGTGAAAGGAAAAGAACATCGTGAAATATGTGAACACTGGGAAATAGCTTCTCATATTTTTCTTCTAAATTCTAATTTAATTTTGAGAGCTTTGAGGAGCATGAGGACTCTGCATCATAAAAGTCTCTAAACTTTATTATTCTTTAGAAGAACACCTTGTGTGCACTTCTCCCTCCCAGCACAACAGCATAATTTGTATCATATTGTGAATAATATGCATAAATTGTATAGCCCCAAATACTAATATTTGGAGAATGGCTGTCGGAACCCAAGTACAGCTATGCAAAAACAGTTAAAGCTTGTATCTTTCAGGCTATTTTGTACTAAACACTACATTGTATCTGAAGCAAACTGCTAAGAGAATTGTACTGAGTAGAAACACAGAGCTGTTGGAATTTTTAGAGCTGAATTTGTCTGGAATACAGTGAGAAGAGCCTTGAACTTGTATCAACAAGCAGTGGGTTTGTAGAAGACCTTTGGCAGATTGTATGATTTCTATCACTAACAAGTTCACTTAGTGTGTGAAACTTTTTGTTATTGCTCAGGAGAAAAAGATCTTCTCATGAGTATTTAAGGAATATTTATTTCAGTATAAAAGCAAGAAATATTTATTTCCTTCTTCATTTAGAATGAAATGAATTGAATAGAATAGAATAGAATAGAATAGAATAGAATAGAATAGAATAGAATAGAATAGAATAGAATAGAATAGAATAGAATAGAATAGAATAGAATAGAATAGAATAGAATAGAATAGAATAGAATAGAATAGAATAGAATAGAATAGAATAGAATAGAATAGAATAGAATAGAATAGAATAGAATAGAATAGAATAGAATAGAATAGAATAGAATAGAATAGAATAGAATAGAATAGAATAGAATAGAATAGAATAGAATAGAATAGAATAGAATAGAATAGAATAGAATAGAATAGAATAGAATAGAATAGAATAGAATAGAATAGAATAGAATAGAATAGAATAGAATAGAATAGAATAGAATAGAATAGAATAGAATAGAATAGAATAGAATAGAATAGAATAGAATAGAATAGAATAGAATAGAATAGAATAGAATAGAATAGAATAGAATAGAATAGAATAGAATAGAATAGAATAGAATAGAATAGAATAGAATAGAATAGAATAGAATAGAATAGAATAGAATAGAATAGAATAGAATAGAATAGAATAGAATAGAATAGAATAGAATAGAATAGAATAGAATAGAATAGAACACATTCAGTTGGAAGAGACCTACACAGATTATTTAGTCCACCTGTCTGGCCAAATGTTAAAGAATATTGTTAAGGACATTTTCCAAATGCTGGCAGGCTTGGGGCACCGCTCACCTCTCTGGGAAGCCTGTTGTAGTGTTTGACCACTCTCTCAGTAACAAAAATGCTTGCTAATGCCTAAACCTTCCATGGTGCAGCTTTGAACTGTTCACTTACATCCTATCACTGGATAGCAGGAAAAAATGTCTAAAAAATTAAGCCTTTAGGAGGTTTTGACCCTAAAGACATGCACACTATGTGGCCAGAAACAAGATGGTGCTGAAAGAACCCAGCAGTAGGAAAATAAAAGTAAAAACATAGGTCATACAGAGGCCAGCTTACCCCTGTTAAGCAATAAGTACAGTGTAGGGTTTAGTTGTGTACAATTGCGGACGAGCTGGGGGTCAGCTTCCAGAGAATAGGGATCCTCTTAACAGAATAAAAGAGTAAAGCCAGAAAAACACACCCAATATACCATTTCTGTCCTGAATTTTCTTTGACTGGAAGTTGAAGGTTGAGAGAAACTAAAGAGGTTTCTTGACTTGGAAATAAAGGGACCAGCAGAGAAATTATTAATGCAAAGGAAGAAACTAACAGAATGCTCTGATTGTACAGAGACCCAAAAGTACTTAATAAAGATGTAAAAAAGAAAACATGTTTCAATAACCAACCAAGGAATAAAATTTAGGCCATATGGCTGATGCCAAACAGCTATCTAAATAGACATATCAGCCTCTGCCCTTATACCATCAGTGTTCATGTTCAGAATAGTTAATACTCCTTTAGGAGCTTCCTGAAGACTGTTGTTTTGATTTGCTTTGGGATGTGAGATTTTTCTGTAGAATATAAAATATTTTTTATGCTATTGAGTTTAATAAGATTTAGTGATATTTTTATCTGGGAGAAAGCCAGCATCTAGAGAATCCTGGCAAGTCTTGAGGGAGAGGAAGAGGTGTTGGGTTAAAGATTAAAAAAACCCAAACAATTCCAAAGCAGAAGAAAGTCCAGGAAAAAGTATACCCTGGAGTTAATGCAGAAGTCTGTACAGACAAATCCTAATAATTTTGAGGTCGTCATCAATACATCAATACAATCTTTTCAAACAAGAAAAAGAAACAGTGGTGAGAAATTAGTAT
Organism: Aleadryas rufinucha; assembly: GCA_013397815.1. NCBI lineage: Eukaryota > Metazoa > Chordata > Aves > Passeriformes > Aleadryas > Aleadryas rufinucha. The sequence goes on along the minus strand of VZTH01013935.1, from coordinate 314,730 downwards.
TTAACTGAAAATAGCCACATGGAAAGATGCCAGTTTGCACTGTGACTCAAAAACAAGAGGTCAGGTTGAAAACCTTCAGGAGGTAATGTAAGCTGTTAGCACAGATTGGTCGGTCATTTCTGAAATCAAAGTTCCAGCCCTATATGATGTGTTACTTTGATCATGCTACACTACTTACTGGAGCAAACTAATGAAAAAGGATTTTGTAAGTCATTAAGGGACTGGAAACCTAAAATAAAATGGTAAAAACTTTTAATGAAGAATAATAATACTACAGATACTGACTTGGCATATTACAAATGTAAGAAATACAGCAGAAAAGCTACACTGATCTCACATGAAAAAAATGCCTCCTGAAGCAAAGCAGGCATAGATTTTTTTGTGTCAACTGCAAAATTTGGTACCTGTTGTAGATAATTTTTCTTGCTTCCCTGAGAAGTTGCTATTGGGAGACCTTTTGAAGCATATATAATAGTTTTCAATTAAGTTTTGGACAATGGACTGGGAATAAAATAAGTGGGAAAAAAAAAAGAGAAGTTCAGATTCCATTAGGTACATTCAGAGTAGAAATGGTGAAACCTGGTTTATCATTCATAGAACTGATAAGTTTGTAATCTTAGAAACTCATGTCTAAAAATCTCCAGATTTTTGGAAGTAGACAATTCAGGTGGAACAAGAAAAGACAAAAAAATCAGTTTGGGTTTAGTATGGAAGCAACTAACCAACAACATACACATCAGATACAAAAATCCGGTTCAGTGAACAGAAGGCTACTGCAAACTTGAAGACAGAATTACTGTATTTTTTTCCTAGTTCTTTTGCACTTTCCTAGCTATTTACTGCTGGATGCTTTCAGAGAAAGGAAAAATGGGAATGATGAGGACAGACTAGCTATAAGGAAGGATCTTCCTTGATATAAGGAAGAATTTTTTTACAATGAGGATGGTGGAACACTGAGACAGGTTGCCCAGAGAGGTGGTAGATGCCCCATCCCTGAGAACATTTAAGGTCAGGTTGGATGGGGCTCTGAGCAACCTGATCTATTTTTTGATCTGAGCAACCTGATCAAATCTAGTTTTGATTGAGAAGAGAGAACGTGGTTAGACTTCACCAAAGAAGTAAACCCCTGATTATCCACATTAAAAGAAGAATTGATTAAGAGACATCCCCTTTTCAGCCCTTACAGATACTGCATCCCCAATGTCTTCTGAGTGGCCAGGTTAAATTACAGACTGGGGTCTCCCTGACCACACCACTGCTCCTGGCTCAGACTGTTGGTGTGTGCACTCCAGAAGGGCATTCTGAACTCACCCAGGCAAGACATGATCTCTGCAGGCTGGCTGATGGGACTGTCAGTCACATGCTACTGTCACTAAGCCAGTCTGTGACTGAAGTGGCTCTGACTCCAACAGCCCTCACAGACTGATGCAGGCTGTATTGTAGATCAAAGCTTTTCTTACCAGCCCCTGTCATCAGCAGGACCTGGAGCTTGTCCCCTGCCCATGTGGGGCAGAGGCAGAGGAACACCCATTTCTGTAATTGTGACAGCTCTGAACAGTTGCTTGGGGGTTCTGAAATATACCTTGGCTTGAACTCCAGCTGTGATTAAACTTGTTTCCAGCAGACAGCAATTTAACATAAAACTAGCAAGAATAAAGTGAGAATTTTGACAAGGTGTCATCCAAAAGATTTTTCCAGCACACAGGGAGGCTGTTGGAGATTTCTCAGTATAATTCCTAATATGACAGGGACTAAAGCTGAACCTTTGGTCATTCATTTTAAATTTAAACCTTCCTGGGTCACTATGCTAAAACCACTCAAGATATTTTTTAATGCAGAAGTCAAAGAAGGAATCAATGTAATTTAACTTGAAAATCCAGGCTGCAAAATCAAGCATCAATTCTGAGAGGTGGATAGCATCAAACTGTCCTCTGATGAACCGTGAAGATAAGGCCATAATAGAGAAGTCATAGCAAAGACTGGTCAGTGGAATTTTCTTTTACAAAAAGCAGAATATGTTATAAATTCTCATCCTACTTTTCCAAGTATTTGGAGATGGATTTGTTGTGTTGAAATCATAAAGTCATGCTGTAAACATTGTTTTAATAAACTAGTGCACACTTCACAAACTGTGAATTTTCAATTCTTACACATGATATGGAACAATTTTCAGGTGGAAATTATCTTTCACTTAGCTGAGACAGAGATAGAAAAAAAGAGTAGTAAGGGGGTAATTCTTCTGATAAGAGTGTTGACCTAAGTTAAATATTTCATGGAGAAATCAAATGAAAAATAATAGTCTCAGTAGTCTTCCAGAATACGATATTCTGTCTTCAGCTGTTGGAAAAATACATGAGATTCCCAATTACAAACTCAGTGAACCCAAACTGAGCACCAAAATGGCACAGAAATAATGTAGTATTTGAGAGTCAATGTGCGATAGTATGCATAATGAAGCACCTAAAGTGAGGAAGGGAATAATGTTTTATAGTAGAGAAATTGAAAATTATATAAAATCAAAAAGACAATTATGAAAGTCATCAACAATTTAAATTCTATTAAAAGTAATCTTTAGTGTGAAGGTCATTGCATCTTCAAGGTACTAATTTTCTCTTTTGTTATCTTACTCACAAGAAGAAAAAGGTAAGCAAAATGAAACTCAGTTCTTGCTCAAAAATAGACCTGGGAGCTTCCAAGAACAAATTGATTGCCCAGAAATAGGATTTTTATGGAACTATGAAACTTGATGTTCCTGTAATCTCATTTATGCTCAACTACACTTTCATTCAAGTAAAATACCTTGATTTGAGTCTTGTTCTATGCAACCAGTCAGTGCTGACACTGCTGTAATGGGTAAAATGATCCATTGCAGGTTCTTCAAACATGTGTTTTCTCTAGACGAAAGGAAATATCATTTGGAATTTAAAAAATTGCAGTGCATTGACCCATCTTGTGTTTCTTTTTAAAAACTTCTTTTTAGTCTCTGCTTTCTATATAGCATAGAAGGGTCTGAGTGTATCATACACATCAAAATAAATGTGTACTTCCAAAATGCACAGCGTTATGATGAATGAATGAATGAATGAATGGATGAATGAATTAATGAATGCAGACTTTCAGGCACAATGACCAAGTATCCCATACTCTCAGGGAAGGTGGAAAAAAGTCCATGAGTGGAAGCTTGTTATATCAGGTGCACAGATGAGCCTGATCTCCACATTTTCAAATGGAGTGGACTGATATAATTAATATGACATATTTAATTATTCATCTAAATAATATATGCACCCACACATGCCTCTTCCAGATCCAGTGTGGTTTATTGCCTGCCATTGAAATTGTTGTTCATTAAAGCAATGACATCCAAAATATGTAAGCATGAAATCATATGTATTTAATGTAAAAAAAGACATCTGAACCAATTCAAGATGTCACTAATTTGCTCAAAGTATCTGTTGGTCATGAATCCAGCTTTGGTAATGCCATTCAGCAGTGTCATTTTGACCACAGCTTGAAACATTAACAGTCTGCATACAGTGATATCAGGGGTCTATTTGTGGGCTTATCTCCAAACTGCATCACTGAATCTGCATTATAGCATCTGAGAGGTACTTACGGCCTGTGGCCCCCTGCTCAAGTAAATGGATGAATTGAAGCCAGTGGTAAAGAATATTTCCTATTCTTTTCAAGGCTGGGTTATTACCTGGGAATTACAGGTTGGGACTCTGTGAGGCAGCGTGTTTGGATTCAGTTTGTTGAGGGACAAACAAAACAAACCTGAGGGAAGTATATGTAGAGCATAAATATTACCTACACTGAAATTTTTCCTGACAAATTCTCCTTAATCTGGTATGGTTTTGTAGCAGTTTGAAGCTGGCTAAGTGCCAGGCACCCACAGGAAAAAAATCTACTTATTTTCCTCTGCTATTTCTGAGCAGAGGAGGGGGAATTGAAAACTTCATTTTCATGAGTTGAGATAAGGATTATTAAAAAAAAAAAAAAACACTTTAAGGCAAAACAGGCTCAAAACTTAAACAGTATAAAGAAGATTTATTATTAACAGAATTAAAAGTAAAAAGGGTAATAAGAACCAAAGCAAACCTTCAGAACACCTTTCTTTCCCAGTCCCTCTCTCTTTCCAATGACCGTGCAAGGAAACAAAACATGGTGTTTTGGTCAGTATCTCACTTCTTAAAAATCTTTCTTCAATATGCTTAAGGAAAAGAGTTTCTTCGGCAGTGCTGTGGGATCCTTCCCACGGGAGATAGTTCTTTGCAAACTTTTCTAGCGTGCTTTTAACTTCCACAAGCAGCAGTCCAGCCCAAACCTGCTGCAACATGAGTCCCTGCAATGTGAGGGCCAAGCAGTCTTCCCACAACTGCCCGGTGTGGGTCATTTTAGTTCATGGGGTTTAGTCTTTTAAGGATGAGCTGTTCTAGTTTGGAAGCGAAGGCTCTCTTCCTCTATTTCTAAAAGGAAGGGTCCTCTCTCTCTGTTCGAGTTCCTCACTAGACTACAGGTTTTCAGCATCCACACGCTCCAACGTGAGTACTCTTCTTCACGGGCTGCATGTGGATCTCTGCACCCCCCCATGCACCTCATGAATTACAGGGAATCAGTTTGTTGTTCTATAGTCCTCACCACGGCTTGCAGGAGAATCTCAGCTCCGGCGCTCAGAGCACCTCCTTCCGTCTCTTTTTTTTTTTTTCCACTGACTTCAGTGCCACCATGTTGGTTTTCCCCACGTGTCCTCACTTTTCCTTTTTCTCTGACTTGGAAGAAAGTTGATGTCTGTAAGCTGCGGTTGAGAGGTTGATCTCATCCAGGCTCCACATTGGGGAATTTCTCACCATGTCTCTCGCTGCTGGCCATGTCTCTCGCTCACCAGCACCGCACAGGCACCTCTGGTCTCAGGAGGGCCCCAGCCGGGCGATCCCGGCCTCAGGAAGGCCCCAGCTGCACAGCCCCCAGCAGCCCCCGCTGGAACTGGCCCTGGCCGCCACCTCACCACCACTCAGGAGAAGAAAGAGAGCTTCCCATGGTTTTTCCTTTCCTAAATATGTCATCACAGAGGCGTTACCAACTTGTCTAACTGGGCTACTAACCTGCCCATTGTCAGAGCCTTCAGTGATTGGCTCTGTGCCGGACATAGAGGTTTCGAGCAGCTTTTCTACCACCCCCACCAAAAACCAGGCTGTGCTAAACCAACACAGGTTTTTAATTTGTTCTTATGTAATTGGACTCAATTATACTTCTGAAAAAGCAAGACCCTTCAAAATCTGGAAATGTTCTACTATTGCTTAAGATGTTCATCTTGTTGAGTCATGACTGTCATAAGCCAAACTGTAGATGTACAACACAAGGATGAGTATAGTTCCAGTGCTAACTGATGAGTCTTTAGCCTACTGACCAGATGACGTCCCAGCATTGGTTGCGTACTGTGGACATATTCCCTTATGGTGGCACCTCACTAGGCTATAGTTATATGAGGCTTCCAGAGCCAGTCAGTAGGTCCCTGATATTAATGTGCAACAGGGACTTACTGATAGGGGTCCCTGATATTAATGTGCAATCAGGGACCTACTGACCTCCAGCCCTCTCACCTTTCACTGGTGCACGTAAGCATGCATATGTACAAATGGTATAGCCAGGAAACAAACTAGAAATGCATCATTTTTGCAACCGCAGATAAGTATTCAGTCCTGTCAGCAGAGACTGTAACTGAAGGTAAACAGCAGTTCTACTGAATATTCAATTTGTCCCATAACTTTTCAGTAAAAATAACAAAGATCTCTTTTGCTATAAATAATACAGATTACTCTTTCAGAATTTCATCACTTCGTCAATGCTGTCAGAAGTATGTAAGGCAAAATGCCCTGCAATATCAGTATTTCATACGTCACATTGACACTCTCCACAGCTTTTTCTTTAGGCTTCAGTGGTTAGAGTGAAGATGGGCGAGGTGGCATTAGCTAACTCAAGTGCTTTACTGCCATCTTTCATTTCAGATGAACTTATTCAGGGACAGCCTCTTCCTCTGGCGTAACATTGTATGGGTCTTACTGGCTCTTACCTCTTAGCTGTTACGAGCACCAGAGGGAACAAAATAATTCCTACTTGATTTTAAAAAAGTTATTTTGGAGCAACTTTTAATTAGCAACTATTGCAGGTGTCCGGAACAAAAGGGCTCAGAATCTACTTGATTTCAACAAGTAGATTCTGAGATTTCAAGTAGTCACATTAGAATGGGTGAGAAATGGGATTTCCATGTTCATACCTTTCCCATGTCTTCATTGCATGACAGGATGACCAAGGCACAATGCCTTTGCGCACTTGGGTTCCTAATAATGTATTATAACACATCTCCCTGGCGACACAGGCTACTGAAAGCACATCAAATTTGTCCTCTGCTCACTAAAATTTCTTACTATAAAATACTGAATTGAGTTCAAAGTCACAGCTTCCCCTAGAAATATTCAATTGTCTCGACCTGGCATATCTGAAATTTGAGCAGGAATGACAGCTTGGACCTTGAACCCTTTTCAGTGATAAGAAAGTTCATGTGTGCAGATGAAACTGCCTTAGAAATTAGTGTAAAGCTGTCATTGAATTCTCCCAGGAGCAAATGGCCATTACAAGTCTCATCATTACAAGCCCCAGCCAAAATACAAGGTTTAATTCTTTGATTTGCCTTTTGTAATGTATTTAACTTCTCTAACAGATATGGAAGAAAAGTAATACAACATTCAAAATAAGACATTCTGGGCTTCTTTCTACAGAAGAAGGGCAAGACTACAAGATACATATTGCAAAGGGCAATGTATTGCCTAATCCTCCTAATTTATTAGCACAATTGAGGTCAAAGGCCACTTCTAGGGCAGCTGATCCACATGAACTTCCCCAGTCTCCTCAGACCCTTAGGAGTAATCTTGGATTGGACAGAAAGAGATAGAAGGCACAAGACAAAGCAAAAGTGTGAAAAAATGGCTGAGACAGAAAAATAATGAATCAATGAACAGTTAATCAGGAGGGCAGATTGTCAACACAGCTCCTGAATGCTCTAACTGCATGCAGCAGCAGCAGCAGCTGTTTGCTCTGTGCTTAAAAGCAGCAGCTCTTCTGACAATGTAAATTCCATTAAAGAATTTTAGTTATTTAAAAGGTGATTAGATTGTAGTAATTTATTCTAGTTTTATTACAATGGTTTTTTTCCTTAGGGATCCTAAAAGGCTGTTATCATTTCTCATAAAGCACTTTTACTCCTAATAATCAATACCGATTTTACTTTACCATATAATTGCTTAGATTTATATTCTTGTTTTGTGTGGGATTTAGGTATTAATATAATTAAAAAGAAATGAGATAGAGTGTTTTGCTTGGAAGTTTCACATTAAAAATAATTAGCTTTTCCTCTCATTTCCAGATGATACAGAAACGTTTCCACAGAACTATTTATATTGAATATGAAGAGTTTTAATAAATAAGGGATAACAGGGCCTTTCTTTTGGGAACATCCAGGTAACAATAAAGGTTCCTCATCTAGATGAGGTGAGAATTAGGGCCTTCAGAAATTTGAGGAGACACTCAGTTCATTTCCAATGTGCTATCACATGTTAATCAAAACCAGTTAAATAATTCAAACAATAAAGTTCTGACCAAAGTCATTTTGTATGTGAGAACCTTTATGCTAACTGTTTGTGATAACCCCTCTCTCCCATATAATTAGAGTAGCCTGTTTTTCTTTGTCGAACCTAACTGTTTGCTAACTCAGTTATGTCCCGTAGTTCCCACTTAGATTTATCTGCCCCAGACAGTTTTTACCAGTCTGCACAAAAACCCCCAAACCCTTGGCACAGAGTCTCCTACAGAGTACTTTGCCAGCTCTTCTGTTCTGTGTCCTGCAGGGATATATTTTACATATCAGAAATGAGATGGCAAAGAAAAAGAAGCATTTTTCAAAAAGAAATTCAGCCTTTTACTTTCCATGCATTTGAGGGCAAGTAATATTTTTGCAGAAGGTTTTCTTTTAAAATAAGAATTAAAGGAAATTTCATGCCCTATCCTCTGCAACTAGCTGATCTGATCTGTGTTTACTGCCGAGACAATCAGAAGTAATCAGACTGAAAGAAGCAGAAATTTGTTTTTCTCTCTTGGAAGAATTGGTATGTGCTTCAATGTGATGTGTATTTTGGTTTTTTTTCAAAGGTGTATACTGGATCAAAATTAACTTACTTCCATACTGTGAATGGGTAGGTACACCAACTAGAACCCAGTGTTGCAATTAAACCCACTTTGCACCTTTATTTTATAAATAATCTGGAAGGCATCTCAAAAATCAATAAATTACATTGTCTTTATCATTTTCCATTTATATAGTGCCATTTCTACAATGAATTCATACAGGTTTCCAAAGCACTTTCAAATTATATGTTTAAAAGTTACCTTTAAAAGTATTAGGAAACAGCCATTTCAATTATGGTGTATGGAGGACATTAAAGGGTGAACACAGTACTAGATGTCAAGACAAGGAGTGCAAAATAATACAGTCCTTTTACTCTGCATAAAGCTATGGATTCTAGATCTGAGGTGAAGCATCTAAGACACTCTGAGAGTCACAATAAATAGCAATAAAGTTATAACATTCTGTCACGGTTTAACCTCAAGCGGCAATTAAGTACCACACAGCTACTCTCTCGCTCCCCCATGCCCAGTGGGATGGCAAGAAGAACCAGAAAAAGGTGAAACCCATGGCCTGAGATAAGAACAGTCTAAGAGTCGAAATAAATCAAAATTTAATAATAATAATAATGAAAAAGAAAAAGAGAGAGAGGAATAAAACCCAAGCAAGATAAGTGAAGCACAAGACAACTGCTCACCAACCATTGACCAATGCCCAGCCCAAACCCAAACAGCGGTTGGTACCTCCTGGCCAACTGTCCCAAGCTTACAGGCTGAAAACTGCAGTTCCAGCCAAAACCAGGACACATCCTCTTTCAGAACTGTAAGAAAAGGGGAAAAATGTATAGCAACTTTCTCTTCATGAAATTATACTCTATATTTTACAAGAGTTCCATTTAAATCGCATATTATTATATACCAAAGGCACCATATAATCAAAGCAGGCTGATGCTCTTGAAAAAACTCCTGAGTATAAGCCAAAATGTTAATGAAACACCAAATTACTTGGAAACATGATCTTCCAGGTCATTTCCAATCTAAGCACTAAAAGGCCTGATCCTTCTTCACAGAAAACTCAAGTACAGAATGTATGCCTTCCTCATTGCTCTGTCAAGGGAGAGAAGGATGTGTTAACAAAAGGACTTTGCTAATTAAGGAGAAATTAAATCAGAGTCCTATCAGTCTGTTCATATACTGAACTTTACAGGAACAGGAGGACCTCATCCAATTTATTTTTTTAGTATAGTATAAATATATCCAACCACTTCACTGAGGCTTAGATAATGCCTTAAGTAGGTGGGAGGAGGTTGTATGTAACTCAACTGCACACTTTGCCTTATGACAGCAAATTACCTTCTCAGAATAGACTTCAAAACCATTAATGAACATCGAATGCCAAATTGCCTTGGATCTATCACATAAATTCCCATATATTCTACAGGAAAGCGTGACAGAGGACTATCATAAGGGAAACATAACTCAGCATGCATTACTCTTGGTAGCCTTGCAGCCAAGATTTGCTCTGGTATCTCTGGTGTTCTTTCCAGGGGAGACAAGAGTATAGAGGCTGCACTTGCAGTTCTTGGTAAATGACCCTTAATAAAAAAAGTCTCTGAACAGTCCAAATCACCACTTTATCATATTCTCACTCTGGTTTATGGACCGAAATGTATTATCTTTCCCTTGTAAGTCATTACAAAGTATATAGAAAGTTACCAAAGCAAAACTCCAGCACTTTAGCAAACAGGATGTTTATTCAGTTGAGCCAAAGCCAGGCAGAGAACGCACTGCTTGGAACTATGGTTTATGATAATCTGTTTTGTTCGCAACTGGAAATCTACAGCTTTGATATTCCTGTCTATGATGTGGTTTTGGTATCTATTAATAATTTATTAATTGTTCAATAATTATTAAAAGATGTGCCTTCAATACTGAATTTGAAATCCTATTTAAAATATTACTTTGTACAGTCCCCTTAACAGCCAAATAATTAAATTCTACCTATTTAGCTAATCTAGCCAGCTAATTTCTAATGTGACAGCAACTCAAGAAAATTAATGGTACCAATCTACACTAAGTTTCTCTTCTGGTTATCCCCTGCACTGGGGTTCTGCAATGTGATCAGTTGTCTTTTCAACTCTAACCTCATTGTACAAAGTGCAATCACTTCATCTATGTTCTGTAATGTTCCAACCATGTTACTGATTTGCAGTAAATAATAGTTGCAGGAGCACACCTCATGAGACTGCTATAGGCCCTAATTCACAGTACTCTCTTTACCAGGCCCCTACAGCGCCATTTTCTATGGCTTGTGTGGGTCATCACATAATTCCCAGTGTCACCAGGGCATTTCATAGATCATACTCTGAAATTATCTGTCAGTCACATAGAAGTTAATGAAGACATTCCAGAACAACNTTTAAGTTGGAAATATCAAAAAAAAAAAAAAAAAAAAAAAAAAAAAAAAAAAAAAAGATATAATTAACCTTTATTCATCCATCCAAGGAGAACTGTTCTCATTTACAGAAGATCCAGGACATTCAGCAATAACACTTTTCTAAAATATTAGTCTTTCTTAGTTTAGACTGCAGTAGTGGCAAAATTAGAAGGGAATGTGATAATGGAAGTTGACTGTAAACACTAGCAAAGTCCCCAGTGGGTCTCATGGTGTACTCCATCTGCTACAATCTACAGTTCTACAAGTTAGCAGAGGAACAGAACTCAAAACCTATTTCCTCTTCTAACAATGGAGGATTGTTTTCCTAGGGTTGTATATCCTCAATGTTTCTAAAACCCTGTACTTGAGTCTAGTACCCAGATTAGACAGGATCATTTTTTCTTTCAAAGGCCACCATAGCATTCATCAACACAAAGGGATATGTACTTTATAAAAAATGAACCCTTCCCTAAGACGCTTGTATTTGATGTGAGAAACCTCACTGTTGATGGTGTTTCCAGTCTAATAATTGAGTTGATCTAATTTCATTTAGTGTCAAATTAGCTATTGAATCAAAACCTTTTGTTTTCTTAGTGGTGAGGGAATTTCTATTTAGAATTTAATAAAGATTTCTGTTTCTGCTTTCACTATATCCACACATTGACCAAAACTCTCATCCATGTGAATTGCACATCTGTTCAAAAACATTTACCTTCTGAATATTCCCTTTTTGTAGGTTTTGGTGAAACTCATGATGAATGATATGCAATGGCACAAGACCTGGGAGAAATAGCTTATAAAATCATAATGCTTTTGGGATAAATGAAAACTTTTGCTTGTGAAATGCAATTTGAATGATGACGGGTTTAAGATATAATCTAACCCAAAAGAGAGCAGCTGAGTTAACTCACATTTATCTTGGACAATGATTCATCTTACCTGTTGAGGCACCATGAAGACACCTCTAACCAGCCATACAGCTATGCCTATGTGACTTACATGTCTGACTTGCTTCTACTGATCTGTTTTGGGCTGGTTTTCTCGTACATTGTGACAAATGTGGTGTACTATTCTTCAAAAGCTTAAAAAATGGTCTGCACTTACGTAAAGCAGTGCTTGCTACTCACCAGAACTGGTGGTTGGAGATACCGCGCCTTAAAATGCAGTGTGAATAGCACAAAGAAGCTACAAGTGTTACTCCCATCAAGCACCTCCCTCTGTAGTAATTGTAACAAGACTCCTTATTTTCTTGCCTCCAAGTGCAATCATGAATTTAAAAGTAATCGTATAGCAGACTATACCCAGAAACTGAATTAAAAGAAAGGAACTTAGATTCTGTTTTCACAGTTAATTTTAAAGACTGTTGTGCTCTACCAACTATTCTCTAATAGCCAGGGAAAAGCACAGTTTTTATTGCACAAATGTATCAGTATGAATAAAACAAATGATATCTCAGATACCTTAATTAGTTGGTTATTCTTTAACACTTCTCATCATAGCCTAAATTCTGACAGAATAAAATTACCAGATTTTCCTTTTGCTCTTTAAAAAAGGAGACCAAAAAGATGCAAGAATGAACTTCAGAGAATTAGATTATAAAAAGCAATGATAAGGCCATAAATATTTGTTTTGATCTAAACCATATATAGATGTTTTTTCATGCCATTTTTTTCTATGTAGTTTGAGTTAAGCCTCACTGAAGGAAGGGGAATGCAAAACAAAATGAAAGAGCAGAGTAGGGTCTTTATTAGCCTTGCAACAGAGACATGCTGCTCTTTTAATGTGTTAGCAATTGCTATTGTTCCCACAGACTGGAACACTTGTGGGTTAACCGAGATATTGAGCAGTGGAATTGACTTTGAAAAGGTAACAAGAGCCTTTTGCTCAGTACATGGATTTTTTTAAAATCAGGCCTATGCTGTCTGTAGCCAGAGTGGTCACAATCTGACAGCTTTATAGATGAACACCAGCAAACAGGCTGGTGATACGACCATGCCACAAATTTAGTATGATGCATCTGTTATTCACTGGCTTCTTATATGCGGATTACAATTAGACTCTGTGCCTAAATTATGATTGGAAATGAAATAGTTGCAATTCTCCTTCAGATTGGCAGAGGGAAATATGAGGAAAAGAGTTTGATCTTGATTTAATGGAATAAATCCAGGTTGATGGAAGAGTGTTTTTTAATAAGCCTCCATGTTGTGCAAAGAGGAGTTAATTGTTGTCTGGTAGCAGATGAAAAATTCTGTGCAGCAGTGGTCTGGTGCTGGCTTTGCTTTCCATTAAGGACATGACTGAGGGGTATAGTGTTCATCTCCATGGAGGTGTACTTATGTTGGAACAAAATAACTTCATCTGCCTCTGTTTTACAAACTGTTTACCCCATCTATTCAAAAAGAATTTTATATTTTTATTTTCCAAATGTCTAAATTTTTATTAGACTTCTTATGGACAACCTGACAAATTGATGGTTGAATAAAATCTATACCAAAACACAAAGACTCTTTTTTTTAAGAATTTTTTTACTAGATTTTTTATTTACTGAGAAACAAACTACTATCATGTCACACTCTCCTTTTATTTAATCCTCTAATAAAATTAATTTGGGGAAAAGGTACTGTTCCCAGTTTAGAAGAATTGAGATGAGGCTGCTACTCTACTGTAATATCTACATCTTTCTTCCATTAGAACTCACTTCTGTTGCCTGGGAAGCAGAAGTGGATGAGAAGATGCTAATTACAGCAGAGATTGCAAACTATTTGCAGTAGACTCTTGGAAGAATTTCTCTGCTTCTTTCCTTGATGAACAGTCCAGCCTTTGTGAGAGCTGTAGATGCATGCAGAAGGCACATTTTAAAATGGTGCATGTGTGGCAGCTTCATAAATATCTATGATATGAGAACTGGTACAATATCTGAGGAATAGGCACAATTCATTTTGTTTAAGACAGAGCCCAAACAATATAATGTGGGTAACCGTAGGGACTACTCTTACCATAAGATCGTGGATAGCTATAGAGGAAATAGTGGTGGAAAATTAATTAAAACCATTAAAAGGAAGTGGAATAAAATCTAACATCGGTTTACTAAAGCCACTTCATTTCCAACTATTTCCACATTTCTTTTTGGTAAAACCTCTGATTCTGATCAATGCAAACTTGTAGTAAGCTTGCTATTTGTGCATTCATCACAGTTCACCCCCCACTAAAAAATCACACCAGATTTCTGTATTACAAAGAAGAGACATTCACATTCATTTCCCATTCAGATAAAACTTCCCATATCTTCTTGCATTTCATATACTGTCATCATGTTTTCTCCACACTCTCCTTTTAAATCTGACTGTGCAGGATTTTGTCTGAGTTTAAAACACCATTTTCTCTGTTAACAGAGGTAGCAATGGTTGGTAAATGTTGAAATGTAAAGAATTCTTCTCCAGGTTTTAGGATATTTAATGAAAAGGCTGTTTATACTGTGAATACAGTATATGTTAAATAGGTCATCTGAATAGTAGAAGCAATGCATTGCCAGTCAAAAGAAATAATATTGAAGTAAATGTGCAAATTTCTTTCTAAAATACTGAGGAACATGGAACGACTGACTGAGTAGTTTACTCAGTTTAAGAATCTGCTGCCATGTGTATCTTTTGATTAAAAGAAAGATACAGCAGTGGTTGTTTTCAAGTTCTGTATATGCTCACTTAAAGCCTATGGTGGCTGACAGCAAACCAAACTAGTCTGAACAAATCTTTTTGTATCAATAACTAATTACATCCTTGTTCTGCCTCAGTAACACAGACTGATAGTTCCATTATAGTGTTTAATTAGAATTGTTTTTAATTTATCCTTTAGAAGTGGTCTAATCAGAGAAGGAACAGATGTTACAGGTCATGTGGCACCAGCATGACAGTGCTGGTGCAGAATGGCCAGCTGGGCTGTGAATGCCTTCCAGAATCTCTTTCAAACACAGGGGTGGAGGGGAGTTTGCAGCATGTCTGGCTTCATTTGCAAATATTACCTGCAAAACCCGTGAAGCTCAATCTCCTGCTGGGATGAACTCTAAACTTACTGACTGGGAGGAAGAGTCAGTAACAATTTTTCATTATCATTTCTTTGGCAACTGGTAAATACAACGGGTTCAGGACAGCAGGCAAATACGACTCTATTTAGGACTCTATCAGTGCAGTTTTGCTTTTTGTCCTAAGCATCTGACAAAAAGAGAATTTTTTTTTTTTTTTTTTTTTTTTTTGAAACATGCTCTATTAAAACTGACCCACAAGAGAGACATAGCATTAGGCATTTGACATAACTCATGGACTGCAAGTATGATTTCAGGGAGATGGAGTGACATTTATGTTTGGAGGAGCTTTTACACCAAAGCCCCAACCTTCTGAATGCTGAGGCTGAATGCCGAATAGCTCAACAGAGCCTTGAGCCTGTCTCGAAATTGAACTAAACAGGAAGGGGAGCTCTCCATTTTTTAATTTCAAATCAGAAAGATCTAGAATTTCAAAGCAACATAAAAATCCTCCAAGTTATGTTCCCACAGAGGAAGCAATTATGAAAAGGTTTAGCATGTAGGAAAAACAGTCATTTAGCATGGATAATTTCTATCTATTTTATAGTCATTTTTGTTAAAATCAAAATGTAATTAGAAAAGTATTGGCTGATAATTATAAGAGAAGCAGCAAAAAATGTGTTCAAAAGCCAGGAAGGACAGCTCTCACTCAAATATCCCTATAGTGAAAGCTCAGATTTATCATGTCACCAGCATCCCAAAAGATACCAATTTTTCACAATAAAGTAAATGATGTATATAAATCTCAAGTAACTACTGAACAGATACAGTTGAAGAGCAGCTATTGCAGGGTGCAATACAGCAGCTATTGAGCTGTGTCTGCCAATCAACCATTCTGAAAAGAGGAAAAAACAGAATCCTGAATGCAGCAGAAATATTGGGAGAGTTTATGTGAAATAGTGTGATTACTCTGGTGATTGCAGAAAACAGCATTACACTATGATTTCAAAGGCAGAAGAGGTATGTCTCATTCAAAAGGATGCCAGGCTGCTATTAGTTAGAATGGGTCTTTGATCTAATAAATGATGGGGTTTTTTCTCTGCATGCATCACAGTGTTATTCCACCAGCCTCCTGACTGTTGAGTTTTTTGGTGGCAAAGTGGGAAACTAATGTCCCAGAGACCTGTTCACTGCTGCCTAAGACACCACTGGCCAGAGATGCTCTCTCATATGATGTAAGTGAGTCTCTCCCACGACCCTATTCCTGACTGGAAAGCATATACTTAATGTCAGGTTTTTACCAAAATTTGAGTTTATTTGCCAGTGTCCTCCCTCAGTCCTGGAGAGCATGTGAGGCATTTTAAGCCCCTGAACCTAATGTGCAAATGCTGTTGTATCACAAATGATCCTTCGTGAATTGGAATGACTTATCAATATCCCTCTATGCAGTTTTCATATATTAATAATCCTTCCATAGTTAACTGGAGCATGACATTGAACAGCAAGAAATGAAGCAGAAATCAAACACATAAGCTGATTCTCTGACACCTGTCTTATAAATACTTTTGAGACTATCCATTTGCTGTATACTTGCAATTAGATTATATTTTGAGAAGTGGGGTTTTAATCTCCCAGAGACCTCAGTCAAAGCTTAGCCTAATTAACACCCAAACAATATCTGAAGCAGTACTTAATATTTAGTTCAATGATCTGCATGAAACAGAAAGCTTTACATGAAGTTGGACTTAAAATTATCATTTTCAACTAGGAAATATAAAATTTACCTATCAGGACAACTATTTTTTTTAGAAGCATTTGAATGTATTTTGAGAGTATTGAAAGCAAAGGTATATGACATCCCCTAAGCAATGTATGCCATCCCAGAGAGATTTCACAAAATAAGGTTTTCTGTAGAGAACAGAACAATGTATATCCTTGTCTCAATGCATATAAACCTTCCACTTTATTACCTGCAGCTGATTCTTACTTGCAGTATATAATGACATGTATGCTTCCTCATTAAAAAGTGATACACTTCAATTTTTTAAGATGTCTCGCTCAACCTCTGTTTAGCGTGACCATAATACCACGATCTTCTATTAGCAGGGAAAATGTAACTATCATTTAATAACTCCAGATTTGCAGAAGCTGCCGTGGTTCAAGAGGTGGAAATAGTAGATAAATGCTTTTTTTTCTGGGAAAGAAAGAAAACTAGATGAGTGGGTTGTGGCATCCACCATAGCAGCTACACAGTAATCAAAGACTTCATTTTAACTGAGAGTGCTGCTAGAATTTTCTGCATTTTTTGCTTGCCATTGTGAGCCAATTGTAGTGGAGAAACAGAGAAGATACGAGCATTGAGCATTTAATAGATTTGATGGACATATGAAACAATACAAGATGATAGCAGCTTAGCCTGAAAAAGCTATTTCTTGATATCTTTCACTCAGAAAAATATATATTGTCTCAGTAAGTAGTACCAAACAGATACCAATAACACCAAACAGACTAATGCAAGTGCAGAGGCCTGTGCATTGTCTATTGTAGCATTTATCCACAAGTACCTGAGTGCCTTAGTTGAAGAAGAACATGTCTGGCTGGCATTCCGATGGATAGAGAAAAGTGAAATTAAAATGCTGCTTTGGCACACAAAGAATTGTCACAATTAACTAGCAAATCATTTTACTGAAGTACTCCGAGTTTTGATCTCAAATGTTCATACACTACTTCCATTGACTCTGCAACTGGAAGCAATCCTGACAGTTGATGGTGTTCTTTGCCTATATCATTTACATCAAATAACACATAGAATCATTCCATTCATAGTTTATATATATGCAATACAGGGAGGGTCCCCCTCACTACTCCCTTAACAAGTTTGCCTCTCTTGCCTGTGAACTCTATGGTAAACCTCAGATGCCCTGTCCTTTCTCTGCAGTTGATTTCATGGCAGAGCACAGTATTTCAAACCTTTATACCTCCACAGCAGAAAATGAAGATGATAATGAATATTCCTGTCATTTTTACTGTCACTTAGAAAGCATCATGTAATTGTTTCCAGATCAGTAAGGCAGTAACAAGCTCATTGGCACATAGCATCTGTGGGACTTGTGATCTTGTTCAACAGTGAGACCTGATAAGAGTCTGTGGTAGCACCAAGCTTTTTGTAAAATACCCTTATTTGCAAAATCTCTCATTTTTACAGATTTTGTCACTCAGTTTTACAGAACCATGAAGAAGCAGGAGCTTAAAAAAGCCCTCAAGATATGGCGTGAAACACTCCAAATATTTTCTTCCTTCCCTGACTTCTCCCTCTACTGCTCCCTCAAAATCAAATAAAAAATTATTTGACCCTTTTAGCACAAACTTAAATTCTGGAGAAATGTTTTCATTGCAGTTGGTTATAAACATAATTAATAAAGTTGTCTCAATTTTATTGTCTGCCAGATAAGACATTCTTTGTTTTGGAGAGGATAAAATTAGATTATAAAATTCAGAAAGGGTTTGAGCATCACCTTTCTACATGATTTATGGCACATCTATCACAGTACAACCCTTCCATAAGGGACTGATTGAGTTATATTTTCTTTGGAATCTGGATTAATAGCTCACCTGTGTTATAGAGAAGAATAAGTTTAAACAGTATTTAAATTTGGGTTTTATTAATGTAAGGGCAGGGGCACAGACAACTCTTTTTACAAACACTAATAGAATTGGCTGAGAGTCTTGTTACCTTCACTAAAATATTTCCTTCTGGGGGATTTCAGTCACTTCTCAAAGAGCTCCTAAACTACTCCTGGTAACTGTCTATTTTGCTGTGGCAATGGGCTGTATCTCTAATTCTTTCTCTGATCATTAGACAGTGGGGTTTTTTCACACACACACCCCCCCCCATACCTTTGCATGCAATTGGAGAAACACATTTCTCCTCATGGCCGTGCTGTGAAGACTGTGATGGTGCAATGAAGAAGTTCTCTGTTAAGGTGGTTTGTGCATGGATGACTATCTTTTCCCAGCTGTCTAGCTTCAATAGCAGCTTGAGATGCACAGAACATCACAAACATGATGTTTGTGTGCGTATCTGGGAGTAGGGGAGTGTATATCTTGGTGGTAATTAGTTTCCCAGAAACAATGCTTCCTGCTCCATCTTCAGAGTACCAGGCAGGTAGATTACAGTTCAGTGAATTACACCCAAGGGCTCTCTCTAACCTTCAAATGTGCCACCATATTATTTCATTTTCAGACAGTTTAATACAGTTCCTGATCGTTAATATGATTTTAATATCTGACAGTGCAAAAGGGTAATAATGTTGTGGGGCTTAGAAAGTAGAAAGAATAAAACAGTCGTCACCATCAGTGATTCACTGCTGGCATGTCCTGTCTAGAAAATACGTTTTATTGCCCTGGTATGTCTGCCCAGCTCAGGGAAAGAATCAGTCATTCAGCTTTCAGATCTGTAAAAATTATTTTAGTTCTGTTTCTATTTGTTCCCACTCTTACCTCTTCTCCAAGCGCTGTGCCAGATGCTATCTGTGACCAGCAGGTCCTACTCAGCCTCACATTTGCAGGCAACTCTCACTGGCTGCAAGGGCTCCTCAGGAATGTGACTGGCAACTATAAAATGCCTGGGGAATTTGGGGCTGAGGGACAGTGACTGAGAACAAACCAACTCCATGTTTTGTTCAGGAGTTTGAAGACCATGGCTCTATACTATCTTTCTGGGGATATTTTTTGATTGCTTCATAGTTTTCCTCCTAGTTTACCCTGTGTTTCCTTTTACATTTTAGATTTTTACTGAAATCTAAATACATACTAGTGGTTCTTAGGGGGTCACACTGGTTCCCAGAGATGGGCATCTCTGTCTTCTGTTCTCTCAAGGTCTATCTGGTTTAAGTGTAGTGGAAATTGGTACAGGGGCCCTCTGGCTGCCACAGATCACCATCTAATGCTATATAACCGTGCCACCATGACATTGCACCTTCACAAATAAATTTTGGCAAAAAAGCAGGACAGGTTGGTCTACAAGCAAAGCCACACTTATGCAACAAAGTTGGTTTTGGGATTTAAGATAACATCTGTATAGGATTGTAATAGTCTCCACACGCAGTTCAATCCACTTAAGAGTCAGTTCAGGAAACTCTGCATTGGACAATAAAGGCTCAACATCAGATTTGAAAGCTCACTGAAGGGAAATCTGCCCTTTCTCTTGTGTTTTAATTGCCAAAGAGTACAAGACATAGAAAAGACTCAATTGGGTGACCTCATTCTACTATCAAAACTGACCATTCCTTCCCACTTTTTTTATATTTGAACTAGTCAATTAACTCTATGGTGACCTTTGCTTCTACCTATATCTGGTAAATTTAAGAACCCATGAAAAAAGGAACTTACTTACTTCATAAAAACAGGTATACCAGAAAAATCAGTTTGCCAAATTATTCTTTCACACCCACAGCCAGTGACTCCTTCAGAGAATGAAAATCAGTATGTAAGCTCTGAGTTCATTTGGTGTGGTTTCTGAAAAGCAATGTACCATATTTAATTAGGGGCTAGTTATGTACTTAAAATAGTTTCTACCAGTTTGCTTGATAGAATAATCTGGTTTATTTGTCTTCCCTGAAAGCCTTAAACTCAGAATAGCTAGGAAATCCATGATTTTAAACTGTGGTAGGAAGGCCTTCTGAGGAGATCCCCATGAGTATCTGCTGTGTAGCAGCAACTCACAGCTCTATATAAGATGCAGCCTCTGTCTTCTGACAGATTCTGCATCAGACTCAACTGTCTTGGCACAAGTCAATATAGAAAATCACTGTTCCACAGCCCTGGTTCCTGCACACAGCCTGCAGAGTTAGGCCTACAAACTCTGACTCACTTGATTGCCTCAGTTGTTTCACCTCACAATACTTTCCTGTTTGGTGGTAATAAATTAGGTGATCATTACAAGCAAGAGGATTATGAACATAATTAACAAATGAGGTTGTTGAAGGATTTGTTGCTCTGGCCTGATTCTTCACTAGTTTCCCTAAGAAAAAGCATCATCCAGCTCATATTTCCCAGTAATTAGCTTTGTCTTTATTGCGTTGTAAATACTGCTTTAATTACTGCACTACTTAGCTTAGATGAGATTCAACTGCAGTAACTTAAATGGGATTCTTGTGCTATCAATTTTTTTCTTCCCTTAATTCATTTTATTCTTAACTCCTTTTAAGATAAACACACAGCAAAGATTGGCAAAGACATCTGGATGTGTTTTCATGATTAAAACCTTGCATAGGGCTCCTCCAAGAAGAATGAACTCTGTTACTAGAAAAAAAAAAATCTACTCCCACAAGAGACTGCCATAATGGACCTGTGCTGGGCTATGGCTCTTTTCTATCATTTCACAAGCATAAAGAGGCAGGCACTCAGCCACAGAACTCTAGCAAAAAATTTCTTTGGCTTACAGCAGCTCCTATGGCTGTATATGCTTTGTACCACCCCCTGCGTATTTATCCATCCATACTCAATGACAAGATGTAATTTCAGTCTAGTAGATGTCATCAACCTGAAATTCAGATGAGCTTTTGAAGTTTCACACATAGACAAGGTTAAGCAAAGGAAAGCAGCACAGGAGAGATATGCTGATATTGCTCACTCTTAACTCAGCCTTTTGTTAATGCAGAATTCACATGGGAACACCATTCAGTGGAGCAATAAAAAGTGTAAGAAAATGTGCTCTTCTGATTTGGGAATATAAATTCACCAACAGTTCTTACTCCCTGTATCATATGGAATCCAGTGACAGACATGATCTGCCCAAATTAATTTTTTCCTGCCTCTGAATAAGCTTACCAAAAGTTGTCTGTTTGACTGAAAGACGATGGTTGTACGTCCACCATAAGAACTGTTGGGGGCCCATTCTTTTGTAGAGTAAATGCTGCTTTCTCCTGACACATTGCAAGTCATTGTGATAACTTTAGGAGTGCAAGAAAGCACATCTACTTATCTGGTGCTCAAAAAGACAGATGAAAACACTCCTCTTTTTTTCTGTCTAAACAGATGGTAGCTATACAGTTTTGGGCTGGACTAAGAGATACTTCCTATCAGAGACATCTATCAGGTTCTGATTGTCTTAAAGAAGAAAAGTGTGAAACCTCTTTTCTTTAAACAGTTGTTTAAAAATTGACTAGACAAAGCCCTGAATTTGCCATCATGGAAGACAGCAGTAGGAAAAGTTATTTAGCTCCTACTGGCGTTTGTTTTGTTAAGTCATGAGGGACCAAGTGTGCTGAGTATTTATAGTAGTTCAGAAGTATTAATCAGCAATTTTTTAGCAGAGCCTAAAAAACAGGAAGAAGTAACTGAAACTGGATTGGAATTGTAATCAGGTTTTCTATAACACAATAAATAATTACACTGATTATTTTCCTAAATTAAGCCTTTTTTCAGGTATTACTCTCAGACACAGCATGGCATGCCAACTCCGTTCTCTTAAAAGATCAAAGTTTACAAATTAAGTAGGGCCAGTTAATAGGAAACTTGAAAACATTAAGAAGAATGAAAGAGAATAATTTATAGTTGCATTTTCGTATTATGTCAACATTGCCTGTGAAACTATGCAGGCTACTTGATACTTCTCCTTAAAAAAGAAAGATAAGACTGTTACAAAACTATGCAAATCAAATTTTATTAACTAATTGCATTTTGCCCATTTGCTCCTGCAGCCGACAGTATGCCTTCACTTCCAGTTCTAAACTGCTGCAACTTTTGTTCTTTACACAGCAATCTGAAGAAACCACTCTAGTCAATACCAAGTCAATTTACTAAAAAGATGTGCAAATGAGACCTGAAAAGTACTATTTTCACTCTAATGGTACTTACAGTGAGGTGTACCCTTTGAAGTACACCATCGAAGTGCCTCCAGATTCCTCACTGTTGAAGAGAGGATACCCCCTATGTCCCTACATACTCCGCTACAAAGCCTTTGCAGAGTTCTTTTCTGGCTATGCTCCAGCTATGACAGGAGCAGCATTCATTTATAGAAAATGTATTTAGTTATTTTGAGAATTCCAGATCAAAGCCTCTATATAAAATTGTGGCTCTATCATGAAAGATAAAGGAGCCTTCTTGTAAAGCAGGCCTGAGAAATTGAATATGTTTGACTGAATGCTTCATACAGGATACCACGCCATAGTTCAGGTAGGAAACATCAAGGATTTAATCCTTCTTACCTCCATCAGAGATATTGTGCCACATGTTCCATATTATCCCTATGCCCCCATTCCTCTTCCATCAAATGCATTTACCTTCCCAGCAACAGAAGGCTGGAGGTGGATAAAAAAGTGCGCCTGCACAGCCAGGAGTGGTTCGATGCCATTGTTATGTGGGCATAAAAATCAAGGAACATATGTAGAGGCAGCTGCTCGCAGTTGTGAAGGCATGTTAAAAATATGGGACTGCTGAAAAACTTCAATAGATTTTATAACTGGGGAACTATGCATTTTTATTGTATACTGTATGAACCCACAAAAAGTGATGCTTTCCTTTAGCACATTTATTCATAGCTCATTTACAACAGAGTAATCCTTTCATGCAACAAACTGGAAGGTTTATGCCTAGTCTTTTGTCAAAGAACTGTATGTTTGTTGCTCTAAATCTCTCTGACAGAGAAGCCAGACAATAACAAGGACTGGATCATTAGAGAGGAGGTTAAAAGGAGCTCTTTCTTATGGTGAATCACTGGCCATATTTCAGTTCCCCATGCACAGCTTCTTAAAGGAAAGAGAGGAAATTGTTTTGGTGACTGGAGCTGGAATCCCAGAGTGGATTGTTTAAAGGAAGGAGAGAAACAAAATTTGAGGTTCTCCTCTGGAACAGTGAGTACACATCCAGTCCTCTTGGATTATCTTCCAAATACCTGATCTTTACCTTCATTCAGAGAAGATGCATATATCCTACAGACCTTCAGATAAGTGTCCTCTTAATTTAGTGGATGAGATTGCTGTCTTTGAATGAGACTTAGTTTAAATAGAGTGTTACAACAGAGAAGACAAGAGAGAGAATATTGCTGAATTTACCAGACTTTGAACCTTTCCATTTTAAAGCAATCTAGGAGTTTTAACAGAAGAAATGCTAGAATAGCCAAAGATTAGGAATGGAGTAACTACACAGTTTCTACTGTGTTTCTGCTTACTACACGGTAAGCAACTTTATACAGAAACAGTGCAAAACTTTCTTGAAAGGGAAAAAATTACTTATTTTTCAGTCAGCCTTACATTGTAATGCCCCTGGCTCTGGAAACTTAACTATTAATTTTAGCATGGCCCCCAATACATACCCTCATGTTGTGTGAGGCCATGGAAAAGGTATCCAATTTTGTCAGCCTCTTGATGTACAAAATGAGTAAACAAAGTTAAATCAGTACCTTGTAGAGATACTGGAAGGATCACCTATCTAACATGATCAAAGCACTTTTAAAGTGTATGCACTTTCATTACAAACTAATTGAGCCCTTCCAGGGATAGGGAAAATAGGATGTAATTATTATTTCTGTGCCTTTCACTCATGCTCTAGCTTGTTAATTGACATAAAATATGAGATGGAGAAACTGAACTTCTGTCTAACAGTGAGAAGGGTTAACTTTGCAATAGCTGTATGCAGTAATCCTATGGTTTTAGTGATAAAGCAGATGAGAGTCATGGCAGAAGAAGATATGAGAGTAGGAATCCTAGGAATTTCTGGCAATGGTTCTACATCAGATTGTGACAGTATTTGCACCATTAGCATGTGCTCCACTTAAAATCACTGGTGCAATTAGTATTGATTCAATTGACCTATAAGACTGATAGCAGAACCTGTTAAGAAAGAGTTTCTTCATACAGAGCTATAAACCTCTGCTTTTGACATAAAATTCATCTTATTGAAAAGTTTATGGGTGCATGCAAATCCAAGTAATTGTCTTAAAACAAAAGGAATAGTCACTAAGAGAAGGCATACACATGGGTAAACAACTAGCAAGTAAATCTTCCCTACTAATACTTGTCTTCTCCCACCTGTAACAATACAGAACAGTAGAAATAGATGTACACAAAATTTCACCTCCCGATAATTGATTTGGAATTTAGACCAGATGAAGCAGATGTTATCTTGATGAACTATGCAGAGTATTTAGACAGTCTCAGTCTAATCCCAAGCCATTGTCATTGGCAGTTTCATAAGAAACAGAAAATGAATAAGCGATATATATGACTTCTAAGAAAAACAACAAAGGAAAACTAATTGTTAGTAATGTACAATGGGATTTTATGCTATATTCTTCTGTGGGCAATTTGGGGTCTTCAGTCACCAAGAATAAAATCACTTTTATAAATGTTGAAAGTCTTTTGCCTTCTTTTTCAAGAGTACTCTGTAAGAGCACGGTAGAAATTCTATTATATTTCCTTCTCACCCTTATTTCTTCAGATCCTATCAGCAAGAACTAACCTGAAAAACTGACAGACTTTTCTTATCAGTGTTATGTTTTACCTGGTCTTTGAGACTAAATCAGAAAAACATGCGGCACAGTCATACACTGCTGCTGATATAATTCTGTTCTTTCTAATCCTTCTCTCTTCATCTTTCTTGCTATCAAAATGATACCAGTTAATTTGTGTCCAAAAAGCACCTTGAAGATGTAAAACTCAGTACAAGTGCTAAGTATTTAGAACAAAGCAAAATCGGCCAAGTTAAGCATTCAACAGTATCATGGAAAGTCTGCTGCTGAAACAGAGATGGCAAGTACCTTGTCTCCATACTCTCTAAGCAGGCTAATGCCCCTGTCCTCCAGTAGCCTCATAATTCAACATCTACTGCTTTTGGTGAAATCTCTACTTGTCTCCAAAGTCAGGAGGCTATTGCTGTCTTCCTCACCACATCATCAGTCTCTCAAATGCCTTGCATTTCTGACTACCTAGAGGAATAATTCTGACTTTTCAGAAAACTGAGAATATGAATAAGGGTATTAACTTCTAATTCAGTGACATCAAGATCTAGGAGTTAAAATCACTCAGATTCAAACTCCCAGTGTCTGTCATATTAACCCCACTCTTTGCCATTCAGGGTTCCTGAGTGGCAGCACAAGGCTGCTGGTCAAAAATGGGCAGAAGCAGCCAATTGTGAACAATGCAGCAGAGCTGTGCTTGGCACCAGATGAGGGTATGTCCTGTCCTGGTCCCAAAAGACATCAGGAGGGACAGGGTTTCTTCAGTCTAGTACTTGCCAGGGATCAGCAAGGGCTAGCTGTCTGTCATCAGGGGGTCAGGGCAGGAGCCAAGGTGAGCGCTGCACAGATTGTGTGCTCACCAGCTGATGCTGTCCTCCAGGGGCTGCGTCAGGTACAGATAGGGCCCTGCAAGAGCCCCAGGCATGGCAAGACTTTGCTTCTTCTGGGCAGTGCTGGCAAACCTGCAGGAGATAGCTGTGCTGTGAGGGATCGAGGAAGAACTGAAAACAAGTGCCTCCACAGCACAACCCAAGGAAGGGAAGTCCTGGCCTGAAATAGAGCCCCTGGTCCTGACAGCAGCAGAGGAGGGTGGATAGCCATCCCAGCTGACACTGTTCATGGATGTTAAGACTTGTGCCCGCCCTTGGGGATGTGACACCTGTGCTGACCTTACCTCACCTTAGAACAAGAGAAAAATCAGTGATACTTTCAAAAATATCCACTAACTCTGAGGAAACAAATGTAAAGATTGTGCAATTTTGCATGAGTGCTCAAACATCTGCATTATTCATCTGGCCCTCATCACTACACTGAGCTCTAGGGAAACTTTACGATACTGTCAAAATATATTACTTACTGTATCTGTATGTTTTATAGGTCAAACCATTGTCCCTGATTCGCAGGTAGGATTTCAAGGTTTAGGCAGATTGCTGGCACATCTGCACTATGCAGTGGAGTGTGAAGCATACCTCCTTGAGACAGCAATGCTCATGGCAGCTTCCAAACCAGAAGCAGTACAGTTTCAGCACAGCCTCTGAACAAATACACTGCAGTGATGAAAGACTGAATTTACGAGGTCTGGCATAGCAATGCCAAATGTGGCCAGGCTGCTTTCAGATCTCATGATTCTCCTCCTTACTAAGCAATGCCATGTGAATACTTCAGTTTCCAATCTCCATGCTGTAGTTGACTGCATGTTGCAGGCATACCCCAAGGGATTCCCCTACAAGCATTAAGGGAGTTGACAGCAGAAAAGGAAATTGGTTTTGGAGGTTTCCGGCTACATTAGCCCTAGCTAATGCTGGACAGGAGACCCCTCCTGAAGTCACTGAGACACCATGGGAATAGCTGCAAAAAAGTGAGTGTGTTGGAGGTGAACAAGAGGTGAGGTAAATTTTATGAGCCATTGGATAAATCTTCCTCTTTGTCTTGAAACAGAAACTTCTCTTAGGTCTCATTCAGACAAGTAAAGTTGTAAGGAGAGCTGAAGATGTGCAAGTTTTACTTGTGCTGGCTTTACAGTGGTGTTTTGGAGACTTACTGCATACACTCCTTTATTTAATATAACATACTTTGTATATAGCACCAAGTCATCTCAGAAAGGAATAAAATGAGCTAATGATCTAATTTTTTCATGGGTTTGGGTTGTTTGTTTTTTTTTTCAATAGGACAGTGAAATGTACATCACTCATAGAATAGCATTTCGGTTGAGTTGTTTTGTCCTGGAAGAAATAAACAAAGAAAAACCCATGGGTAAGGTTTAGCCTTTCATTTGAGGACTCTGTTCTTGTTGGGCAAATTACAAACCTAAGAACCCTAAGGCCTTGAGCATAAAACAACTGTCTTCCATTTCTAGAAAAATTTTTCATTAGCATCTTTCCCCAATATTTGAATCTATTAGTAGACTTCAGAGTAGAGTGAAGTAATGAAAAAGTTTGTAATGAAATGCATGACTGACTTTCTTTGATTTGTATTGGAAGCCTGTCAGTGTTAGTATAAAGTGCCCAGGTCAATAAACTGCTATAAATCAGCATTGATTGTCAATGACAATGATGACAGTCAATTCATTTACACCAGCAGGAAAAAAAACAGTGGTTGCCCCCCATATTATCAAATCAAATGCTACTTATAATATATATTATCTATATGTTATATATTTATGCAAAGTGGACATCTCAATTTTCACTTACCTTGCAATTTTTAGTACCTAAATTGGATTGTCTTTGGGGAATTGATAAAATCAAAGCAAAACAAGGGCAAAAAGATTCTAAAGCATTCATTGCTCAGATTTTGATTTTGAGCACAAGATACAAAAATCTGAATTTGTAGCCAAAATCACTTGCAAGTTCCAGATGGTGTGACATTTAGCCTTACTGTGTTCCCCAACTGTGCTCACTGACACTGAAGGCATGGATCTAGAAAGAACACTGTTTATTGCACAGTACAATAACAAAAATAGAAATAAATGTAATTTAGTTTTACATAGTGTAGGATTTTTTTATCAGAACTTTACTCAGCTCATAATCTGTTTAATGCTTTCTCTGGAAAGTAGTCTGGGTGTGTATTAAATTGCTGCAATGCAAGATATGTCACTTTTCATACCACTAAAGGTTTTTTCTACCATAAGAATCCATAGAACTCATTGTCCGAGCTTTTTTTTAAATGTATTTTTTTATGTCCTCAGAGCAAAACATTGCAAATGAAATGACACAGTCGTGATTAATATCCTGTGTATAGGGGTGTCTGAAATTGAACCTTAGGAGTTTTCAGATTTGCCTCTGCAAAAGAGTCCAAAATGCTGGTCACTGGTTTGTGTCTGTAGAGGTATTTTAAGATCAGAGGGGATTTGTTTTCAGGATATGTTTGTTTTTTAAGAAAAACAGAGAGAAAATTTCCTGTGCACTAAAACCAGTTAAACCAGCTTGGACAACACAAATTAATCTGAGCACATACGGGGTACTAGCCATTCATTACAGGATATAAGAATCCTTCTTCCACCAATAGCTTACTGTAACTAGTCCTGTGTTGTCTTTGTATCATCATGTCTTGGCATATTCTAAAAACAGGAGCAGTGTCAAAAATAAAAATGTGCATTTTCCATGTAACTAACCCAGCAATTTACATCTGCAACTGCTAATATTCAGCATGCAATTCATGCAAGGCTGTCCCATGCATAAAGGATGCCTGCTACAGGCTCCTGCTATTTCACACAGCCAGAACATTGGCATAGAAAAATACCACCTATACATGCCTGTGCCTGGGATATGCAAGCACTATGGAAAATTCTACACTGTGAAAAATACAGAACAATGGCAGATGAAAGACCAGTGAAATGGAATTTAAATGTCTGCACTCCTTCTAAGCACAGTACTAATGGGGAAGTAGAGGGAAAGAGAGAGCAGTGTTGTCCTCAGTGGTTTTGTTTAGAGAAATATTTCAGCCAACAGAAAAAAAGCTGAAATCATGGCAGGCTAGAATTAAGCACTCTATATTTCTGCTACTTGCAAGTCACCAGCCATTAGATTACAGATCTAGACTTTTCTATTTACTACTTAATTGCAAATTATCCAATTTTTTAAAAACATTTCTCTAAAAGCCACAAGAGGAATCTGAGTTTAGGGGGTTGTGGACACATAGGTGTATTAAATAGCCATTACCTTGACTAATTTGAAGGAGCTACCCTTCCTAAAAGATGGACCTCAGGGTAACATCTCTTCATTACACCAAGTGGCCGCGTGTCCTGCTGTTTTATGCATTGTCCTACAGTGATGATTTCCCCATTGACCTCATCAAAAGCTTAGGATAGTTGGTTTAGATTGGGTGTGTTAATGTAGCAATTTGCATTTGGCTTTGTTAAACTGTATTCTGTTATTTCGGACAATTCCCCCAGTATGTCAGGAACATTTTGAACCCTCATCTGATCGTTGTCATGATGCAGTACTATGTACAAACTGAAATAAGGATTTTCTCTAGTCCCTCATTCAGGTACAACATACCAGACAAGACAATGCAATCACACACTGCCTCCTAATACTGAAGTTTAGTTGTGTAAATTTTGGTAGTTTTCACTTACCCTTAGACCCTACTATCTTTTTAGACACTGTGTATAAGTAAGTGTGATTTAATGTATTTATTACATGCTTACTTGCTCTCATTCACCCCCTGACTAAAATTCCAATGTTCATAAATACTATTTTTTGGTTATTCATTCAAGTACATTATGAACTTGAGAGTAAGCTGCTGGCTGTATCACCGAGCTTCCCTTTTTCTTGCTTAAAGATGTGTCCTTTCTAGGCTTCTTATGCCTTATCTGCCTTGCATGAGTTATCAGATAACAGTTAAGAATTTGAGGCTGTTTCAGCCTCAGGTTATTTATTGTAAAATTCAACAGCATGAGTCAACTTCTGAAGAGAAAGTAGAAAAACACCAAACATAAAATTCTATTGCCTGTATTTTACCTTTCATTTAGCTTTCACCCTGAAGTGATGCAGAACCATGCAGTGTTTCTTAAAGTTCGCATTTTGTTTTCCATCCTTTCCTTGTGGCTGGAAAATACAATCACTTTATCTTTTTCACTTGGGCCTAATCCTACCTTCACACATCCATTTCTTTATAGTCAAAAAATTATTAGACAGTTTAAAAACTTGTTGAATCACTTGTATGTGGATTGCTGGACAAAGCAATAATATCCCAAACGGAGGTGTTCTGAATAGCCCCCGGGAAATTCTTTTATTAAATTTAGGTAAATAACCTATCACTATCCTCTAGCCTGCCATTTTTCTTTCTCAGGCTATATCCATGTATTTGAAATTTGTTGTTATCATACAGTCTTTTGCAATAGATAACCTGTTAGGTAACCACAAAAGGCCTCATCTATGATACTATCTTGGTTTAGTGATCTATAGGATCCCACTGTTGCAAGAACCTTTTTTTAATCTCCTAAACACTTTTATCATGTCTCAAGTAAGCATCCTTGATCAACAAGGATGTACAAATTCTTTCATTTTCTGTATCTACCCCTTATTAATCAGTCATTATCTTTGCATTAGTATTGCAGCTTTCCAATTATTCTGTCAAATATCCTCTTCCTAAAGGAAGTGGTAACATTGATCATATCTTAAGAATACACATTCTTCTTTGTTCCTTATATCTTTTGAAGACATCTTTGAGACATAATTTCTGCTGCTATTTTATGATTTGTTATCAGCAACTGCATTCCTCTTTCTCTGTCTCCCCAAACAGAGATTTTAAATATCTGTCAAGGTCATTTGTAGGCATCTATCACAAACCTTTTGCCATATTACTTTAGAGCCCTTTTTAGTTGATCAATGTTCCTTTTTTGTTTTTTAAACCAGATTTCATGATAAATATTTCAGATATTCTCTATATGTAATGGAATTTAGATTTAAAACATGCCTATGGGGAAGACACCTACTTAACACCATTTATATTTTGAGAGAAAAAAGGGTGATTTATGCTGGGATCTGACTTCACACTTGGTTACAGCTGTTGAGTACTAATGAAACCCCATACAGGCATATTTTGACTGTAAATTGAGATGATGGTAAATTGTGAATAAGTGTTGAAATGGAGTTGATTTACACACACAGACTTAAATGCATAAATTACTACATTGATTTCAATATCCTAATTTCATAACTATGCCAGCAAACAGGAGATCAAATATGGAAGGGAAAGCTGGGTGTTCTGACAATAGAGTGTAGATCTTTTGAAACATAACCCCTTTCTAAATGTAGACATTCCTTTACTGGAAAGAGGTAAGGTGAGGAGATATTTTATGGGTTGGAGTTTTTTTCATTTTGTTTTTTTTAATATGTATACATATATTGCAATGTATTAAATGTGTTTGGGCTCTTACTGTTTTAATCTTAGTTAGCTCTTCTTTATCTGAATGTACAATCTTTTTTCTCTCAAACAGCTGCTGCTTACCAGGTCTGATTTACTGTCCTTTTGAAGAGGAGTAGGATAATGGTATCCCAAAGGTATTATGTAAGGAAATCGGGAAGCAGCCCTCATATTAGACAATACTATTGAGGCAATTATTCTGATTCATTAAAATCACCTAGAAAGACACTGAGATCTGCAATAGAAAAAAATTATATCCATGCCGGTGAAAAATGCATAAACTTTGTTAAATGCAAAACTTCCTTTCCTCTGGGTTTTCTTTTTAAAGAAAGCTGCACCTATCTGATGCAATTTTCCTGCATGATGAAAACAAATAGTTCTTTTTCTTCACTCCAATCATATTCCTCCTCAAGGATTTAGATTTGGGGCTATTCTTTCTCTATAAGAATGGAACAATGACTGTACTTCAGATATTCTTCAGCCATTGAAGAAACAACTTCACAATTGTTAAAGTTAGAATTTAAATGGATTTATTTGCATTGTCAAAGAGCCTTCTAGAAAAGGAAGGGAACAGTAACATCACATGCTGATCTATTTTGTAGCATTAACTAGGATCTTTTTCCTTCTGGTATAAGTTCATAATAAATAAGAATCCATTTCCTAACAGTACTAGTAAGAAAAAGCCAGAGAAAGTCAGAGCAGGAAACATAGCAGAATTTTGCCCACACAGACTTTTTAAAGGAAATTCTGAAAAAAACAGCAATATAAAATGCAAACTTCTTGTAATAGTTTGAGACATTCGAAGTGCTTTATAAGCTGCTTCATACCAGAGTATTAAAAAAAAAAAAAGAAAAAAAAAGAAAAAAAAAAGAAAAAGAAAAAATCTCTAGGCTTTGTCTTCGAAGAAACAGATTACTATTAGCTGACAAATGAAATTATTTGGGGAGTCTTAGTATAGTTCAAAGCATGAGTTTAGTGGGACTTACTTTTTGAGAAAAGTTAGTAGACTTTGACCTGTACCTCCACCTCTACTGGTTTCTTGTCTGTAAAATAAGATACAGAACATATCTACTTATAAAACAGATTTCTATAGGTCTTTGATAATACAGAAAAGGATACACCTCAATTCACTAAACTTCTGGCCTACATGTCATTAATGTCATTGTCTAAAAGTTGCAACCAATAGCAAATGTGAGTGGAATTAGACATACAAAATCAGTAGAACTCTAGTGAGGGGAAGAGGGCAAAAGTTCTTCACTGTGCCATTTTCTTTAATTCATTTTAATAAAACAAAACAAGAAAAATTCAAGTAAAAAAAAAACCACCACAAAAAAAAAGGAGATACCTATGTCACTGATTTACTCAGCAAAGCCAAAGATGAGAGGACAAATGAAAGTAGTAAAGATGCTTCAAACACTCTTTAGAAGAACCTGATCTGGAATTATACGAGCATAAGGTTTTTTGCTGTAGATAAGGGAAAAAAACCTAGTTTAGTTATAAGAGCCTCTAGACAGTGGTCATGGGGAACAGAAAAGTATTTTGGTTTGCTTTCCTTACGTATTATCTAACTTTGAAAGCAGTGGTGACTGCGTTTAATGAAGTATCTTTCTCAAACTTCACGTGTTAAAGGGCCTTCCAACCATTTCCTCGTGTTTCACTAGACAGCACAAAAAGCATAAACTGATGTCACATCATTTTTCCAGTTTTTCTGGAAAACTTAATTCATAACACTATGGAACTTATTCATTAGAAAATGCTGCTTGATTCAGGGTAGATCATTCACTTCTGTTAATTCTCAGTTGGGAATTTGTAGTTTTAATCTTGAATAGATATCATATCAAAACTATGATCTGCTCTGAGAAGCCGCTAAAAGGCATATTCCCAGCATATTTAGGATGGTAGTCCTCACTTTGGTGGGAAACCCCCAGCAAAAGGATTGTGCTGTTCTGCTGCTGATAAACAATGCTGACATCAAAACACAATTAACTTTTAGTTATTCTTGACTCCTGGATCAGGGCTGGTTTTTCTTTATCAGGACTGCCCAGTAAATTAAAGCAGATGTTCAAATTAAAATGAATAGCACACTAATAGTGCAAAATTTTCTCTAAATCTTTTAATTAGAAACACAAATGTTGATCCCTCTTTTCCCAGAAAAGGGAAGGAAAAAAGCTTTTATTTCTCCAAATTGTATCTCCCTCCCAAATATTCCTTTCATTTCAGAACAGTAGCCCCATTCCCAAGATTAAAGCCAAACACTGTCCATGGAGAACCTGATGTCCTATAGGTGTGATCTCTATATGACTTTATTCTAGAATGGACCTTAATCAGGACCCAAAGTGATATAGGAAAGAAATGCAGATTAGTGGCAATTCAGTAACCAGACAGCAGGGTTAGCTCTGCAAATGTTTAGCTATTGCTTAGTTACAGGTGGTGTGAGGTGAAAGTGAATCAGAAAAGCAATTTAGTGAATGCATGGCCAGCACATTAAGGATATTAAAACTATAGGAACTTACATAAGAGGTTGAGACCTAATAACCAATACAAAAAGCTAAGAGTGAATGCTATAGAAAAAGTCTCTTTTTTTCTGCTTTTGTGTCATGTGAGATTTATTTCCCCTCTCTACCATCACTGCTGAACTCCTCCTTTTTTTTCTTCATGTGGCCCTTTGAGTTTAAGTCTATGGACTGTGTTTCAGGTGAACATTTATTGCTGGGAGTCAGCAAATTATGGCAGCTGGTCTGACAATCTTTCAGCTCATGTCTGTCATCTCAATTTACAGTGAGGATATAGTGTAAGAATTAGGTTTAGAATGGAATAAAAAGTGATTATATTTTCCCTGAAGGAAATGAAGGAAAACAGCTTCTCTAACAGCTAGGTTCTCTGCACTGATATAAGCCTTTGGAAGTAATTACATATAGGACACAGTCCACAGCATTTTACTTTCATATGCTATAAATAAGCCAGAATCAATAGTGAGTTGTAATAAAAAAGTCAGCATGTATTAATTTTACACTGTATAATGTATTTTAGGAGATGTGCAAGCTGATAACAAACTCATTGCTCTGCAGCGGGCAAAAGCTTCTTGCAACATTGACTCATGAGTCATACAGTATTCTAGGAAGCGGCATTCTCTGTGCGTATGTCAAAGGTGCTTCCCTTAAGCGTTTCTCTCTTCATGGAAATTGCTGGGTTTAATTGTGCATCTTTGGAAAGAAATCTTGACCTTCATTTCCAGCAGCCTTGTGAACTAATCCTCCCTCTTACTCAGTTGCCCATCGCATCTCAGTAACCACTCCCGACTGCTGGATGATTGATTCAGTTACACAAACACTCACACACCTGATGCAGAAAGGCAAGGCTCTTTGTTCCTGCCTTTTACAGATGGGGAGAAGAGGCTCAGATAAATGAAATACCTCAGACCTCATCAGCAAGTAATTCAGAAAGACGAATGAATATTCTAAACCTAAGTTAAGGAAGAATGAAATGAGATTTTGTTTTAAACTAGGCATGTGTTTTGCGGAAAACTGCTGCTTCAGCATGAGAAAGTTGCACTGAAGGTCATGGAGATTTCACAGCTTCCTAAATGTCTGCATGTGTGCATACACACAGGCACACAACATCCCTTCTCATTTATACTATGAACTCCAAGTTGGATCATGATCTATGTTTAAAACAACGGTAAATAGGATGATTAATAACTAAAATGTAAGGGATGGGGAAGAGAATTCTGGCTCATTTCATCTTGAAGTTTATTCAAGGTCATTTGAAAAAAAATCACATAGAAGTAGAAACAGAATCTAAAATCCAAAATCTCTGTCTAGGCAAAGTCAAGTCTATGCTTCTTTAAGATAAGATAGTAATGTAAGGAAAAGGAAAAGTTTGTCAAGGATAAAGGGCCAGAGGTCTAAATCAGAAAAGAGGATTTATCAACAATATGTGGTTTTATTTACACGGTACTTTTCATTGATGTCACGTCTGAGAAACGCACACCTTTGTCCTTGGATTTAGATTTAATTACCTACAGCTAAGTGGTTTTTTCCTTTCTCCAACCCTCCATTAGCTGCAGTAGATCCCTTCTTGCACGTGGGTTTGAAATCACAGACCTTAAATGTTCACTAGTCCCACACACTCAGTTACCAAAACAGGACAAAAAAACTTTCTCACTGGTTTCACTGGACACAGGAAGCAAAGTTTTCCCCAAAAATCTTCTGCCTTGTCAAATTGTTCTCATAAGGAAGTTACATCCCCAGACACAGTAAAATCATTTTCCAGTGCATGGGCTGAGACATTCATTCTCAGACAAGATCATGGTCATCACAGATGTTGACCGGCCTGCAGGACTGTGGCCTTTTACAAATCATCCTCAGAGCTGCTTAGTGGTGGAAAAAGAGAAGAAGAGGAAGCAACTGTGTCTATGTCGGTGAACTGTAACAGAAATTGTCACAGGACCAGTGTCCAGTTGCCACTTCAAAAGTTGGTAAGACATATTCTTTGAAGGTGAAGTAATGCACAGAAGCCTTGCTCGTCTCTTCGTTACCTCTAATATTTAAGCATTTTCTAATCTCAGTTAGAAGGGCATCCTTTCCATTTAAAATATAATGTCTTAATTTTTCCTTCTGCAAATTTTCCAAATTGTGTGGGTTTAGATCACCATTTGGTATTAATTGTACGGGACCAAGTAAAGCTATTGACAAGGTGAATCCAATAAGAAACAGGGTTATGAAATAGGGAAAGGCAGGAAGAGACTCCAGAAAACAGGAAATGTAAGAGTCAATAATTTCATGCCAGCATGCATGTGAATATGGAGAAGGTCAGAGTAGACTGTTTTCTGTACTGAGAAATAAGAAAATATTAAACTCCCAGGAGAGCATTTGTGGGTAGTAAAGAGTAAAAATACTTGCACCATAGCAGCAGAGATGTTTCTATGTCCAAAAAAACTATTATTTTGCTAACACATAGTTATGCTCAGTACTTCCTTCTTATTCCTATTCATATTATGCCCAGGTACTCCAAATGTAATGGTTGCTTTTTCTGTAGCTGCTAAAATCTGCATCAACTTGAGGAAGTGGCTCTCTTCAGTAACAGAGGCTGAAATTTTCAATGAAAAAACAGCACTGGGGAGCTGCAGCAGCCTTGGGCACTGCTGGGGAATGGGATAGGCCAGGCTCAGATACAGGGCAGCAGCATGGGGTAGGGGGATGCAGTTGAGAACAGAACTAGGGCCAGGACCTGAGGCTGAGCCAGAGCCATGGGCAGGGTGTGAGGGGATTCCCTTCTGCATGGATGAAATCATAGAAACACAGAGTGGTTTGGGTTGGAAGGGACCTTAAAGACCATCTGGTTCCAACCCTCCCACCATGGACAGGGACAACTTCCACTGAGTCAGACCTTGTCCAACCTGGCCTTGAGCACTTCGAGAAATGGGACATAAACAACTCCTCTGTGCAACCTGTTCCAGTGCCTTATCACTCCCCCAGTGAAGAATTTCTTCCTAACATCTAATCTAAACCTCCTTTCTTTCAGTTTGAAACCATTAACCCTTGTCCTATCATTACAAGCCCTTGTAAAATGTTCCTCTCCAGACGCAGAGCGGGATGCAGCACTCCAGGTGCATCTCACTAGAGCAGAGTAAAGGGGCAGAATCACCTCACTCTAGCTGCTGATGACACCTTTTTGATGCAGCTTAGGATGGCGTTGGTCTTCTGAGCCACAAACGTACATTGATGGTTCACCACACAGCTTGGTGTCCTTGGTAAACTTGCTGAGGATGCGCTCGGTCCCACTGTCCATGTCACTGACAAAGATGTTAAACAGTGTCAGTCCCAATATCAAACCCTGAGAATCACCACATGTCACTGGTCTCCTGCAGTCTGGAATAGTGAGCTTGCTGTGAGCCCTTCTTTCTGCCCTTAGGATGTCCAACTCCACCATCCATACAACCAGACAGTCTACATTCAGTTTGTGTATATTCTGTGTATACTTCAGGAGAAATGCAGCCCTTTGTGGAAGGCAAGAAGGAGGTCTGGGACCCTGCTCTGGCAATGTCATGTGTGTGTAGGCTTTATGCCAGTTACAAATACAAGGCTGAATTTCACCTTCTTGTCCAAAGCTGTGAGAGTAGTATTTTTGCACACTCTTCTTCAGTGACAGGTAAAATTATTCCTTTTGCATAGCACAGAAAGTTGCTTAATACATTTAGTTATTTTTGGGTGGAAGCCATTTTATCTATATAAGATGAACACCAGCTTCCCTTCTCAGATTTCAAGGTATTGTAGCTTTTTGCGGCTATTTCAGAGACTCAGAATATGTTTGAGGAGGTTCATGCTTCTACCTAATTTACCAGAAATAAGAGCATGAGGAATCATTGCTGGTGTGGTTTTTGAATTGGCAGATGATCAGACAACACTCTGTTGCTTCACTGCTGCTATAATATCAACTTCAATGCAGTTACGCTGGCATGAAGCATGCTTAATACATTGGTGGACCGGGTGCAGAAAATGTAGAGCCCTTAGCTGTAGGAAAAAGTAATTAAACTTAATAATAGTTATGGTTTTTAAATGGACATATATACATCTTCCATAAAAATGGTTTGTAGTGATTCAGGAGCAAGGCTTTCAACTATACTCAACTATTGGTTTAGCTATATTGATTTTTTCCAATTTAAAATTTTCTTTTTTATTAATATTTCCTTATATCTTCTGATTCCCTTGAAAACTTTTCTGTGGCACTGTTATTGAAATTGGATGAACACAGGGAGTTCCAGCTACCTACAGAGAAATATCAACCTGCTGCAAGTGTATCTTCATTCCACGTTTCCCATTTATCAGAGTTAAAAAAAAAGCCAAAACCAAACACCAAAATATTAAGAACAACTTTTACACCAAATATGTTTGTTAATGGAAATGGCAGTACCCACTTCAGTATGTCAGAGAACTTGTATGTGGAATAGTACTTTGGCTCAGAGGAGTGTTTTTTTAAGCGTGAGATTGGCTTTGAACTTCAAGGATCTAAAAAGAAGTTAAGCATGTGTTTACTTTCCTCTCCTGAGTGGAGAAGCAGGGCCTCAGCAAGAAGCCAAAGGTAACATGCTTCATTTTTGATAAAAAATTAACAACAGATTTTGTGTGTGTGTGTCCAACATCTCTTCCTCTCTCCTCCTCAATAAAGTAAGGAAGTCTTTTGGTTTCTTTAAAAACACAATGAAAAAACTCAAAAAACAAACTAAACCACACAAACAAAAAAAACAGCCACAACTAATGAACAAAACTCAAAAGCAAAACCAAAGAAAGCATGAATATAGTTTATTAAATAATGTCCCTGAGCAGCAAGGCATACAGTGAAAGGTGGTGCAGTCTAAGAAGACTGAAGCAAGTAAGTCTGGGCAGAGCTGAAAGAATAAAAAATGAGATGGAGTTCCTTTAGCTATTCAGAAGGAAACTTTGCCTTTGTTGTCTCGTGTCAATTGTTAGATTGTCACTGGGTGGCACTCACTTGCAAATTCATTGATTTGTACAAATAAATGAACAGTAACAATTAATTACACACTCCATGAGTACAACTCAGTTGGAAGGCAGAAGCTGTGCAGACTTGCACAGCCCCCCTACCCCCCATCATCCCTGCTGTGTGATCAGGATCCTTATTAACTCACCAGGCAATCTTTGGTGATTCCTCCCAGCTATTTTTTCTCACTCTTTTGATCATGTACATAGAGCCTGGCTGAGTTCAATGAAGCCATCCAGCAGCCTGACTGAGTGCAGCCTTTTTCAAAAAGAGTTACTAGTGCCATTAGATGTGCCCCATATGAATTTTGTGCACTTTATATTATCTGGATAAATTGTTTATCAACTTCATCAGAGGACCTGGTGAATAGAGATAGATAGATAGATAGATAGATAGATGGATAGATATAGAGGTATGTAATATCTAATACAGGTAACTTATGTAATATATTAAGTATATGTATAATATATATTCCATAAGATGTGGAAAAGTCTATTCTGATCTCCAAATTGTAGCTCTCAGCTGCCACATGAAAGAAATTGAAAAGGTTGGGTCAGGTTTTTAGACAAGAAATTTCAAAGCTGTTGACATATCTCATCAACTCTCAGACTCTAAGGACAGGGTCTGCTTTCCATCTAGGTAACTTTTAAAGGAAGGCTAGACCTGTGACCTTTATGGTCAAACCAGAGGGCTTGCAGATATGATGAAAGATATAGGTGACTAGCTGGGAGTTCCTGCAAGATGCTCTGAATTCTTTGAAGCAGTTTGAGAGCTGAGAACTAGGCAGAGAAAGCACATGTCCTATATAACTCTTGGGAAAAAGGCTCGAGGGAGTTTTGCTGCTTTCTTTGTTGCTGACTTCACAGCCAGCAGGAAAGAAGCATCAGAGAGAGTAGATGAGAAGGTGTTAAGGAAAGGTCAGACTCAACAAATGCAGAGCATCAGGATAATTTTGTGTAATGAAAGTCCAACATTCTTGACATATAAAAGATCAGAAGCCATAGGTGAACCTACCTTTTCAGCCTGGCCACACAACTTGGAGGCTCAGTTAGTCTCACTTGGTATTCTGGTTCAGTTGGGGCAGAGTTAATTTTCTTCATAGTAGCTGGTATGAGAGACTGTGTTTTGGATTTGTGCTGGAAACAGAGGTGATAATACAGCTGTGTTTTTGTTACTGCAGAGCAGTGCTTCCACACAGTCAAGGCCTTTTCTGCCTCTCATCTCATCCCACCAATGAGCAGACTTGGGTTGCACAAGGAGCTGGGAAGGGACACAGCTAGAACAGCTGGGCCCAAGTGACCAAAGGGATATTACAGACCATATGGTGTCATGCTCAGCATATAAAGCTGAGGGAAGAACAAAAAGGAAGGAACTTTCAGGGAGATGGCATTTGTTTTCCCTAGCAACCATTAGGAGTGGTGGAGCCCTGCTGTCCTGGGGATTGCTGAACATCTGTCTGCCCATGGGAAGCAGTGAATTAATACCTTGTTTTGTTTTGCTTGTGTGCGTGGCTTTTGCTTTACCTATTGAACTGTCTTTATCTCACACCATGAGTTTTCCTTCTTTTATTCTTCCCATTCTCTCCTGCATCCCACCAGCAGGAAGTGAGCAGCTGTGTGGGGCTGAGCTGCTGGCTGGGTTTAAACCACAGTCCTGGGTTATGGAAATTCCAGCTTTATTTAAAACAGTGATAAATATTCTGATGATCCTTGCAGTATTCCAAGCTGAACACTCAGAGCATGAGCTGCGATTCACCTCTTTAATTCCAATTATATTCCTTATCTAAATTGGGAAACCTATAGTACAACAATCTTTCAAGCATTTCACTTCATGATTTAAGTTCAGTGACAGTGGCAGATTACTGCAGCATACCTTATTTTTTTTGTTGGATATTGTATTCATCTTCTATCTGAACCTGTCAAAAGTAGTTTGAAAAAATAAAGTGCAGTAACTGGCTGAAGTCTAAAAAGCTCTCCGTTATGAATTGTGGTATTTTGCCATCTGATGAATGATTTTATTTGTATTCAGTTCATTTTTTGTTATCTCTATCTTTTACCTGCAGTGTTTGTTATGCTTAAGGCACCAGTGGAATGTTCATGAAAATATTCAGCTATAACTCTATTCAGTCAATAGAGGTGTTTTTCCTTCCCATTACCTACCACAGTGCTGACATTTTATTGCTTGCTGAGATAGGAGACAACAAGAGGGAAAATTGAGTCATTTAATTCCCATATCTAAAAATAAAACTCCCAAGAATGCTTTGCAGAAGAACAAGTAATTGCTGCAGAATTCACAGGCTCTATTGTTCATTGAAGGAAGAATATTCTGGAGATAAAATATGTGGAAATTAATAACTGTTTGTGATGTTACAGGTATGTTGAAATGCTTAAACTTTCCTCTGTCCTTTCTATCAAAGGATGTCTTTACCTGATGTCAGTTAGATAGGTATATAAATGTATTGTGACATTTTGAGTGCTTTTATCACTGTAGTTGTAGAAATCTTCACATGCATTAACAAATCCAGCTTTCCAGCAACCTGAAAGGTAGGGGAGTGTCTGCCATTACAAACAGGAATGAAGGAGTGGTAGATTGAACGTCTTGATCAAGGTCACAGTAAGACTGTGGCCATACCACATGAACCCAGATTTCTTCATCACTCAAAGAACAAAACCAA
Organism: Aleadryas rufinucha; assembly: GCA_013397815.1. Taxonomy (NCBI): domain Eukaryota; kingdom Metazoa; phylum Chordata; class Aves; order Passeriformes; genus Aleadryas; species Aleadryas rufinucha. The sequence continues at coordinate 273,098 of VZTH01013935.1, read as the reverse complement.
ACTCTTGAGAGAAATGAGACAGATGAGACAAATTGCATACTTTGCTAAGTCTAAAGCCATAATTATGCAACACAAAGATCATTGTGGTCTGAAATACAGAGGCTTCTACTACACTTCTAGTCAGCCTTGCCATATTTTGAAAAGAGAGCTGTGAAGCTGGTGTAGCCATCAGTTGCCATGGTGAGTAAGGAACAAAGATGGTCTTACTGCTTCTAAAAATATGTTTGCTATGAGCAGGAAGAAATCCAGAAAAGTAGAAAAACAGAGACAAAAAGGCTGTTGACTACTATTGGTGTAAATCCTACGACCTTCTCTGAAATCTTGAGCTATTAAAGTTAAAAATACTAAGACCCTCTTTTATATTGAGTCTACTGGGAATACAGCATCTGAAAACCAGGATTTTTTTTTTAAATTTTAGTCAGATTTCTGCTGACTCTGTCAAAGTTAGGAACACTCTTGGGGTGCCTCTGAAGTCTGGGAGCTCTCAGAAGCCCTATTCAAAGCCTTGTGGGAATGGGAGGTAGCGGGACAAGAGGTGGATTAAAAGAGCTGTACAGTGAAAACCATTTGAAGTGCAGCCTTACAAAATCCAGGATTTTGCTGTAGTCTTGAGCACCATCTACTGGACCTCTATTTGCTGACTCATTATTGCTTACATGTCAACACAGGACAGCATCAGGGCTATTTCTGTTTGACACTTTGCCCTGCCCTCAAGGTGTCCCTAAAATCAGGCAGGTGAACAAGTGCAGAAAGCCACTTTTGCCGCACTGGCAAGATGCAAGCAGTATCTTCTCTCTTGGGTTAGTGAGGTGACACAAATGCAGCATGGTGGAATCCAGGATCTGTCCCACAATGTAGTAATGAGCTCTTCATGGGTTGCTAATCCTGAACTTCTGTTGTCTATTTTCTTCCACATAGGCAAAATGTCAGGCAGAATAGACAGAACAAACTTCATTCTCTGTCCTCTTACATTTTATGACAAGGCAAAAGAACTGTTGCAAGAAAATATTTTTTGCGAGATTGTAGACTCACATGGATTGGGAATCAGCTTTTGACTGTGATTTGGTTGAAAGCTCTGCTGGGTTTCATGGTTGAGTTTGTCTTTGGGTTTTGTTGTTTTTCTTTCCTTTCTCCCCAGGGTAGTTTATGGACATAAAATAATCTATTCATCTGTTATTTCTTTAAAAAATCATTGAAACTATGACCCTTGTTTTCTAGGAAGCAATGACAGATTTTCAATAGGCACTGATAAATCCTGAATCTGTGTTTGCTCCTGCATCCAGCCATGTGCTAATATAGAAATGGCTTTTTACTTAGTATTTTTCTTATGAGCTTGCTAAAATTTTCTCTATCCAAAATTGACTACTGTTTTGGAAAAAGCAGGTATCAGTGCAGACATTCAATCTAAGATCTAGTTTAACCTCACAAGTTACCTTATAAATATGTGACAACAAACAGCATCCTAGGCTCTGCCTTCCAAAAACTTTAATCCTTAGTGAGAATACTCAGATCCACAGGAAGAGCATTTCTTCTCCCTTCATTTCAAGGGATAGTTCCACGAAATGAAAAGAAGTGCAGACAGAATTCATTCCTCAGGGAGATTTTAAAAAGTGGGGCATTGGGCTCCTCTTTCAAATATACTGGTTTCATTATTGCTTCAGTCAACTGAAGTGCTCTTAAAATGTGGTTTTCTGGAGGAAATGGGAAGTGACCAAGTAGGAGATTAATAGGTCTGTCCCAATTGAATACAGCTCCTTTGTCCCAGGAACAGGCATCATCATTCATGTGCATTTTAACTTTTAGTCGTGGATCATTGTGACATTTCTCCTGTATTTAAAACAACTATTCGCTTATTTGCCACTCCATCTGCCCTATCAAAGGAGAAACCCAGCACTCAGAAAAAAAACCCAAATGGAAACGGTCTATCCAGAGAAGGGGCATCAGTTCCCTTACTGTGTTTGAATTCTGTTACAGCTTATACACAGGAATCACACATGGTAGCAGTAAGCCCTGACACTTCAAGATCTATACCAACCTATATTGTCTCCATTTACTTGTTGCTTTAAAGCAGGGATAAGAGGAGTTGTTATCTTGCCAAATGGGAGGTACAGGCTGCAGTTTAGCAGAGATAACCAAAATTAAAACATCAAAGAGAAATAAGGAGATTTCTGTCTTTCCCATTAATCCCTAATCATTTTGCTTCTTATCGGTTATTTAACCAATGAATTTATGTTCCAGGTTTGAGCAGCTGCAGGGAGCAAGGGCTGGGAAAGGAGAGTGCTTGAAAGTGGCATCTGTCTGTTAGCAGTAATTAAGCCAAAATATGCAAAGTTTCAGAGTTCTAACTGCTCCCGTTAAGCTGTTGATGAGCAGTAAAATCTCTGATTAAATTTTAAGCGTAGGGAAATGGGCCAGGCTCCTGACATGGGGAGGCTGCCAGAGTGTAGGCAATTACACGTGCTGCCTGCCTGTGCTAGAGCAGAGACAGTGCACTGGGGGGCTGACTGTCCCAGCCAGCATCACCTCGGCATTGCTCCAGGGCTCCATTCTGTGTGACTGACAGCCCCCAAAACAACAGCTATTTACAGCATGGTGAAGACATACTGTGCCAATTTGGGCTAAATTCAGGGAAACTTCTGAAAGGAACATCTCCTCAAAGGGAAGGCAGGTTATAGCCACCCCTCCCCCACCAGGTTCGGGAAAGAAATATTCCTTGGAGGAATGTGAAAGAGGAAAAAAACCCTGTTTATTTAACAAAACACACAGGAAAAGAATAATAATGCTAAATAATAAAATCTCTCGCTGTGGAGAGAAAACCTGAAAGTTTTAGAGTCCTTCTGTGAGTGTGGTCTCTCTCCTCCTCCTTGGAGCTGGGTTGGCGTGGGGGCCTCCCTCCAGGCCAGTGGAAGGTTCCCCAGTGGAATTCTGATGTTCATGTGTTCTGAACAAGTCCAGGAAAGAAGGAAACAAAACCAAAGTCCCAGAAAAAACAAAGTTTAACTCTCCGTCTCTCTCTGAAGAAAAAGAGACGCAAAAAAACTGGCTGAAAAGCAGGAAGGGTGCTTCCTCCGTGCTTCTCTCCCCACAGCAGAGAAACGCAGAGGAGTAGTGACCTTGAAGCACAGACTGCTTTGAAAAGTTTGTCTGGCCTTTTTTTCTTTCTCTCTTCTCTCTCGGGCTCAGTTTAAAGGCACAGAAAGGCACAGGAATCATGTCTGGGCACAGAGCGATGGTAGGGGATACACCTGATAAAGTCACCCCAAGGCACATACATAATGGGGTTAAATGATTTTTGCACAGCTTTGTTTTTCCGATATACATGCATATCACAACCAGGGATTTTTTTAATTTGTTTTTTTCTTTCTTGCTGTCTCAAATCATGTGGATTTCTTGGGCAAATCACAGTGTACTGGAGGATATTTACCCATCTCAGAATGGTAATTGTGAAGGTTAATTAATGTTTTCATAGCACTCTGAAAGCCCTAAAACATTGCTTAAAGTCAGTTAATTTTTATCCCAGTTTATATCAGTATTCATTATCATTGTCTAGTTTAGCCCTCCTCCTCCAGCACTCCTGTCTGGCTCCCATCCCTTCTGTCCTAACCATTCACCTCCTGGAATGAACCAGAGGCATCATTCCCTAACATGATGTGTCATGAAGCTCTGTGAGTAATGAATGAGCCCATTACAACTTTACAGTAGAGGAAACAGGTTAATCCTTTGTCAAATCAGTGCACACAGGGTCCTCCTTCCTTGTTACAATTACTCAAGGGGAGATGGCAGTTTCTCATCCACAGCCTTTCAGGTAACCACTGATGCATGTTTAGGACAGAGATAGGTACGACTCTGCATACAGGCCTTCAGATCCTGTCACAGGGGAACAAAGATGACAGAAGCTGACAGCAGTGACTAATGCCCCGACCTAACTTTCTTTGAAACAAACCTTTGGAAAAACACAAACCAAAACAAACAACAATGAAGAAAATACCTGTTTCCAGTTCTGAAGAATTCATTTAATTAAGTATAAAAACCTAAAGCATCCAAAGCTCATTGCTTCTTGAGACAGTTCTCTGTACTGAGACTGATGTACATTTGTACAATTTGTCATCCTGTGGATTCCCAGAGTTCATTACATGATATTGATATGAAGAGTAGCCACTACAAAAGCCAAAAATTATGGCTTTTTATTACAGCAAAGAGCACATAGCCACACCAGAGAAAAGGGTAGGAAACAAAGTATTGTCTTGAACAGACACTGCAAGGGGAAGGCCTTTTCAACAAAGTATTTCTAGAGGAAGTCAGAGCATCATCAGCTGGATGTGTGTTAATGGAGGATGCATAACTGAATAAGACATTGGATACCTTCTTCTAGAAGGCTTATATTAAAGATTTGAGACACTCTGCTTGTCAGAGGGGAGAAGGAAACCCAGATTTTAATGCTGCCTTGGTAGTCCTCACTACCAGTGAAGGGAGAGGAAAAATCAACAGTTTTAAGAGGGAGATGAGAACAAGCCTATTTAAAAGGTGAGTTTCCTGCAGAAGTCTCAGCAAGCAGGATTGGTTTGAATCACATGCTACAGAGATGGTGACCAGCTGGAATAATTTCTAGGTAGCCATTTTTAACAAGATCTATAGTTCAAGCAAATGCAGGCTGTGCCAGCTCCCCTAGCTCTAGATTTACCTAGTTTCATGATGGTCAGAGTTTTTCACAAAAACAGACAGAACCTCCACATCTTATATGAAATCAGTATTGTCATCCTTTCACGTACCATAGTAATTAAGAAGTCTTTACAATGCCCAGAATTTAACCTACATGTCATTGTAAAGGTTTCTCTAAGCGTAAAATGACACTGCTTACTTCCTTGGATCACTTCAAGTGGATGGACTGAATTGCATTTTTCTTAACTATAGGGTGCTATGGGGTAGGCTATGAGCCTTATATGAGCTTTCTAATTACATATCTGTGCAGAAAGAGACAGTATTCCTGTATGGATGAATAGTAGTGGGGAGAAGACAAGTTCTTTATGTGAAGACTGCTGAAAAGCAGGAATCCTACTATGAGGAAGGAGAAATAGGTCAGTGGAAAGTTCCCTCCACTGAAACTTAATGACTGCTAAGGGCACAGAAAGCTTCTTTAGCAGATACATGTTGTCACTATATCCATTCTTCTGGAACTGCTGTGGCTATGAAATCACCCAGGTTGTGCAGACAGGATTTCATGTTCTCAGCTCACAGTGGGTGGATGTTAAAATAAACACCAGCAGTCTTTGAGGATAGTAGAGAAGAACCCAGATTTTGGGGTTGTTCTTACGAAAAAGGCTTTTGTCTGGATGTTAACTAAAGATTTAGTAGAACTCATTATCATAATAAAATGACAGTGGGCTTAGCTAGCTGTCACAGGCTTAGCAGCAGCTTAGTCTTTTGGTGCTCCAGTAGCATGTGTTCCAAGAGGAATGCTTGGATGTTCTCTCTCTGAGAGGTAGTGGCTAGGTGTAGCTGTAGCAGCACTAGCCTGAAGAGCATGGGATTTCTAGACTGGTGTCAGATTCCAATCATCTGGATTATATTGGATTTGGAAGATAATTTCTGCCCTCTGGCTTGACCACATTTGGGCCCAAGAACACACCAGCTTTTAAAGAGGTAAATGCAAACAGTGACAAACACTCTTCCTGCTGCTCTCCTTTTAGTTTTTCCTCACTTCTTTCTCCTTTTTGCACTGGAACACCCTTTGAAGCCTAGTTGCATGTTAGAATCCTGGTTACCTTCCCAAACACCATGCCAGAAAACCAAATGAACTGGCGCTGATATTCGCCACAAGTGTGTGCAAAGAATACACTACCATATGTTTGTAGCTGTAACAGAATTAAAATGTACACAGAGTTCTAGAAAATCTGGAGTGGGACACCTAATCCGATTCATATCAGAATTCCTTCCAAAGGACTTTACAGAAATTCTTTATTTCTCTTTCACAGGAAAATATATAGCTTTCAATTCAGCTGGCTCAGTCTTCAAATAGTGATTGAAATGAATTCTTGTGAGCTGGAAGTGAAGTGCACTGTTTCGGCATAGACGAGCGAATGCTCTGCAGGATGAAGCTGAAGAGTTTCTTTTCTAAATAAGAGAAAATGAAATAGATTGATTTTGTGTGGGACTCAAGTTGTCAGGAGAATTCTGTACTCTTGGCTCTCAAGTGTATTCAGGGACTTAAGACTGACAAAACTGGGGCACTGGCTGGAAAGAATAGTGCTTATTTTGGAAGTGGATCATTTGCTTTTTTTATTATAAATTGCATTTTCCTAGATGTGTTGTAGGGCAGCATGAGGAAGACATCATCTGTTAGTTCTGTTAGACCAGATAGTTAGGAAGGGAGAAGATCAAGTAGAGGAAGAAGAGGTCTCCTCCTCTTCGGGATTTGCTCTTTGATTGTCTCAGGCTGAAAAAATTATCAGACTAAATATTCTATGCAGTAAAGTAGCATGTATGTCCTATTTGTTTTCTAGTCCTTGTATTTAACATGAATTTTCAGATGTACTGGTTTGGTGAATAAGGTTTGTTATCTGCTCAGATACTTTGTATTTTGGCCATTGAGTTGATCTGCTGGACAAGTTGCCACATTTCTGAGCCTTTGTTATTGTGTACTGAAAAGCTTTCCAAAAGGCCCTGAAGCTCTTGGGTTCAGGAGACTTAGGATAATAATAATTTTTAAAAACGTGCATCTGAAACTTTTCTCTGTACTTTTACAAAGCAAAACTAAAATAAAAACAAAACAACATGTAGAGAGAACAGGATCTGCTTTTATAAAAATGAAATATCATTAAGAAAAGAACCAGCCCAACACAGAAAGAAAGACAAATTTTAAATACCCATTCCAACACAGGCATTCTGCTCCTAGATGCTATCCTGATCTCTTCTGGACATATTTTAACATATCTGATTTCTGGATAGGAATGCACTTAATTTTATGGAAAAGAATGTTGACGTTGAGGCTGAAATATAAAAAAATTAATTGTAAAAATGGAACCAAACAAATAATCATCATCAGCTTCTATTGTAAATAAATACACAGTACCATAACATATTAAAGAGAATCTGTAAATGGTTTAAGCTTCTTTTAATAAAGAAATAAGTGGCTGCCCCAGGCACCATTGTTTAAAGGCCTGATGAATCTTGGAGTTCTAGCCCCAGATCCGACACTTATTTGACAGATTGCCTTGGAGAAGTCATGTCCATACATTATGCTTCATCCCCTTAATCTGTAAAATCAGTATGAAAATATTTACTCCCTAGGCTGTCATGGAAATTAATTAACATTTCCATAGTTCTTTAAAGATGTAAAGTGCCAAGTAACATTATTATTATGTTGCCCCAGTCTACGATTTTTTCAGATGTCACAACATGGGTGAGTAGTTAGATGCAAACTTCCAGTGAAATTTAAGGGGTTTGCATGACATAGTTCTGCAGCATTAAATAATAACAATTTCTAGTCCAAGTTAATAATAAAGAGGTCTCCAATATTTTGTATGAGGCATTGTGCTACCAGGTGTCATTTTTCAATTTGAAAGTAAAATCAAGAAAACCTCCTAATATTCTGTGGTTATTAATGCAAGTGGAACTTTTCCCATAGATATACAGAGGCTAGAAATGGTGTTTTAAATGGTTTTTGTGATGAGATGCTGTATTTAGTTTCCATTATTTCTGCTTTTCATGGCAGAAAGCATTCTTCATTTGCCATCATTCTTCTGTTTGTCACTTGACAGCTTGAGTGTTTGTCCTCAGAAATGGCAGCATTTTGGTGAAAGGTGATGTAATTTTCTCTCCCTGCTTTCTTAAGTGGCTTCATGATGTCCTCATGATGAGAGGCACTGTAGCAGAGTAAGCCATTACTAGAAATTACTCAGAGCCTTGATGAGGTGAGGTTTGAAACTGCTGGTTCTCTTTCTTCTCACACATTCCATAACATCTGCACCAAGGAGTATTATCTTGCAAAATGGAATGGACTTGTTGAAAATGTGCTTAATTGAAAGTGATCAAGGAAAAACACAATTTAGTAAGATAATGGCTATGCTGCTTCTTATTCTTGCAAATAGAGGAAGTTTTAAGTTATCTGCTGAGTCAGTTGATGAGCTACCCAGGGAAATACTTTATTGACACAATTGCAGTTTACAAGTGTCTAGCAGCTCCCCTTAACCTTGAAGATAGGTTGCAAGTAACACATTTTCAGCCTCTTCCTCTCATCCAGCAGTCATTTGTAGAACTTCATTTTTATGTCTGACTGATTGTGGCTTCAGTTCACTGTGCCAGGTGATTCAACTTGCTTGCCTGGGTTGGAGTTCAAGCCCCCAGGTTGGAGTTCAAGCTTTGCCTCATCTCCAGCCTGCCAGCCATATGACTTCCTCCAGACATGAGCTGGCATGGAAGTCCTGAGGAGTCTGGACTTGACACAGCTCCCATTCCTAAGAGCACAGCTGTGCTGTGAGAAGTTTATACTTCCAACATCTTTCCAACTGCAGAGCTTGTTTGCTCTTGAGAACTGGTTAGCAAGGAACACTATGTTGGCAAACCTAGATCTGTAGTTTGCTTTGATTTATTAATTAGCTAGATTTGCATGCTGTCATTCCCTCTAGATCAGATAAAAGCTTGCTAAAAGTTCATTATCTCTCATCAATATGCCTGCCATTTTTGATAAACTAGTAAATAGAAAATTTAAGAATAAATTAAGGAAAATAAAGAATCATCCAAAGGATTTCCATCAACAGTGGTTTGGAGTTGTGGAATGCTTTTCTTACAAAAACCAGACACCCAAAAAGATAGATTATTTAAAATTCACAATTGAACATAATACTGTTGACCATGCAATGGAAAATTATCGTACAGTACCAAGGGAATTAATTAGACACAGCTTCCATCCGGATATGACAATGTTTTGAACTCACTCTACACTTGTTTTGCACAGAACTAGATAGAGAATAAAGCTCGTCTTTGCCTATAAACCCATAACAAAACTGCAGCCAAGCCCAAAAACAGGCCTGAAATTCTGTAGGTATCTACGGCTTCGGAATTTCCCTGGCATCTTTTGTTTTCAATTCTGGTGCAAAATCTCTGTTTTCCATTTAAATGCAGACATTTCTAACCAAAAGCAGATGTAAGTTAGCATTGTCCTTAGTCCCAGATCTGTGTTCTTGTCTCCAGACAATCACTCTTGCTTCATCTCTTGGGCCAGCCCAAGAGCTCAGTTCATATTGCAAAATTATCTAGTACAGGGAATAAAACTTATAGAAAGCTACTTTTGGGGTTGCTTCTGATTTATTCTTTTTTCTCTCTAAGGATAATTTTCTCCCAGTTTCACTCATTGAACAGGTTTACCATAGGGGCGCATGAACATCATAGCTGGAACACGGGAGGAGAAGGAAATAATTTAGCAGGGATTTCAGTTTATCTCAATTTAAATCATCATGGAATTAAAGCCTGGTAAAAACCTTGATAGCCAGAGGTTTCTTCTATGATTAGTGAAAAGGTAAAAGTAGCCTAAATTACTTTATATATCACCCTATATAGGACTTGATTTTTCTTTATTCTTTATAGAGAGATCTTGGAGATACAATTCTCCTAACACAGCCACCACAGATGTGTTATGGACTAAGTTAAAGAAGTAAATTTTGGAACAAATTAGAGTTTTAAGTTCAGCTTTTATAAGTGCAGATGTTATGACATTGCTTCTTCCCAGATCCAATATTCCTGTAACAGAAACATAACTGTGCTCAGATATGCATGTGGCAATGTCTATGTTTCTCATATACAAAAGTGCCCAATATTTCAATTTGCATTCCATTCTGACTCTGATAGTGTGATGACTAAATATATATATCATCATATCTTCTATGTATAACCAAACATTAATATAAACCTACCTGTGAGTCATTCATTTTACAGAGAAAAGGCCAAGAAACCTATTAATCTCATGTTATCTTGGACATGAGTATGCCATTATATGGGGGAAATTACCATTTATTTAAAGATTTCTGGTGCTGTGCAAAGGAAAATACAGCACAGTCACATAAGGGGAAGCTGAGATTTATAAGATTAGATAACTACTCCATTTGCCACTATGTAATGTAGCATCAAAGAAAGACATAATTCAGATATCCTTTATTCCACTCACTCTGACTGCTGTCTTGCATGGGATTGAGTGACTTTGCACTTAGGATAGCACAGTGTGTATCCAGAATAGTGTTATGGATACTGTGATGGTACTGAAATAGTCTGTCCTGTCTGTCATCTTCAGTCCTCTGGCCAGACTGCATCAGTTTAAAACCTACGGTGGGTAGGGTTCAAAACCAGTAGGGTTTTTTCAGAAGTGCCAATGAGCACTGTATCCACTTGATTTCTCTCTCACAATTCTGTGGACAGCAGTAGGATTCACTGACAGCGTCAGAGGCAAATTGGTGTTGCCTAAATACAACACCGGACTTAAAGGCATAGATTTCAAATGATCAGGAAGACTGGTGTGTGTGCTGTGTTACCCACATCCAGGGGGTCGAAACCTGATACTTCATCTGTACCAGCCTCACCAGCTCGCTCTTCTGCTTCTTCCCTGTCAGTCTGCTCTGAGAAAAACAGAACACAGATTTCTCTAGCACCCTGTAACACAGACATGGTACAATATCAGATCTCAGATTTTCAGTGGTATGAAAAAGTAAACAGAGGCTAAAGAGCCCATTTGTCAGTGTGGAGGAGCATTCCCCCCCCCCCTTCCCAGGCCGCACCATGATCTCAGAAACGCTCGTTAGGCCTCGGCCTTGATGAGCAGCACCTGGGCTCGCCTGTGCTTGAGCTCCTCAGAAACATCGTCTGCTCCCAGAAACTGCTGCTGCCTAATGAGCTCCTGCTTGTTTTTTATGAGCAGCCTTGGAAACTACTTTTCTTGCTTGAATGGCATAACATCCTTGTTCACCTTCAAAGGAAGTTGCCCAAACCGTAGCCAGGATGAAACATTGTTATGGATAAAGCCCGCTCACTCGTGGCCTATAAACAGTGATCCAAAATGAAGTTTGGAGCTCTCCTGGGCTGGAGTGAGTGTGAGCAGCACCCTCCCTCTGAGGGGGACACCTCCTAGAGCCAACGAGCTCTCCAGTTTGCTGTATTCAGAGGTTGCTGATCAACGATGGATCCTGGCCGATACCCCCACTCCTTGAGGCTCAACCCTTCGCCCCTTCAGGGGATGCAAAGGCATCCAAGGTGAGCATTTCACTGCCTTCCACGGGAATTTTTCACAGGTACCTTGCACTGACTCTTTATGTCTGTGTGCATGCAAGTGTGCAAATGCTATGGCAAATATGGGAGAAATGCTGCTCTCTTTGATGTTTAAGTACTTTAGATATCTAAGTTAGGCCTGAAAATAAGTTATCAGCTAAGTTAAATGCTGCTAAGTCTTGTTCCTTTGTTAAATTGTTAAGATGTAAGTTTAAGTACTTTTGAGTGCTGTTAAGCCCTTAGGTCCTATTCCTCCTTATCCTTGCCATTCCTATCCTTTTTTCACACACAGACACACACACATATGTAGCTGGTTCTCAGTATATTTCGGTTTGGATTGATTGACTCGAGTTTGTTGCTTTTTTTAATCTTGGTGTGCCTTAACCACCTATTAAGCAGTAGAATGAACCATGTCAATGAACTTTATTTTGCTGTTGCTTGGCATTAAATCTGGTTTTTACTGATACTCTTGCTGGTGATTCTTTAAGCAATCTCAAACATTCGTTTATAATAGTCAAGGCTAGAACACACCTGACCAGGTGATGTTTGAGGGATTTCCTTATCTATGGCATTGCCTTACTCTCCTGAAAGCACCTCTCCAACAATCAGTTTAGTGTTAACCTCACACGAAAGAAAGAAAGAACACAGATACCTGTGCACAATCTTCATCTAAATTAGTAATACGTAGTCTTCATACAAATTCATACTTCCAACACTCCATCAGAAGGATCTTTTAAAAATTTCCCTGTATGCTTAATACCAATTGCTGTTTTGATCAGAATTCTAAATTTGTCCTGTTTTCTTACACGGCACTAAGATAGCTTTTACACCAGAGATACTATTAGCTTGTGATGTTTTATAGGAGAACCATGGTGGTTTGTGCACAACTAGCTCAAAGTGATAAAACCTCTATACAAAACAATGTTTTTTCATTTTACTATCACATGTAAATTGTGGTCTTGAAAACTACTTAAGAAAAAGCATCCTAATGACAATATTTTATCTTTTTTTTTTCTCTTGGGAATTAATAGAACCATGTCGATTCTAATGCTTAAGTCTATGGAATCAGTGCTTTTTAATCCCCTAGAAATACATCATAGACTCACCCTAGGTCTAAGCACATCTCTCCCAGTGGTTATCGTCAAGTGGTCTTGTATTACCAAGTCTTAATAATTTTTGTAAAGCATTGCTCTACAGTTCATTGATGCACACTGCAGGTGTCATAAGTAACTGCAGCTCTGAAATGGAGACATTCTATTCCATTTACTTCATCTGCTTGCTTTCTCAGTAATGCATTTCCTTCCCAGATTTGTATCTCAGCATTTTTACTGTAATAGGGGAGGGGGATGAAGTTATGGTATGGCCAAAGTGGTGCTTCATTGTCATATTAAGAAAATGGTCTTAACTATAGTCTGATAAAGCCAAAGTGATGGGGAATTAGGATCTTTGCACCACAATGCTGATAGGGATTAAGCCTAAACAACATATGACTGAATTTGACTTTTTGCGAGTGCAATTTGGATGTTCTCAAGATGTTCTATACAGGCACAGTCAGGCCGGTGGTCTGCAGGCCAAATCTCACCTTGGTATACTTCATCCAGCATGTTGTCTTTTCCTCAGAGGAAGGAGGGGAACGCTGTGTGTCTAATATTTCTCCTGTGATAACCACCATTTCTGTATCACTCTGAATTGAGACTGAGTTTCCAATGTCAAGCACCAGACCCTGTGTTTGTCAGGCTTGGCCCACCTTGTCAGTAGGTGATATTTTAGAGATCAGCAGTAGTCCAGTATGGGGAGGACATAAGTGACATTTCCCTCCTTTCCCTGCCTGGCTGTAGCTAAGGAGGTGGGCACAGCCTTCAGCACTGGCACACAATTTCACAGCCCAATTACATGATGACTCAAGGGAATATGACTAGCGAGTGTGATGTTTGTTATTTGGCATATCTGTCCAAGTCCTATAGATATTTCTTGGCATTTGTCCAGTTGCCTCCTTAATGTCTTATGACATGTGTTCCTGAAGAGGCTGGATGTTATGTTTACATCTCTCTGGCCAGAAAATGAGCACCAAAGCAGATATTCCAAAACTGAGTTTATTCAGCAGTCCAAGCCAAATAGTTTAGAAATTATTTCATTTCCATGCCTTGTTTTCTTTGCAATTTCTCTTTTATGAAGCACAGTGCTTGCTTTAAACAGGTGCAGAACTGCCAAGGGACCAGGCAGACTGCAGTCCCTCATTAACACACCCAATGCATCAGGCATTCTAGCTACATCTTATGGTAGTAAACGTAATGTGAGCAGGAACATTCCCAGATCCTGATGCCAACTGGCAAAGGATGTCCCATGCCTATGCTGGTTTGTTCTGTGAGCTTCTGAAACAGGGTGCTGCGTGCAAACTGCTTATTGAGAACAAGCAAAGCCCAGGACTAATTTCGGAAACTGCTCTTTGGCATGGGCCAACTGCCAGATGCCACTCTAGCAATCAAGTTTCAATGCCCTTGGAATTTACCAGGATTTATTAGCAGAGACCATTTTCAAGAAGAGCTTGGAACATTTCATAGTTTCTTCACCATACCAAAAGTTCTGCCTCCAGCTCCACCAGTGAAAGGTGATCTCAATTAAAAGCCAGGGTGATGTGGTCATGTAAATCCATAGACCTGCATAGCACTTTGCATGTCTATATTACCTCTCTTCAGTATCTCCAAAATTATCTGTGTAGCAACAGGAAGTTGCTGCATGTTCTTTGTCCTACATTACATAATGGACAGGTGTTCTCAGTGCACATGTGAAACCACTATCAGCACTGTGTTTCAGTTTGCCATAATGTACTCATAGCCACAGCCCTTTTCCATGAGAAAAAAATATATAAAGCAAATATAGCTTGGTCATGAGTCAGTCTGGTTTGCATATTTTGAACATGCAAGTATGTAAAGAGCATGTGTTGAAAACATGAAAAGCAGTTGCTTACGTGCAAAAAAATAAATTCCCTTGAAGGGACTTTTCAGTCTTCATTTTAAGTGAGCTCAGTGCATAAGGTGTCCATTTAAATTAATAGCTAGATTCAGAATTGCCTCTGTTGAGGGCCTTTTCTGAGCATGCATTAAGCAGACGTACATGCTTTCTATTTTGTTTCTCACAGCATAGGTATGATTTAAGAAGTCACTGTATAAAGCAAAAGAATTAAAGAGGTTGCGGGACATATTAACATACAAATAATTTTATTATTGCATCAAATGCAGGAAATGAGCACTTCAGTTAGTACTGTCTGATTTTTCCCTTTCATGTTGCTGCCAAACTACATTGAAACTCTTCTATGACTTCTGCACCCCAGACCCCAGTGGGTCTAAGACCTGCAAGCCTAAGGTCCTATTCCCGACATAGCTTCTCAAGCCAGATTCATTGTAGCATTAAAGCATTCTTCACAGTTTTAAATCACTAGAGCAATGTATTGTCTACCAAGTCAATCAGATGCTGTTCCTGGCCACTGCTAATTCACTGGGTAGCTGTGGATATTTCATATGGGTTTCTGTGAGCCCCAGATCAAAGACATGAGCAAAGTAGGCTGTGGGTGAGGACAGCAGACCATTGATAGCAGCAAATAGTCACATTCCAGCTTTTTACTTTGCGATGCCTTTTGTCAGCCCCAGAATTGGTTCCTGATGTCAGCAGTAGGATTAGATGACATTTAGAGGTAATGATGTTGCATGGAGTATTCCTTCCCAGCAGCACTAATAATTACTGTATCCACTCTCTAGAGCCCATCTCTGCAGCAGTTCTAAGAGCAATTCACTCACCACAGCTCTCAGCCCTAACTTACACAGCCCACTCTCCTCTTCCCATGCCTGCAGCATCCCAGCTGCTCACTGTGGAAGCAGCAAAAAGAAATAATGCCATTATTAAGTAATGACAATGGAAGTAATGGCATGGCTGAGAAACTCTTCCTCTCTGCCAGCAGGCAGCAATATGTGTAATGGAAAAGCAACCACTTGGTAGTTGCTTTCATACCCATTTCACTGTTTCAAACTGCTTTGAATCTGGATGTTTGCAAGACATATTCTTCATAAAACACTCAAGAAGCACAGGCATTGTGCCTGTTGCACATTATATATGATGAGTGCTGAGGCCAGGTTTACTGTCTGCACAAGGGAAACCAAACCACTGTGCTGATCCCCGCTACTGCATTGAAGGTGACTGGTTCGAGCTAATATCATTCTTAGCAACTCAGTCTATTTGTCTCTTTCTCCTGTGATTGCTAATTTGTTGCCCTCTTAATAAGAAAAGAGTAAAAGAAAAATTATTAAAAGTGATGCTTTTCCAGATTGCTTAATAAATATGTTTATACAAAAGAATGTAATGTGACAAAAATTAATACACTGCAGCTGTTTATATCATTTCACTTTGGGAGTACTTTGGGCTGAGTTTCAGACCTGTGCTCTGAGCATTGAAATGGTTAAATAACTAAAAAGATACTAGTGGATTTCAGGTGCTTCAGACTGAATTCATTCTGCAGTGATTATTAAGTATGTTTGCCAAAAACCTTGCTTTGCCCTCCAAACTCATGTATCTTATTATACCTGCAGTCAGTAACTACTCTTTCTAAAGCTGTGAATGCAGGAATTACCCCTGACAAATGGTGACAGATCGTCCCCATGAGGCGATCAAGAACTCTGACTGGAATCGGTCTTTCACAGCCCTGTCACTGGGAGACAAAAATTGTTCACAGCTCCTGACTTCTGTCGCAGCTCTCCTGGACAAAAGGAACTGCAGGATGAAGTATGGTTTTTTGCATTTATGTATTGTTTCAATTTACAGAAAAGCCCCATTTCTCTTCTCTGACTATTTCCATAATAACTGAAAATGACACTGTATCAAGATGGATCTGTGAAGCAGAAAAAAATGCAGTGTAATAATAGACAGCAGGCACTACATTTAATTACACAGTCACATCATAATCTGAAACAGAAATCAAAGCAGCCCAGTGAGCAAGTCTAATTGCTTTGCCTACTAAAGATTGAATATTGTTCATAAGATGTTAAGTAGTATACTGATGGATTTTTTGAAGTAGACTACTGTCCATGGAGAGTAGAATTATAACTACCAGGCTCATTGTACATCAAAATTTAGTGACAATTTGGCAATAGTGGCTGCAATCTGTGGTGAAGTGATGATGACTCAGGCTTTTTTCCAAATCCTGTCTGCTGTCACGTTGGGGTATAGACAATCACCTTTTATTTTGGTTAATAGGAAAAATCTTTCCAGTCACTAAGTAGATGGGGGTTTTGGAGCATGGGTGATAAAACACAGAGCAGAAAACTTTCAAGAAAATGGGAAGTTACTATCCAAGGAAGAGGTAGAAAATGAGAAGAAACTATTTTTAATACATATGAAACCAAGAGGCTTTTATATGCCTGAGTTATTATTGAAATCTGCCTGGATATGATTACAGGGAACTGTTGTTTCATGAACGATTTTTAATCCTCTTGGCAGAGTCAGACAGGGTGTAAATTTGCAAGTTGATTTGTATTCAGATCACCCTGCTGCCTTGGTATTGATTTGAAAGATGCAGGATGAATGTTCCCTGCTTTATAAGGAAATCATCTGAAATGGAAAAAAAGATGTTCTGAGTCCCAAGAGCTTTTGTTAAAAACTGCTAGAGGAGACATTGTATGTCATTCCAGGAACTGGAAGAAACTGTATCCAAGATGCTCCAGCTTAACTGTAGAGCTGCTGACATCTGGTATGATGGTTATGGATCCAAAGGGCACTAGACTAATCCGTTTGTTTTTCACCTTTGAGGGCATTGGTTTGACCCACAGTGCCTGTCACAGTGTAATGACCCAAATGAATCCTCTTGCTGAGATCACTTTTAGCCACTTCATCTGGCAGCTCCTCTTTTAAAACCTCAGCACATTATCGCACAAATGCAGCCTCTCCAGGTCTCAGAGTGAAATGACAGAGGCTGGGTTCTCTGGAAAAAAATTAAGTGCACTGGCTGATGTCATGGACCCAACAATACTGGAGCAGTAGAACTGCTAGTTCTCCTAGTTCAGGGCAGGAGTACAGCTTGCTGAAGTATCAGGGAGATGGTGACTCCCCTGATCCTTTCCCTTAACCAGATTTTAATAAATTTTTACCTTTGTAAACGGGGTAATTGTCACAGATGACAATATAAAAAATGAGAACTGAAGAAGAACTATAATTCTGATAAATTTACTTTGCTCACATCCAGGTTCTGCTGTTTTATTCTCCACCTCCAAGGCTGTATAGTGTGAATGGTAGAAGGACCTTGGACCACTTTAAGAGTTCAAGTCTCGCCAGTGCTACCCCTTTAAAGTAAAGGGAGCTGTACAGGTACACACAATCCAGTATCTGAATTAAGTGTCTGAACAACCAATTTCCAGACATATATCACTGACTTCAGAATATCTTGATCCCTGGTCCAAACTTAGACAGGTTAATCATATCAGCAGGTTTAATTAAATGATAAAAATATAGACACTGGGGATTTTTCCATCTGTGTAAACAGGCCAAAGACACAGTGAACCCTAAAATAACACAAAGGACAAAAATAAAATAATAGATACTGCAAGTATATGTTTCATGCAAAGTGCCCATTTCATGCTTGAGATGACAAACAAAACTGTAGTGGAGAGGCAAAGATTAAGAGAAAATTCTGATGCAGTGAGCTGTGCAAAAGAGGCAATTCTGGTGCTTCTAGTTATTTTTTGTCACAGATCCACACAAAAAAAATTATTGATAAAAATAAACCTAGTGAAAATTCAGAAGACAATGTTTAAAGAGGTAACAAAGAAATTTTTTTTTAACCCAGAACACAAGAGGAAGTCGCAGGCACTGAATATTAGTCCAGTTATTTAGTATTCAAAAAGAAACAGGTATTTAGGCAAATAATAAAGATACCTCTTACATTAGATTAGATATGATAATTATGAGGAATACTAAAGCTTTCACTACTGAAGATTAGTGCAGATTCAGTGAATTTAAGATGGTCAACTCAGAGCACAGCACAGGGATGGTAGTCTGTACCCTATCTGTCCTTTTGGAGCAAAATAAGTCATAGTAGAGGTTGCAAGACAGCTGTCAGTAAACAACTGCTTAAATGGTTGAAAAAAACTAAGATAAGGTGTGAGAACCTTTTTTAGCACCCTTATCACTACATAATTTTATTGCTTGAGTTACTCTTTCATGCCAAAGTAAACTCTGATGCAGCTTGCATATCTACCAGTGGGTCCTGCCAAATATTTGTATATATTGTATGGACTTGCTAAAGCCAACGAGAGTTCCTTTCCCCAACTTTTCATTTGCACTATTACCTGTGCTGTTGAGGGACAGGATGATTACTTTTTCTCTTGTTGCAACTAGAACATGTCCTTTAGCACACTGCAGCCCAGTCCAGATTGTCTACCAATCCCCTGGAAAACACTGGGTTGTCAGGTTACCCATGCCCAATGTAAATATAAGACTTGAAGTATTAATGAACTGTTCAACCTTGCCAGCACATACAGCACTCAAGCAGGAGAATAATGGGTCTTTCTGAACATGGTAGTAACACAAAAAATGGGCTGTTCTCAGAGGGCAGGAAGGAGGAGTTCTGGTTAGACATTTATCAGGATAGACAGGATAGTTATTAGATCCTTGGCAATCCATCAGATGCACGTCATTGTGTTCGGAATAACCTGTTGCTCTTTTCTGCATACTAAATTTCATGTAGTTATTTGTTCAACAGAATTCATTGTTCAACTGAGATGAGATCATTAGTTGTGCCTATCCTCAGAAAATTATCTGCATAAAGCAGCCTGTGGCTCTGCGATAATCTCTGGGAGGGCAAGAACTCCTGCTTTATATATAATTTTCAGGATTTTCAATGGCAAAAAATTCTTTGCAAGAGGCTATGCCTGGTTGTAGAGATTTGTCACAGTCACTGATGCTGATGCATTGACCTTCCATCTTATATGCAATGCAAATGAAGCAATGATTTAATTGTAAAAGTTTTAAACCATTAAAAACGTGGTGGAAGTGAATCCACTATCTCTCCCCTAACAATTTGCAGAAGTTTTCTGTGGTTTCAGGGCCCCTGTATGTTTTGGTTCCAAATTGTTTCTTCTCGGCTGCGTTTCTGTTGGAATATTTAATATCTATTTAATATCCACACTGAAGTGAGGACTTCAGGGATACTGATGATACCTCTAGAAATTCTCCTTGACTTTCCACATCTTCTCCTTAGAGATACATTGTTTGACATGGATATAGGCTGCCATAATTCAATATGACACACCAAATCATCCTATGTAGCTTTCACAGTCACATTAACTCTAATTCTCAACACCGCCTAACTCTTCACCTGTAGGGATGCAAATTAATTAAACTCTTTTAAACTTTCCCCCTCACTATTTCCATAGGTAAAATTCACACAGTTCTTCCAAGAGATGTTATCTTTCAGACGGCCCAAACCGTAAGTGACAGTCAGTCTCATTCTCTGTGCAAATTGTATTGAGCCTAGTACAAGAGCTCAGTTTTAATACAGAGACTTGCAGAAAAAGGGTTTGGATTACAACAGCAATGGAAGCAAGAGAAAGAAGGAAGAAAAATTCCTCTTAGCAAGACCTTGTTTGTTTTCAAACAATAAATAAACATAATTAAAGAGGATATAAAAAAATGCAGAATCTAGCTTAGTAGAATAATAAGCTATTACTATATACTGTATATGTTTAAGGGTCAAGCCCTTGTATTCTCACCCATGGTAAATAATGTGTCCCTCACATGTGTGCCTTGGAAATCATGGCAACTAAGGGTTCACAGTCGTTAAATTATGCCAGGGTCCATAGCTCTTGGATTAGACATCACTCTCTTCTAGTCAACTACAGGTTGAGCAATCCCATGGGATTTTCATAGGTATTGGCTTAATACCCCCAGAGCCTAAAGCTGTCTATTTGCTCACAGTCAGCTATTTCTTTATATGCAACATTTTCATAGCTCCTTCACCCATCTGCAGTGAAATAGAATGAAAAGGAGCTAGATGAGTATGGCAATAAAGGACACTCTGATTGGGTGGAAATCCTCTCCCAGTTCCATTTTTCTGGATTTCTTGTTGTCTGTGCAACTGTTTGTATGAGTTTTATATGTAGTCCACCATTCATCTCAATAATTTTGTCTGCCATACGTCTTTTCCTCCATTTTGGTCACTAGTGCTCATCTTCTTTCCAAACACAAGCAAATGATACTTTGAGACCTAGAAACAAATTGAATTTAATCATTTTAGCTGTGTCCTGTAAACCATGATCCAGCAGAATTAGGTCAGTCGTTTTCTGGTAGGCTATTACACCTCTATGGAGTGATGCATCAGCAAAATCTCGGTCACTCAGCCTTGAAAACAGTCACCAACGCAAAAACTGTCTTAGCTGTAAAAAGATTAAGCAATTGTTAATTTTATCTGTCCCTAATTTGTTTTAATGACTGCATCATAGCAACATTAAAAACTCAGGCTATCATAACCAGCCAATGCAGATAGAAGTTTGGGATAAATGTCATATGGGTAATTAAGTTTATGCATGAATAATTTCCTGTGTCATCTGGGGGGAATGTGGCATTTTTTGGATGGCATGTAAAATTGAGTCCTGGACACCCACAGTTCTATTCACAAATATATAGCTGTGGTCTTTGGGCAACTTCTGACAGTTCCTTCTCTCATGGTATTCTAAGCTTTTGTGGCAATTTCAGCTGGGTACAGAATTGTTTTGCAGATTCCAGCCATCAACCTCCATTACTGTGTGTTGCTAAAAACAGAGCAGAAGACCCTCCTGCAGACAAGTAGGTAATTTTTTTCAGGATTTTTTGTGGGTATTTTATGTAGGGCTTGGTTTTGATCTCACAAGCTGTATTTTTAACTCTTCTGGTTAGGGAAGAGTATTTTCTCCTGTCCACTTTCCCAAGTGAGATCACACCAAATTTGTGAAGTGTTTAAGTCTTATATTTGTGAATGAAATGTAAATGAAGAAGATATGGTTGAGGTTGAAAGATTCTCCAACTAGTTTTGTCTTAATTGGTGGTGATATGCTTTGTTTTACCTGATGAGTTATAGTGGTGGGTTTCACTCAGCATGACTAAAGGCAGCTGAGACAGTCCCCACCCTACCTGTTCAGCAAACAGACAGATAGATATACAGAAGCTGTTTGTGATTCCACAGCTGGTGTCACCGTGTTAAAGTCCTATTTAACTGAAAGAAAATGGATATCGACCTGTATTAGCCTGATTGCATGTCAGGTTCTGCACTCAGTTTGAATTATTAGGAAACAGCCAAGAGAAACTGATTGTATTTTAACGGTCCTGTGAAAAGTTTTAGAGCTGTGCGTTAGGAAATGGTGTTAAGCAAATGAGAACTAATAGTTTTCACCAGCATTAGTAATCATCCATTCTGCCTTACCTCTTCAAAGCACACTAATTTTCTCTGAATAGGTACAATAAACAAAAGTTTCAGAGTGCTGTTAGCTGCTATGCAGGATTCACAGCAAGGCACAATAGAGTTTTTCCCAGCACTCAAGAGATTCATCTTGCTACACTACAGATCTCAAGATGAAAGGTATTGGAAGCTATGCTTTACAGAACTGATCAGGAGCCAGGCATGACCACCAAAATTGGTGTCTAATACTGGAAAAATTGCAGTGGAAAGTCAACGTGATGGTCTCTGATTGTGAATTACAAAAGAACAAAACTGCTTTGCCAGCACTGAGCCACAGGTGTCCTGGCAGAGCAAAATGCCAAGCCCTGCCACAGCTGTGGCTGCTGGAGGACCTGAGGGTTGCAATGTACCACCATAGTGCCAGGAGCAGGTCTTCCAGGCTGGCACCAGCGCACTGGGCTAGAGCTGGCATTCCATCACTAAAGGAAAAAGCCCACCAGGCAGAGCACCATAGCAGCACCAAGAACGGAAATTTTTAATTTATATTGAACCTGAAATGTCTTCCTGTCTACTTTTGCTGGTAGGTCAAAGGAGGTGATTCTGCCCCTCCACTCTGATCTGGTGAGAATCCACCTGGAGTGCTGCATCCAGCTCTGGGGTCCCCAGCAGAGGAAGGACATGGACCTGTTGGAATGAGTCCAAAGGAGGGCCACCAAGCTGATTAGAAGGATGGAACACCTCTTCTACAAGGAAAGGCTGAGAGAATTGGGATTGTTCAGACAAAAATTCTTAAAATGCTGTAACCAGATTAACCAAGTAGTATTTTTGTGTTATGGAAGCTCAGTTCCAGAACTGCCACTTTTGGCACGGACATGAGCTCATTGGATGTGCAGCTCTGCACTGGAAGGGGTATGAGGAGACATAATCTGTGTGAGGGAGTTGCCGACAACCTGCCAGTGTGAGGCTGAAATGCTTTTTGGAAAAGCTCCATGCGTGGAAGATATTTTGTGCTTTGCAGTGCCTCTGTGAGAATACCACACGAGCACATAGTGAAGTTGAAGATTACATTCATTTTAATAGGACAGACAGTAGAATTTTGATATTTCTGAGATATTAAGGCAAAGACAAGGAGAGCTACAGAACAGCCATCAAAAATAGGCATTTTTCCCCACCTTATCATGGTTAATCTTTGTGTCTGTCAATGTATTTTCATTCTGCCTTTACACAAGGTTGGAGTTCCTTTGTTGCCCCACACAGGAATCTGTGCTGAGACCTGTGCTGCTGAAATTATTCCTAAATGATCTATTAAAGAAGATAGATAGTGAGGAGAAAAAGTCTGCAGACAATGAAAATTATTCAAGACAAGACCAGACAATTAAGTTTTGTAGAAGGGTCTTGTGATTCTAAGCAAGTGGTTTATAAAATAAAATTAAATGGAAAAAAAACCCAAAGTAATGTGTAAGGAGACAACAATGCATAATGACTCTCTCTAAACGATTGTTTTTCTTAACACTTAAAGAAGAGATGCTGGAATTATTGTGGATAGATGTCTGGAAATATTGGATTCATGCCCAACAAGAGTTTAAAATAAGATATGAAATAGGATTAAATATAAAAAGAAAAAATAATAATATTATGACTTATGTATTAAGAAAGCATAGAGGGGAAAAATTAGTATTGTTTCACCATGCGTAAATCCTTTTCTACACATACCTTGAGTGCAGTTTTGATCTCCATATCCTGAACAGGCTATAACACAGCAGCACAGAGAAGAGCAAGGATGCCTGGAGTTATTGAAAGGCTTGTATATATTTAATAAAAGAGCTCTTCAGTGTAGAGAACAGAAGACACAAAAATGGCAAGATACAAAAGGGGAAATACTGTTCTAAACTGGCTATACTCTTATATTCATTCTTCAACTCAACTTCCCCCATTGTCAGGGGCAATAATAATGAGGTTAGTGAGCTTAGGAGACTTTTCTTCTGTCTTGCTAATGAGTTTTATGCTCTTTCATTATTTTACACTTTTACCTGTCTCAAGATAATTAAACTTGTCTCTAAAAACTTAAAGATCCTGGCAAACTGAGGCAGATTCTTGAATATACAGAGGCATCCAAATTCTGAATATTTCTGAAAATGCCGTAATTTTCTCCCCTGCCATGTACAACAACAAAAAAAAAAGTAGCTCCTTGGTTTTCATTTTGATGTCTACATTGCTATTCATGCCAGGAGACAAAAGCATGTCCGGTCAGCAAAACTGTCCCTCAAACTACAGCCATATGTCATTCACCTAAAGTTTGAGGAATGTCTCATATTCATTCAGAAGTATATACGGAGGAATGCAAATTTCTTATCACTGTTTCCTAGCATTTGCCAAGAGGCAGCATGTCAAATAAATAATTTAGACTGGCTGAGGCACCGCAGGAAAACAAAGCCATCAGTCATCTCAGCTACATTATTGATCACCAATAACAAGATACTTGCTAAGACAAATGGTTCTGTTATTATACTAGTGAATTTTAGTCTACCCTGACTAAATAAATCATACTGAACTGTTTGTTGTTTTAAGGTGTCCAAACATTTCTGTAATAATTTTTACCTTTCATTCTATTCAACCATCTATAGAATCTCTCTATATATCTGTTGTTTGTTTGTCTACAGTCTTTTTCTAAATGCAGCTGTGTACTTATCTTATAAAATTAGGTAAGGAATTTCATGTCTGTATACGTAATTTTTATATCTAGGAAATCTTCTTGTTAGTTTGGTTGCAGAGGAAAACGTGAACAAGGTGATTATGTAAGTTAGGCACTATCAACTCTCAATAAAAATGTTTTTCTTCTCTCTTATGTTAATGGAGCTTGTAGGTTCTTGTATTGGGTGTTATGATATAATTATTTTTACTTTACATTACTTTTTGCTTTCTCCATTATCAACAACGTAGTTGTAATAACAGCAGTGCCCAGGGGTTCTTAGTAGGTCTATTCCACAGAAGTGCTTCAGTATCTCAGAAATACCCTCTTTCCTCTCACTTTCCATAGAGGAAAGCTCAGAAAATTCTCATACCTCAGAATTGACAGACCTATGCAGACTGCTGTGTGCTCCTCTCAGCTGCCCAGATCATGCTCTGGGGGAAAGTGAAGGCTGAGGGTTCACTCTCCACAGTGAATCTAACTGCTTCCAAAGATACAGGGAGGAGGACTTTATCCTGGGCCTCTCAAGTGTCAAATGCTGCTTGCAAGATGCTGTTCTGTCACAGCAATCAAGAGAGAGGTTCTCGGCACCTTGTGGATGTGTGGAAGTTAAATTTGCTGCCAAAGCATGGGCTGAGAACGGCTCTTGCAAATCCCAAACCCCTAAGATTTCCACATCATTTTTTTTTTCTAAGATTTTATAAACTCTGGGACAGATCTTCACCAGAATTTTTTATTTCATGTTAGATCTCGCTAGTTAACTTTGAATAACTAAGTATTTTAAAGGTTTGTTTTAGGCATTCTTCAGTCATTTCATCAAAACTAAAGGCATATGTGGGCTAATTTAAAATCATGGGCAGTAAGTTCCAAATATCACATTCCTAGGAGAAATGTGATCTAAGAATGGAAGTGAATACACTTCCAAGAAAGAAAATATGTTGGGCAAAAGATAAACAGAAATATTTCTATAGCTGAAAGCATCACCTGTGTTTTGCTGACTTTTTATTGAGCAGAAAACTGAAAACAAGACTTCCCTCTATAGATATACATGCCAGAGTCTTTGGAGACTTACAGATGTATAGAGAGACAAACAAAAACCTCCTCAGTATAATTTGGGGCCTTGAAAACTGCAATTACCTCAGGGGCCTTCTGCTGTGCCCCTCCCTCATGGGAAATAGTAGTCACAAATAGTACAGGTGTCGCAGGAATCCACACTGTGATCTAATGAGATTGTACCTTGGATGGTTATATTTAAACAGCAAAACTAAAGACACGAAGTCCAAAATCCTTGCAGTGAAAAGGTGAAATTGATCAGTCACTAGAGATTGAGAGCACCAAGCTCCGGGATGTTCTCAACCACAATGAAGGGTCTCATGGCCGTGTGACACCATAACACTTGCTGTTTTGGGGGACACTCCCTAGGCATTTCTGAGCCTAATGATATTGAGCATATAGTTAAACCTCTATAGTTACAGGCCAATCCATGTCATGTTTATAATCACTGTCTTGTTAAGTTTGGCTGAAGATGGAAGGTGTACAGGTCTGCATCTGAAGGCTCTTGCAGAAGCCAGTTGTAATTTCATTTAAGAGTTCAACTTAGCTAATCAGTCACAATTTAGGCTCTTGATAAAGCAGGTAACTGTTCAAAATACCAATTTCCAGGAAGGGAAGCTTACTCTAGGATCTTTTTTTCATTAAATTCCCTGTACGGCAAAACTTAGGTACATGCTTGTCTGGATTGGTAGAATATGGTATAATCAGGAATTTTTTGCCCTCTCAACTGATTACACAGATATCAGCCTGGTTTCTTACTATTGAGAGTTACATAGTTGTCAGTTATGGTGGCTCTGTGGCAGTACAGAGACTTAAAACCAGCTGAAAACATACTTGTTTGAAAGTCAGGAGATGAGTCCCTGAAACTAGAAATACAAACTGAATAGCAATACAGAGCACATTTTAGATTTTGAAGCACTTCCAGAAGTTAATGAATGCTATTACAATGTTAAAAACTGATGTTTGTTTGTTTTAACAGTATTTTGAGTTTTTGTAGGGCTCCAAATTCTCTTTTACATATTAAAATGAAGAAGCACAGTTATAGATGATACCTGATTTTTAATTTGTTTAAAATGGATTATATGCTCTTATCCTCTAGGTCACTCAGGTTGAGCAGTTCCTTTTTATTTCTTCTCATTAGAAATCCCTATAGAAATCAGTAAGATTGCTACAAAAAAAAGAAAACCCTTGCCTGAAAATCTCTCCAGGTTTCCTTTCATTTCTCCATCTAAGACGTCCTTGGTGGCCTTTTAGCGCTCTTGAAGTCAATGACTCAATTCACACTGATTTCAGTGAACCTAATGCTGCTAAATGATATTACTGAAAGATGTGTCCTATATCTATGAGTTCTTTTTCCTGCTACTATTGCTTGTTAACATTCAATTTCTGATAATTTGAAGAAAAAAAATCCCTTTAGTGAAACCAGAAACAAATACAGAACTAAAAAGAGGAATTATGAGATTTCTGATTAAAGAAATGTTAAAATGTGACTAACATAAGGAGTTAGACTCCTAGGGAGTTTCAAACATGGGTTTATTATCACACTTGTTACTATCCCCATCATACAGATGACAGTAAAAGAAATAGATTTGGATACCTGACTGACATCCATCAGGCAGCTCTTTGAAGAGGGCTTGGACTTTCTGGTATTTGTATCATGAGTATTTGCTGTCCTATGCAAAAATCAGGCCCAGCTGTTATCCTTAGAACTCAGCAAGCTGATGTATCATTGTACCTGTCTAAAGTTTTCTCTTCTTTGGCATGGCCAAGCCCTTACACTCATTCACCACTCTTTTCAAGCCTTGGAAGAAATTCAAGCCTTCTTGCCATATTTTCTTCTTTTTCTTCATCTCCATACATCTCTGCACTTCCAAGAGAAGAATTCAGAGTCAAATTATCTTGACAGTTTCAAGCAAGTACTTTGACCCACCTTGATGAAGTAGGTAAAAAAAAAAAAAAAAGGTGAATAGGTAGATGATATGATCTGTAGCTACCTCAGGCAAACAAACTATGCTACCTGCTCTAATCAAAGCTCAGATGACTAGATGTGGCAGTGAATGCAAGATGTAAATCCACAGATTCCCATCTACTATTTAAAATAACCCATACATTTTCATCTTGGACAAAAAGCGTAATTCCCTCTTTTTAGAACAGATTATTCTTCTATGTGTCATGGTTCACCCCAGCCAGCAACCAAGCACCACACAACTGCTTGCTCATTTCCCCACCAGAGGGATGGGAGAGAAAATTGGAAGAATAAAAGCTGGAAAACATTGGTTGAGATAAAGACAGTTTAATAGGTCAAGCAAGAGCCATGAACTCAAGCAAAGCAAATAAAGGAATTAATTCAGTGCTTCCCATGGACAGGCAGGTGTTCAGCCACCCCCAGGAAAGCAGGGCTGCATCACACAGAATGGTAACCTGGGAAGACAAACACCATCACTCCAAACATCCCCCACTTTCTCCTTCATCCGTCCAGCTTCCTTGCCAGTGTGGTGGTACAGAAAGCAGAAGAGGCCTTGGCTCTGTGTGAGCTCTGCTCAGACAGTCATAGAAACATCTCTATATTACCAATGCTGTGTTCAGCACAAATCCAAAACACAGCCCCATATCAGTCACTGTGAAGAAAATTAACTCTGCCCTAGCCAAACCTAGCACACTCTGCCATATAGCCTTATGAATTCTCAGGCTGACTAACACCCAGTCTGTGAAGTATGGACATAGAGTATATTCTACTGGCTGCATCTCTCAGTGGGATAGGCTTGCTGAGAACCTGCTGGCAAATCATCAGCCCAAGTGATTCTGCCTACTAGCTGGCTTCCACCTTCTTCCGTAAGCCGGCAAACTGCTTCAGTACCATAACCAATATTTGAAATTGTATTAATAGAGGTTGCCTAACTTAGAGATGATAGACAATGCATAAATCAAACCTAAACACTGGTTCAGGAAAGTGACCAATGTTGTCCTTTGAAAGATAAACCTCCCGGGACGAAGGGACACTCTTCAAATCTTATTAGCATAAAAAGAAATGCTACTTTTTGTTTCTCAGCATCCTGGAGCAGAGCTGCATTTTGCTCCTAGCACTGGTCTCCTAAATGACAAGAAACTTATCAGCAGGGGTGGATTATATCTGCAGAAATCAACCATAATAATGCCTATAGAAACACATTCATCTCCATTTCTTTATTTATATTTGCTAGTGCTTTTCAAAAACTGATGGACAAATTGGCTTAGCAATCACTGTCCCTGCTCAGTGCGTCTTAATGGAGGCTGACAGTTGAAGTGATTTAGCTTTTGTTACAGCATAAAGGCATGTCCTTGTTTCCTTTTCCTTCAAGGGAATAATAGACCTTGTCATAAGCTATTCTATCTTTTGACTACAAAAAAAAAAATAAAAATACCACTACTCCTCTCTCTTTTTCTTTGACACAAACAAAAACTAATATTTACAGGTCATACATATCTTGGAGGACACTTCTGAGTTTCACAAGTTCATACAGAAAATACTTAAGCTCTCTGATGCAAATCTAGCACTCAGGAAAAGAAAACAGGAGGTGGTCAGGTGAGATCATTTTCAGAGATGACCCAACTTGTGATTGCACTGTTTTCCCCATTTATCACCAAAACGAAAGGCAGGATAGATTGGTCCTGGATAATTTTTAAAATTATAATTTATTTATTGCTGAAGGAATCCTGTGTCTCTAGGCCAGTCATTTTAAGGACTTCTCTTGTCTGAAGCACTCTGTTTAATCAACACCTTTTCTACTTTTCGAGTCAGACACCAATTAAGACTCTCATGTACTTGTAACTTCTAGCTTTTATTTTTGGAATTTAAATTCCCCATTAGTGAAGAGAGAGACCAGATATTTTCTAAGGTTCAGAAACAGTAAATAGTTCTCAGATCACATAGTCCATTACCTTCTCTATACTATGTCACTGCAATGTGTAAAATACTTCTCATGAGGCAATTTGGGTTGGCATCTTATGACTCAGTTCAGGAAATTGAAGATCCTGTGTTGAGACATCTTCTGGAATTCATGGAAAAGCTGTTGCTACTGCTACAGCTGAATATTTAAAGACTGCATACTTCCTACTTGTTTTTAACCATACTTACTCAAATTCTCTGTCCAACATACTCACCTATCCTGCTTGTTTGGTATATTTTGCAAGTTTCTCATGTCTTTATTATTAGATGAAGGTAATTACCAGGGTTCCTGGTCTGTACAATATCTAGGATATTTTAAAAATTCTGTCATTAACAGAATTTTAATGCAATCAATAGAGAATAGTGTTCTTAATATTGTATTCTCTCCTCTGGGTCTTATTAAATGGTATGAAGATTCCAATTTTAAATTGCAAATTTATCTTATGAAGGGAAAGGAGTTACAATAATACAATTAAAGAAAGCTAACTCCTGAATTGATTTAAAAGAGCACAACAAAACCTCAATTTTCAAAATTAAAAGTTGATATGTATATATGGATTATTACTTCATCATAAATTCTGAGATCATATGTTGCCTTAACAATACCTTTACAGTACTCAGCTAAGGTTGCAGAAATTGTGTTATGTAGGCTCAAAAAGACAATTGAGCTTTATTTGGAACAAGCTTTAATCACTGTGATGGTACATTAGTAATTATGTACATTCTGAGCAGGTAGAGACAAGGTTTACATTGCACTTAGCCTGATGTTGAGGTGTGGTATCTCATCACTAGCCTTTCCTACAGGTGGCCTTTGCTACAGGTGACTATTAGCTCTCTTTAATGACCCACATCTAATACTGCCATGTCTACTTGTCAACTTCAGTCAGAGAAAATAAAAAATCCACATAGGAATGATCTAATGTGCTCATTTCTCACTGCAGTCTTGTGATCAGGACAAGAGTGGACTAACACCTTGCCTTTTGACTCTATTTAGTCTTGACATGAAAATTTTTTTACAGAATTTTAGTGGAAGATTCTTTCTTCCAAAGGCACAGCCACTGATCTTTGAAAAACCTACTTGTAGTTAAAACCTAGCTTTTATGCATGGGCTTTCATGACAAATGGTATAATGAGTACACAGAAGCATCAGATTAATGTATATCATTGGCAATAGTGCTCAGAACTCATCTTTCTATCTGGTCATGGAAAGAAAGTTATTCATGACTGACATTTTTCTCTCCTCTCTATTGCCTCTGCTTGTGAGAACTAAAATAAAGAGTAACTCACTGAAATAGTGCCAACAGTTTTAAAGATTTTTCTAGATCTTCATATTCCTCAATAAAGTCCCTGAAAAGACTGTTCCTACGGACAAGACCATAAACTCTTTTTCAATGTGTCTTGTGTATATTTGATCAACATGAAGCAAGCGCTTGGCAAACATGCCAGTTAGAGAATTAGATACAGCTATGTTAGCAAATGGTGTGGTACAATAGGGGGGAATATTGGAACAGTGCTTAAGACTTGGACCCCTATTCCCATACCAGCACGATTCCCCTACCAACAGTTCAGACTGTTTGTATCTATTACCTAATATCTGTATATTTCAGACTAGATGTATCTAGTCTTTTCTGGTAGCCTGAGTACCCATCAGTAGCTGAAGCACAGTAGATATTCTGCTAGAGCACACTGTCTGGTTTATCTCAGTCTGACAGGAAGCCATTTAATGAGCTATAAGTAAAAATGCAGTAAGTGGGGACACCCAGGAGATATAAACCAAAGCCTTATCCGGAACTAAAGAAATAGCTTTGAAACACTCCTGGTTCCTCAGTTAATGCTGTCACAGTTTGTACTATTTACTAATTTCCTAGGAAAAATTAAAATTATGTCTTTCTAATAGCATGAGAATTGTTTAATTCCTAATGTTCTCCCACTTCTTGGCTTTTGGATAAATGGCATTTTATTCCCAGTAAATGCCCTTATCCAAAATCCACCATGTTGTCAGTTTTCATAAAGTAAGTGCACACAGGCCAAAGCAGTCTTAGACAACAACTTGTCCATTCACTAAGCAGTGTCCTTCCTTCAGATTTAATAAAAAGCAGATATTTCTTCCAAGGGAAATGCCATTCATATGTGATAGAAAGCAAATACCTGGAAGCCATAAGTGGAATCTTAAAGTATTTCACCCAATATTATTTTTCTTTTTTCCTTGAATGTCTGACCAGTTCTAGACAGCCTATTAAAATTAGCTTCATAATAAAGATCGGCATTTGTTGAAGAATACAGAGATCCACCTCAATTTCTGTATTTGTGCTTTGACAGTTTGTCTTAATATGCACCAGAGTAAACTTCAGCTTTTTTTGCAGATGTTTATACAAGCAAGATGTTTTGTGTTCACAAGCACAAAACTGCTGATTTAAGTAGTGCTTAACATTTTGCTTTCTTTGCTGAAGACATGTTAGCTAAGGCCCATTTTCAAAACTTTTAGTGACCTCCAAGTTTTTAAAACAGGAGGCCAACTTTTCTAGAGAGCTGCCTGGCTGAAATAGGAGCAACCGAGTCAAGAAATCACACTCCATCTGAACAGCACTGACAGGTGAGACTATGCCTATCCTACAGGATACTCTACCAAGTGCTAGATTTGCAATGTCTCCCAGGACAAGAAGTGAAAGCCTGACTTTCCCTTGGCAAACAGCTGCATGCTTGCCAGAGAGGAACTTAACTACCTAGGATTTTCCCCTGTAACACAGAATGATAATACATGTTCAGTAACTGAAAACTGAGGTGTAAAATTGTTTTGCTGCTACATTAGTTAATGCTGAAGTGGTACCTTGTGGTGTTCTTCTAGTTCAACAGTTCCAAATATTTTTGAGTTATCATTCTGCAGTTGTAATTGTCTTCAGTGATGGACACGTTGGGAAATCAAATTGAGATAAAGGGAACATCTCCGTATTGCCTTTACTTTGAACTGTCATTTCCATTTCTCCTCTCTGATTCCTTGAAGTGATTCTTGGTCAAAAGCTTCTGCAAAATCACTTGTCTGTGCTTATTTTTCAGAGCATACACGTATGTTTTGTGCTTGTTTTATTTTGAAACACACACAAAAATTAGATCAAAAATGATCCCTGTCCTTCTAAACAAATTGCTTATTGATCTATGTATTGTTGTGTATGATTTCAGCTAATCCAACAAGTTTCAGAACAAGTAGAAAGATAGTAAATTCATGTCAGTGTTGTATAAATTCCGAAAGATGAGTTAAAGGGATTGTATGGACAATGGCCAAAACAGGAATTTAATTTTTTTTAAATCTACCACAAGTTGATGATGAAGGATGAAATTACCTTGTAAAAGAAAGAGACAAAAGACACAGAACACATAATACTGCTCTGAATAGGAAGACAGTTCCACACAAAACCCTGAAGCTGTATAAATTACTAGCAGTAAAATTGTCAGAATGTTCTTGATTTCATTGCAGAGCATAGGCTTTAACTCTGTTGGGGTTCTACAGGTGAGCAGGAATATTATTTTGTTGGGATGTGTCTCCTCTGGTTGTCACGACAGCTTTGCATCTTGCACCTTGTCACTTTACTAGTGATCTCACCTGCATCTGTGTGTTAAAACTCATTCAAATTCTGATTTCATTTTTGCTGTCTCTATGTCATTCTAACATTCATGGAATTCCTGTTAAAAAAAAAAAAGAACACCTGAATAAGCTAGGTGTTTTCAGACTTTTTTAGCCAGAAAATCTGATTCCAAAGTAGTCACTTAATTATGGCTGCTGGAAGTCAGCCTTGGATCTAGATGATCAGCTTTATCTAGAAACAGACGAAATGGGTGAAATTCTAGCTTGAGCTAGAATTTGGATTTTTGGGACAGATACTCATCTGTAGTCAATGGAGTTGCAACAATTCATACTGGCTAAAAATTGTCTGAATTTCTGGTTCTGCCACTAGACATTGACTTGTAAACAATGAACGTTCCCATGACACTAAGTCAAGTTTAATAGAGGCTTTAATGAAAAAAGCTGCCAGGAGTATAAATTTTTGATTCAGCTGAAAACTATAAATAAGTTCTAGACATACAAATAAACAATGAAAGTGATAGTAGGGTTGTCTGTACACTTTCCCCAGTGGGAGAAACATTGTGCCTAAAAACAGAGAAAAAAGAAAAGCAAGTACTCTTGCAAAGATATTTGCATATTGTTATTAAACAGCCAACCTTTACATAATGAAGGGCATATTTACAGTGCTGCTCAAATTGAATGCTCTAAGGCTGTTTTATGATATTAAAATATTTATAAATAGGCTTTAATTCAGCTTCGCCTCTGTCAGAAATTCAATGGAAATCCTAATTACCATTTCTCTGTGCAGATGAAAGGCAATCATACGTATGTATTGACATTCAGCTAACACCATTCACTAAAAGGTTCAATAGTTTAGCATGACTGCCAAATCATTAAATAAGGGCATAGGCTGGTTTTATAAATAATGCTGACTCTATTCAGTTATAGGACACACTCGGGTTGTACTATGTAGCTAAATGAAATTGCCTATACCCTCTCTATAACTGACAGTCTTGAGATCAAATAGCAGGAGAGAAATTAATTTTTAGGCTTGTCATCCAGGGTATCTTTCACAAGCCTTAGCTTGAGTAAATATGAATATATTCATAATTTAAACACAGTATTCCCTGATGCTATTGGTTAATCTGCACTCTTGAAACATTGTTCAGGTTCAGGTCTTTCTCTTTAATTCATTGAAACACTCTCTGCACTTACCTTAGAAAATGAATAATCATATTGTGAGACTGATGGGCAATGGGATGCACTGACAAATTTCATTTCCTCATGTGCGCAGTCTTTTGTGTCTGCTGGGCATGTTTCATTTTGCCATGTTTGCTGGAAAGAAAACCTTTTCACACTTACTACTAGGCCTGCATTATGGAAAGAGAAAGAGGAAAAGGCACAATGGAGAATTATCTTAAACCATCTTTTGGGATCCATACAGCCAGAGAAGAAAAAAGAAATGTTGCCATCCCTTGTGTACTTATAATTGGTTCATCACCTCAGGCCAATAATCTCTTGGATACTTAGGGCATCCCCAAAATTCACTTGCTAACTTTCTTACAAAGCTAACATGCTATAAGCTGTTACAAGTCCTTGAAGTGATCTGTACAACAATGCTTTTCTTTGTTTTATTGTACTTTTTCATGCAGACTGAATTAATTCAAAGAGAATGAAATTACAGGATTTTAATCATTATTCATATCAGTGAGTAGATAATTTGCTTTAAAGTTTTTAAATTCTGTTGTTACTAGTTTCATTCCAGTTTTTTCTATTTTTTATATATATATATATATATGTATGTATGTATGTATGTGTGTATATATAATTTCTTACTTTCTATAAGGCATTTCTTGTTTATGGCATTTCTCTTTACTGATGGAGGAGGACATGGTAAGCATAATGGAGATCATTTAGAAAGCTAGCTGAATCTATAACCATTAAAGTCCTTAATTATCACATCCCTTTTTTAGAAAAGTATTCTACATTTTTATTTATTACGTAATGACTGTCTTAGAAATTGTGGTGAGCTGCATTTGAAAGAAAATTGAAAAACCACCAAAATTTTGGGTTTATTTTTCATTTTCTACTAAATCTAACCAAAGTTACTTTAGGCCCAGCCTCATGCAAGTCTTTCCAAATCACCAAGAAAAGTCTCTATGTAGAATAAGAAAAAGCACTTATTATTAATGTATCAAAGAGATCATTTCTTATCACCAGATCCTTTTTCTTTCTAAAACTAGTTCATCTTCTCCTTTTTATACCCAGATTTTATTCATGGACTAGGGGAGGAAACACAATTTTTACCTTTTTATCAAGCCTTACCAAATTTCTCCCCTTAAATAGAATCTGTAATTGAAATAATTTTTTTGAATAATGGTTTATTTTCTGTACCACAGGAAGAGGTTAGAGCCAGTTTGATTGATTTCTCAAGTCAATGAAGTGAATGTTTGGACAACTTACTTCTACAAGCTTGGTAGTTTGATATGCATTAACACTATGATATCAACCATACTACTAATTTTATATTAGTATTTAATATATATGCTTTTAGTACAGCAATATATTAAGTCATTATATAGGCTTTCATAACTTCATGATTAAATAGAAAATACGTTTACATTTTTTTTTAATCTAAGAGTCTTTTAATAGTTACATTCCATCTGTCTTGAAGCACTACTGGGGTTTTTGGCAATAAAATCCACAGAACTCTGGAAATAATTCACAAAAAGAATGGCACAGATTTGGTGTCAGTCATCAATAACGTTTAATAGAGACAAAAACTTCCTTTTCCTTTCCTTGTCAAGACAATACAAATATAGGAGAGCAAATGTTTCTTTCATGTTTCTTCCATTCTCACATATCACATCAATCAGTAATACACAAGATGGAAATAACGCACATAGGATTTGGAATCTAGCCTGGTTATGAAGACCTGACAGATAAAATATTCTGTCTCTTGAAGTGAGCCAATTTGTTCTGACCTCCTTGACAGAGAGCAGATTTGATACCCCACAATCTCTCTCTGGGTGTTACCTTCCAACCGTACCCACCCATAAGTTTACACTGCCATCAGTTTTGAAATATGGTTCTGTGAGAACAATTTACAGTATTTGACAGAGTGCCACAAGCCATCTTAGCCTCTTTTCAGATTTGCAGTTCAGAGGAAATGAGTTCTTACCACTGTTACCGCACTGTAAAAGCCTTGCTTTGAAGGACAAAAGCATGTCATGACAGTGAATGAGTAATGTGGAAATAATTTGTGAGCTCTTACACTAGAGAACAGAGCTGGGGGTCTCAAAGCCAAAAGGGCAGCCTGTGACCCAAACAGCATCTGAGGGCACTTCAGAGAAGCGCCTGAAAATTCAGATGATTAGAGATACTCTGGAGTCCAGATTAAAACACTTCTCTTTTTGCTAAAGTTTTTTTTTTCTCTTTTTAAGAGCATTAACCTTTCAGAGGCATAAGGAAGAAGAATATTAAAATTTACTAATCAAGAAATTCTTTCAACATTTTCAGAGGGGAGAGTTATTACTGATCCAAACTATTTTGAAGTTTAAAAGATAAGCTTGAAATCTTAGTGAAATGGCTCATGCCTGCACTAACTGGGTGTTTCTTGCCTGTTTGGAACCCAGAGTTACAGAGCTACAGAGCTTGAAAATAAGAGTTCAGAGTTACAGAGCTTGAAAATAAGCAGTATAGAAAAGAAGATTAGTATAATATTTCACAATATAGAGATCAGATTTGTGCCAAGAACAGGACAAGGACTCTGACAAGACCTTTGGTTTTTGAGGGATAGGAGAGTATTTGCATAGCAGTGCAGCAGCAGAGAAAAAATCTCAGTGGCAGCAGTCTCTGGCTCATGGAAGAAGAAACTAGGGAATCCAGAGAAAAGGGAAAGTATTTGTCTAAACAGAGGATAATCACAACATAAACCAAAGGTAATCTCATTTTGAAGTTATATCCCAACAAGTACTTCTGTGTCAGATCATAGCTGAAGGGAACAGAAGGTAGCTTTATTTGGTACACACCAAACTGAGTCATTATGAAAATCTGAGAGGGTTTTCTGGTTCTTCCACTGATTCAGTCTGAGATGGTGGAAAAATTATTTATTGAAGTACAGACTGGTTATAGAAAGGGGCAATACTATTAACTGCTACATGTGGCTCTCCTAACTCACAGCTTATAAAGCACTGAGATAACACTCAGTTGAAAAGTGTTCTAGAAAGAAAAAATGTGTAAAATACACAAGACTTCAGTGTGTTTGTCCTAGATTTTCAGTAATTAAAACTGGCAGCGTTTTTACTGTATGAGCATTGATAGAACTGCTCCTGCATATAATTGAAAAGGAAGGAGAAGCAACTTTGCCTGACAAGTGCTGTAATAAGTCGCTTTCATTCCACACTGTGTCTGATTTGTAATGTCTATCATTACAACGTAAGTAACTAATTGGTATCTGTGCAGAGATGTCTCTATTGGCACATTAGACCTCCAGAAGAAAATATACTATTTGCAAAAAACAATAAAAATACCAATGGAAAGACTTGTTTTTAATACCATACTGAATGTAGCCTGAACAAATGAAGAGTCTTGATGTGATTTAGTATTATGCCAACAGTGAACACAACTGTAAATTATTTTTGCAACCTGCTCTCAGAGTCCCAAACTGCCTTTTTACTGTCTGCATTCCTGATGATGGTGGATACATCCCAGGGAAAAGAGAATACTGCTGTCTTTTATCTTGATTTAGCTACTGGGCTGGGTTCTTTATATATTCAAAAGCAACAAGAACAAAAAGTATATATTCTGCTTTTGCAACGTCAAAATGCAAATACATTCTAGAAAAGTAGAAATCACTGATCATGAGTAGAAAGTTTTTATAGCAGCAATTTAACCTGACTGTTATTTACACTATGAAACTGTCCCTATGTCTGAAGCTGTGTTTACTAGAAAGATCAGACAAGACTTCTTGCCATTTAGTTGGCTTTAAGGAAAGCAAATTGACAAAGTCACAAACTATTCTGTGCATAGAACAGAAATGCTAAAGTTTTTAAAATACTGGTGAATTTGTAATGTTAAGGTATTTCTTTTCATTTCTCAATGTAGAAGTTTGAAGAAATAAATAATATTATTCACAAGGAGACTAGAACAACTTTAGTCTCTCTGTCGATTTTCTGACCTAAAAATTTGTTCGTTTACATAATGATCAACTCTGCAATATGCTGTGCCAGTTGTACCTTGCAGATATATATCATGGTGTTCTAAATGTCTGGCGTGGGAAGAATGTGATGAACACTTAAATTTTGCACATCATAGTATACAGGTTTGTAAAATTTGAACTGGAATTTAGCAGTAACAGCTGAGAGACTTATGCACTATAAACAATTTTTCTTTAATTAATCACAACTACTTAAAGGCATATTTTCAGCTGTCTAAGTGACTTTTTGTGATGGAAGGTGCCTCTGACTGCAGACAAAAGCAGTCCGAGTTGCTTGCGTGAAGCAGGCAACCATTCTGGAGACAAACCCCTGCTAAATTTACTGGCATGCCCACATAATGCAACGCACTCCTAAGCAAAGATATTAACTGATGTACTATTAGTAGATCAATACAGTACTACACTGAAGCTACTCCTTTCTTTGTAAAAATAGTGTGATTCCAGCACTGAAACAACACAGGCCTATTGTAATTCAGGGCTCTCTGTAGAAAGTTTGGATGGTGATCTGTGATTCTATGATATTCTTCCACAGTAGGAATGTTCCAGGAGAAGTGAATGCACTTCACCCTTTGTAGACAAGTCCGAAATATATGGCATTGTATAGCTTTATCTGCATCTAGCTTCATCAATCTGACTTTAAGATTTTGAGATGAGTTCTTGCTGGCAAGGCCTGACTTCTGGACATGGAAAAGCATAGCTGTCAAACCAGTAGGACACAATCCTAAATGATGCTTTAATGTCATGATTCAGTAATGATACTGATGTGATTATTCACATTAGGAATCTACTTCCAGGTTATACATAGCAGAAGCCTTTAAAGTCAGCTCTGCAGCTGAACTGAACCTCTGGGTAAAGCTGAACCAGCTTCAGGTTGCCCTCAGATTGTGACACTGTCACCTTCAGAGAACCTCTGGGAGGAACCATGTCAGTGAACCTAAGCAACGTCTTCCCTGACTAGTAATCAGAGCCCTTAGTTATAAGCCTTTCCACATTTACTTAAGATAAAGCCCAACCCCATAACAGAGAGAACGGCAATGTGTATAACAGTGAGCTAGCCCATGGCAGAAGTGGATTGAAACAATGCTGAGACGTGATCTAGAAATAGATCTTTCAGTTTCTGAGGCCTTTTCTCCTCTGTCAAAACAACGTCATTGTTGTTCATACATTTTCCAGTGCCTACTCCTAAAATTTGTTTAGTAATGGGGCTTTTCACTAGAACAAAACTTTTCTTTTAACAGCTGCGCTTATAGAATGGGCCTCGGCCCTCTTACATCTTATTGTTATTCTGACAATGTTCAGTATGTCTGCTTACGGTATGTCACTCTCCTTTGTGATTTCAAAGATATTTTACCATTCACTGATGCCCTTGACAATAAAATTCCTCCCCTCAGAAGTTGTAAGTGAAGCACAGTTTAGTATAAAGGACTGAAAATATCGTATATGTTACATATCTCTTGAAAATGACATTAAAAAATAAATCAAGTTTGAAAAATCTAACACTCTGAAGTTAGGAAATGCCAGAATTAATGTTTCCAGTGCAATATTTATTCTGATCTCCTCTGTATATGCCTTTCTGACAGTCTTTAATTACAAGATCAAATGTTTCCCATGGGTCCCCTACCTCATTTAGTGAACCAATTGGACAGTACTTACTGAATGGTAGCTGTTCAATAGTGCCTTTCATCTTCAGCATTTATTGCACTCCCATGCTTTATTTACTAAATGCCATCTAATACTTTCACTGAATATAGAACTAAATGCCAATCTACTCACTTCGTAATTCTGTGTCATAGTTTTTAGCAAAGACATTAATATTTATATCAGCTGTGTGAAGAGTTACAGTTCTGTTTTACACATGGAAAACAAAGGTACAGGTATGCTATTCTGAATTAGCCTTGGGTGTTCAATTCAAGAAACAAAGGGGTATTCCAGAACATTAAATGTTTGATATCAGTTTATCTGTTGCTGACATCTGATGTAGTTGCTAGTAAGCCACACTTCAGCACATGAGAGAGCTCAGTTGGTTAGAGCGTGGTGCTAGGAACACCAAGGTTGTGGTTTTGATCCCTGCATAGTCTATTGACTTAAGAGTTGGACTTGATGATCCTGATGGATCCCTTACAGCTCAGAATATTCTGTGATCTCTTTGCAGAGAGTCAAAGTATTAAATTAGATATACTTTAACTGAGGGTGCATTTGGAAGAGAGGGAAGCTTTGTTCTTTAAAGCATAAAGGGTCCAGCTGACCTGTTAATAATCAAGTCTCCTTCCCAGAGGTAATGCTCACAATGAAATGTCAGACAGCCCATGTCGATAAATTATGCCAAGAGGGAGGGAGGAACGCAGGGAAGGGAGGGAGGAACAAAGGAAGGGCAAAAGAAAGCTCTGCCTGAAGTCTTTCCAGCCTATAAAGGAACAAAAAGGAGTGTTATCATAGGGATTTCAATTTCGGATAAAGAGTAGGTAACTTTGTAAAAGTACATAAAGTTCTTTTCATGTAGTGCACATACAATGAGAAAAATCATAATATTTTCCTTCTGCTACAAGATAAGGATTTTGCGTCAGCAAAATTGTGAAACTGTGAGCGTAGGTGCATGAGGAACTATTGATTTTCTTTTGAAGTAGCTGGGCAAAATAACATCCTAGAGGCTTCAAAGAGGTGGGGGAAGTGTGGCAGTGCATCACCCCCACCCTTGGGTCACACTGTAACCTCAGATGAGGAGCTAAAAATCTGAGACCTCATGAAGGAAATCAGACTGATAATTGTAGTAGTGAACTGAGGATAATTTTTTAAACATCATTGAAGAGCGTGATTGAAGACAGGGATGAAAATGGTCTCGTTTTACACAGAATTGCGGTTTAAAGATGAAGCTTGCCTGAGTTCATGCCTGACTCATCTGCCCACCTGCATGTCTTTCCTTTCGGACCTCAAACGTGCAGTGAATGTTGTGACCTCAGGAAGCTCTTTAGAATTACTAGCTAATCTTAATAGCAGGTTCAAAGCATAACATGGGATTCAGCACCACAAAATTTATTCATCTGTCTTGCGTAGTACCACCCAATGTTTAAAGATTATAAAATGAAATTTGACTTCCTAGCTTCCCTCTGTCTGTGTTCTTGCTACTACTATAAAATTCTGGTGCTCGATTTTTTATTCATTGAGTCTCCCTTTCTTTGGCTACAAGCCAGGTTGTAGGTCTCAGTGAGATCAAAGTAAAACTTCAAAGCAGCTGACTCCTGATTTTTTTTCAAAAATTGGTAAATGAGACTGGATAATATTCACTGTGCAGCCTTTTTGCCATAGGTCTAACTGGATTTATAATTCACGGTGATCATATATAAATCAGTGTGATAGCACTTATAATGTGACAATACACTACTATAGGCATCTTGTATCCTTTCCATTCCTAGGTATATTATACTTGATGTTTTGGTCTTGAAAAGCCAAAGACAAAATTAACAGTTAATGTGAACATTCGTGCCATTTTATAAATGGAATTTTGTGATAGGTGTCGGCCAGAATATTTTAACTCTCCACTGTGAAATATTCAATTCAATACTGAGTCCATTGCTCCTGGAGGGAATGTTCCCTTAGCTGCACTGCATGTGTTCCTCTAAAACACTGGTGACACCTACAGAGACCAAAACCCAGCTTGCTCTGGAATCAGCTCCTACAGTCAGGTGCCAAACTGAATGTGATCTGCCTCGGCCCTAGTGTAGGGATTGCCACTTTCTATATCCTTGGAAAACATTTAATCTCTTTGTCAATGATGAGCTATGAACAAACCATGATAGCCACTGTCAAGGGAAGAGGAAAACAGCAGAGACATGCTAACTGAAAGATATAGTGAAAGGTGATTAATCCTAGGTTCTTTTAATCTCCCATAGCAGGGACTCAGTCATTTGTGTGAACTTAAACAGGCATACAAGATTAAGAACCTAAGAGAACCACATCTATTCACATCTCAAAAATTAACCTAGAAGTGAAGCTTCCTTACTTGTTCCAGTTTAAATGAACATTTTTGCCTTTCTGGGATAGCAAAAAGGTAGCATTTTAGACAATTTTTACTTTTAAAGACTTAATTTTACGTTATTTCTGATAAAGTTCCCATATTTGCATTGCTGATATACTTTTAAATTACTTTCCTGTGCTTGCCACATTTCCTTCTTTTAGACTATTATAAAATGTATCTACTTTTAGCTGGTTTAAGTCTCAGTGACTGCATAGGTGAAAACGTGACTTGCTAAAACTGAAGTAAAAAAATCAGATATGGATGGAAAGAAATGTAAAGGGCAAGAAGTGCCATCTAGTAGTTAGTTACAAGATGTATTTGATGCTTAGGTTTCATCAGAATTTCACCAGGTCTTTTATCATTGAGTCACTTCTGGGTAAATTACAAAAGCTGTAGCTTGCATTTACATGAGCAAAATGGTAGCATTCAATATAAAAGTGCATACATGCCTAATGATTTGATGTTCTTCACATTTCAAAACTGAGTGTTTCCATAGAGGTACTTAAAAAACCCAAACATATTTTGCAGGAGAAAATACCAAATGCTTACTAAAAATCAAGCTCCTTGAAAGAATTTCTGATGCACCCCAAACTTGAAGCACTGGTAGCACCTATCTACTTTGCGAATGAAGGACAATGTGCATATCTTTCCAATGGAGGCATGAAGTGATTAATGTTTGTGAAGTGCTCAGAGAGCATATTTTCCTGTCCTCTTATCTACAAAGCTGATTTTTATCCAAGACTGAAAAAAGTGCATCATTGCACTTCAGTGTACATTGAGTGTACTCCCAAGGCACAAATACATCATTTCAGCAGCATTCTATTTTCATTCAAAAAATGGAATGAGATTGAATTATGTAGTCAGATCCCAGAGTTCTTGGGAACTTTTCTCTTAGAAACGCTTTCTCTTATTCAAAGTCTTGTCTTTTCATGATTAAATAATACAGTCATTTGTAGCCATAGGATGCCTCCCTTCAGGGACACAGCAGAATAGCTACAATAGTTTCACCAGCTAGCAAACCTAAATACATCTGTTCGAGGGAAAAAAAATTGCTGCACACTTGAGCTGTTACAGACAGAACAAATGTTCCCTAATTTTCTGTTGGAGGATTTGCAGTTTTTCCACTTGAGATGATGATGCTGAAATGAGGATTTTCACTTTTTGAATATGACATAATTTATGAGGAAGATATGCAGTAAATATTTCAGCTGGAGTAGGTTTAAAATTAGCCCAAGATCAAAAGGTTTAAAAAGTAGCTTCTGTTTTTTTGGAAATTGTTTAAACTGTGTGGGCTTGGATGTGTCAATGAAGAATGAATGACCACCTTGAAAAAGGGTTTTAGGAAGGGCTTTTTATGGGAAGAGCATGCTGCTTCCTCTGATCAGAAAGGATCTGATCTATGTTGTTTACGGTGTGACCACCAAAGGGCAGATTTTGTCAGGGACATGCAGGATTAACAGTCTAGGATCCGCTCTTAGCAACCAAATGTGTACATCCTCTGCAATGTCATTATAGGGTTGGTGGGATTTTTCATAGCAGAAAGTTTTACCAGAAAGAACAGTGACAAGGAATTCACAGTCCCTGAAGCTGTTCACCTAAATTCAGTCTAATGACCTCCAAGATTGTACCTGTTGTCCTGAGGACAAGGCTAAAATTACCTCAGTTTCTAGGGAAAAATCATATCTTTTACAGACAGCAGGTAAAAAGGTGAGCTGTTATGGGGTTTTTTGTTTTCCCCTTAGAGATACCCATTGACATTGTGTTATCTCCATCAGATGATCTCCAGCAGTCAGGCAGGGGCGACCTTAGCAGAGGAGTAGACAACATATCAGAAGTGACTCATTGATTTTATGAAGCATTTCCCTTCCCAGCTGTGACCCATCAGCGTAGGAGCTTTTATAAAAAGATATTAGAATTAATTTTTCAAGACACAGTCAGATGACAAAAAGGTCCCTGCCTCTCTTGGTTAAAATGTGATGTATTCTACAACCCATTTAGAATATCACACAACATTCAGGAAGTGGTTAGTTATTTTTTTATTTTATATGAAACAAAAAAAGTTATAAGCTAGGTTAAGTGAACTGCAGAGTAGTCAGATACCATGATAATGGCTGTGAAAAACAGAGAAAGGGAGTAGAAGCTTACCAGAAGATTAGGTAGAATCAGTCTCTAAGGAAAATTTTTAATAAAACTACTGGATCATGTTCATCAGTGTATGGAGGCTTTGAAGAACCTCTTAGTAGTCATGGTTTTCATAAGGGATACTACATCTAGCAACCAACATGTGTGATCATATAGCTTTTCTGGACCTGTAAGCACTCCAGATGAATCACAAACCATGGCTAGGGTTTTTTCCTGGGCTATTTTTAGTACTGAAAGACTACAAGCCTGAAAACTGTGAGTTCTCTTCATTAGTGCTGGGGAAGGAGATCTTCCTTTGGTCTTTCTAACCCAACTAGTATATTGTTAGTGTGTATATTGGAGTATACTGGATATTACTATGTCTCTAGATGTATAATCTGTTAGCTAGTGGCATATATTTTATGGAAGCCTGTAAATTAACAGCTATTGAAGCAGACTGTAAATATAAACAGTAAGTATATTCTGTGCATGAATATATACTCTTCAGAACAAAGGACTATCCCAGCAGGACAGAAACCAGAATTGAGAGGATATAGTATATCCTAG
This sequence comes from Aleadryas rufinucha, assembly GCA_013397815.1. Lineage (NCBI taxonomy): Eukaryota > Metazoa > Chordata > Aves > Passeriformes > Aleadryas > Aleadryas rufinucha. The sequence goes on along the minus strand of VZTH01013935.1, from coordinate 228,290 downwards.
GTGATTGTAAAGTCTATGAAAGATGCTCTGTGAGCAATTTTCCCTTTAGACAAGTGATTGTCCCACTCCTGGAGAAGGTCCTACCTACAGTTTCCCATATATCAAGTATTTCAACATCTCTCACATAAGTTTGGAGAATGCAATTCTTCTTTCATCTAGCAAAGTGATGGCAGCAACAAGTTCTCGAAAGCTGGGTATTATTCACTTCTAAGACTTCTGTGAAAACTTGCCTTTAAAATGCTAAACCAACCTGAAGGTTTGCATATCTGCCCCAAAATTTATCATCTCCTAAATCTGAAAAAAGTCTCACTGTGGGTGAGCCCTATTTCTCCCTGACAGGATATGCCAAATAACTCTTCTGATTCTTTCAATAAGGAATTTCAATTGCATTCCTACGTAACAGTTTCATAAGCAAAGGTACGGTAACTTCTGCATACTGGCTGTATCTTTGCTAGCATTCAGAATATCATTATATCCTGGTGTTCTTAAATGAAGAGTTCCTATCTGTCATTGCTTATTCTTGTGCTGTCATAGACAAGTCACACACTGGCTTTAGAAAGCTGCGACAGATTTGAAAGTACTGGTGAGATTCTGCTGTAATACCATTTTTGAAAGGACTCTGTTCCAAGTCAGTGCTTTCTTCCTTCAGTATTGCCTTGCATCAGTGCGGGAATCCTTCTGCCTCCCTGCTAGGTAGCAGGCAGATTTTTATGATTCTTTTTATTACTGTCTTGCATCTGAAAGAAATAATAGATGTAGTTTTTTCATTCCATGAATTAGAGCACAGTTTGCTGGTTTATAAACTTCCAGTATATGTTTAAAAGCTATCTGGATATAATATTCATCCTTGAAGGCAATGGGCCAACACTCTAAGCTTTGCTTCTTGTGTGTTTTGTTAGGGAGGGGAGTCCCTTTTTTCTTATGCCGAATATAAAGATACTAAAGTTACTACACAGTTAAATCTTCATTATATATGGTATTAATAAATGTGCCACTAGGACAGTCTGTTAAGTAACTTGTTAATCTTAACATATTATACTGGATTTATTCTGTAGAGGAAAATCTCTGGAGAAAGCAGTGCAACAGTCTAATGCAGAGAATCCAGATTTATTGTTGTCTCTGATTTTGTGGCACAGAGAGAGGGACAAAAAATTGTAAAGGAGGAGAATTTGCGGCAGAATGACTGTAGTGAGTTCTGTCATTGGTAATGCAGGTGATCCTTTCTGGATTCTTCCAGTGTCCCCTATTTCTAAAAAATCTTTATTTCATTGTAGTTTCCGAATGAAACCCCCATTTTAAAAAGGCTAATTTTTAAATGTCAGTAAATATGCATTGACGTTTGACAAGCATAAGGAGTGTTTTGGTGCTGCAGGTCACACACTTTCCGAACTATCATCTCTTAAAGACCCTTGTCATGCTCCTGAACTCCTCCAGGTGTCTCCCAGGACACAGAGAAAGGACTGGTAAAAGGTCTTTGCAGGGAGGTCCTGCAAAATGCAAGGTGGCTCCCGCAAGTGGAGGAGAGATGATGCACATGTTGACATCCCTGGGTATACTGAGACTTTAATTGAGGATCTTGGTATTGAAAGGTCATTTTCTATCACTTTGAACATCTGGAAAATGTATTGCTAATGTTGTCTTTCCCAGGCATTCATGTGCAACACAGAGACAAATTTGTGTACTCTCAGGTCTGTACATCCATGTACTCCCAGATCTGATCTGCTCAGATTACATTACAGCTGCAGATTACATTCAGGAGGCACCTGCACAAAACATTATTAGTTGGCCACTTTAGCACACTATCTATCACCAGATCACAAAGCAGGTCTCTATCGCTTCAGCTAGGGCAAAATTTATTTTACAGTAGTTGTTTCCTGTAGTTAAATCTTCTTTACAGATTTCCAGACATCAGTGAATTCCACTAATGCCAGGACCAGTCAGATAGGCATTAATGCAACAAAGAACTCATGGCTTCAAATTGCTGTATTTCAGTAACCCTTAGAACCCAAAGGCAAACATTTATTTGTATGCTAAGAGAGGAAAGTGGCTTTTGTCTTGCCACCGCCTCTTTTTAGCTCCATTTCTCCTTTACCCCTCCATTTCATATTTCCAGCGTTGCATCAAACAATGAAGCCTGTTGTCCACAGATGAAGATGTCTCCATAATCCATAACTCACAGTTCTGTAACCAAGCAGTCTTTTCTCTGCAATCAGCATGACAGTGCTGAAGTTCTCTATAAACCTCTGTGTGCCTGTGCACACCTAGGGACTTAAAGACTGAGAGCATCATCCATGAAACTTGAAACACTCAATAAACTAGTTCAAGTGAAAAGAAAGGGCAGAAAAAAGGAAAAGAAAAAGGGTATTTAAATACATTAGAAGTTCAAGAGATACAGATTTGACAGGATGATCTGATTTTTTTTGCTACACTAGTATCAATAAGTTTTATTTGACACATATTTGTATTAGAATGATCTGTTATTTTTCAGAATCAGATTTCAGCATCACGTGGAAATTTAAACCAAATATAGTTCCTTTGACTTTAGCCAAAATCCTTTTGCAGCAGTGAGAAAGACTCTTTCAAGTAAGGCTATTGTTGCTACCTTCATGTAGCAAGGAAATACCAGTATATTTGTCTTTGCTGCCTCCTTCAGAACAAAAAATAATGCCATTTAAAGATTTGTATCTGTTATCCTCCACTGATTTGCAAACCTCCAAAGTGTTTAGTATCTTAACAGGAAAAAAAAAAAAAGAGATCATCTGTCAGTTTTGACCTCCAGAAACTAGCTTTTACTCAAAAAGATTACTTCTCCTGTTAAACCTAAATTAGTGTTGCTCTAGATAATAGCTAACGATGCACAACAGTAAACTTTGTTGATCCCATTCTTGAGTCTCTTCTTTTGATATTACCTGCTTACTGAAGTACAGGCTCAGAACACTTTGAAATGTGCCACGGGGACAGACTGGGGAGATTACATGTAGACAGCTAGGGAGCCTGCATTAACTACAAAATTAGAGTTGTGCATCAATGGCATGAAACATTCTATTAAAGTGATTTTCTCATTGAGGTTTTAATGTATTTCATAAATTTAAAAGAAATTACAATATTTGAACTGAATTTTACAATTAATTAGAAACAAAGAACATACTCCTAGCCATTTACAACTCTAGGTCTCAGAATCTTCCCAGTGTACATGAACTATCCTGGAGTCACATGTTAGGAATAAAGGGAGGATTAAGTATCCCAGGCTTTAATCTTTTGAGATTTTCCTCCTCATGCTTATTACTTACTTAATGGATAAGCTCTCTAGGATACTGGCTCTGTATTTCTGTTTGTAAACGCAGCTAGAAGCACGCAGCTCACTGTTCACTCTATCCAGTAAGTGTTATTATGACACAAACAGTGATAAGAAGGAAAAAAAAATGCAGAAACATCATGTACTTGAAAAGGACTATCCTTGAAAATTTTATGGAGAGGCCTTATAATTTTAATCTGATATCAGCTCTCCTCCTGTTCCTAGTTTTCTCATTTATGATTACCAGCACTTGCAGACAGTATGAGGAAGCTTAGTAATGAACTTAATGATCTTAACAAGAAGACACCTTAGGAGACATGTTTAACCTGGTTTAATAGAAACTGAGATTTTAGTTTGGTTTGTTTTTTTTCATTTAAAATTTTATCAAAGTAGAACAAGATTTCACCAGTGATGTTAGCCAGTCTCATAGCTTCTTTATTAGAAGCACAGATCCCTAAGAGCTGATTGTTTCTCTTATCTCCAGATTAGCCACAAAGTAAAGGCAATTGCTATTCTTAAAAAAAAACATCATTCTTTGCTCTTCTCATTATTCCCCTGTGCTGAAGTTGCTTCTACTTTCCTAACTCCTTATACTTTAAAATTTCCCAGCCATTTTCAAATAACTTCATCATCACTCCTTCTTTTCCATCACTCTTCAACATCTTAGAAATTTAGAAATCCATCTCTTCCATTTGTAAGGCTTTAGCAAGTTGTCTATGACCACAACTCAAGAATTTTCTTTTGACTGAGCAATAAAAACATGCTTTACTGAATCAAGTCACGGATTCCCTTATAGATTATTACTTTATAAAGAGCCTGGTCCTGATATCCTCTTTCCTATAGCAACAGAAATCTGAAGTACTTAGACTAGCCATAACTTTTCCTTGGGGAAAGGAAGCTGTAGGCTTTTGAGGAAGGATAGAAGTAGATACTCTAACTTAACAAGAGCATCTTTCCTTACAGTTTTTAAAGTTTTCCCTTTTGTTGTTTCCATGCAAGCTTAGCCATTTCACTTATTACTGAGTTCTGTGGAACCAAAAAGCATTGAAAATATCCTTTGGTGTATGCCTTGCTTTCATCCATTTGCTATTAGTCTTTTAGACTCTGAAGTACAGTCTTGAAAAAGAACAACATGTCCTCCTCTCACACGTTGTCATTTGGAGTCCTGGTTTTGCCCTTGTTAAACTCTGCTATCAATCAGCAGCATGTTCTTTTTAAAAGTGAGTTTAATGCCAGCTTGAGTGGTAGGCTGACAGTGGTAGCCCTGGAGACTGATCTCCATTGTTTATGTTCAGAGAAGTCTGAGCAGTGGCACTACTGCACACATTTCTCTCTGTAGACCTTCCTCACCTCTGATGCGAAGAGATCACCTCCAGGCAGAGAGATACTCTGGTCTCCATGGCCATTCACTGGCTGGCATTGAAGGCGCACGTCGGCAGGATTGTGTGAATGAAGCTTTTTTGCAAAGGAATTCAATATTCAGAGCTGCCAGGCTGATTCCTTTTGGTTCCTAATAAATACCCTTCTGAATTCAAAAGCCCCAAACTGCCGATAACATGACCCTGTCTTTATTGTGTGGTGAACAGCAATGTACTCAAGAGCAACTTCTTCAGCCTTGTACCAGAACACCAAACTTATATTCTATTGCTTTCTTGTTGAATTACTAGCATTGCAAACACATTCAGGTCTTATAGAATAAGCACCTTTTTCATCTTTGGAAGTTATGTAATTCCTTCATCTCAGGAGATCATAGCATGCACTTCAAATATCTGTTCGACTTAGCTAAAGTAACAGAGAACACAAAATATACCAGTGTTTGTTACTGACTTCAGACATCACTTACTATTGAAACTGCCTGTGTCATGGGTCGGGTTATGAAAACCCTCTTTTTAATGATTTTGGCAATTCCTAGTATAAACTATTGCTTTGTAAATTAACATTGGAACTGCAGTGGATGAAAAGATGCCCTGTCAGCGGACATCTTGATTAGCAAAGAGCAATCCATTACTCCTTACACAGCCTACCAAAATATTTCCGACACTGTCTTCTCTGACAGTAAAGGGAACACAGCCTAGCATATCTCCACTCACTTTGCATAAATTCCAAGCCTTACAGCCCATGTAAAGAAATGCAGAGTGACAGCAAATGCATGGATAAGTCATAGGACGGAAATTCTAAAGATCTGGATTCTTAACTCAGCTCTTCTCAAGATTTCCTGTGTCATATTGGATAAATCAATTTTAGTTCTGTATAGCTCATTGCTACAGCCAAGTTAAATTTGTCAAGTACGTTAAGGTATGTAGGCTAAATACAAGAGTGCCTATAATTGTAAGATGGAAGGTTCTTTGCATTTCTAAAGTATTGATTTTCTTTTATGTTGAGAGAGCATTATATATATATTTTTTACTATAGCATGAAATAAAAGCTTTCAAATATCTGGGACGAGGGTGGTGTTTCATCATAGTCTACTAAAAATTGCATGTATTGTGTTTCTTTGCTGCTAATAACATAATTTATGAGATTTGCAGAGACATAGAATTCCATTTCACAGACAATACTTTGAAATGTGATTTGGGGTTGATTCAGGACAAAAATCCAAGTTGTTTAAATTCTCTGGTAAATGGGCTAGAGATCTGACCCCCATGGTCTTCACGGCACAGATTCCCAGGGCTGTGCAACCTGTAGAAGTACTCTGTGAATTTGGCTGTCCCAGAAGTTGGGAGCCCAGGCTGATAAGCAGCTGAGGGTTGGATGTCAGGTTGTTTGTACTCTCAATTCTGATCAGCCCAGCAGATGGGATGTTGAGGTGTTCAGGCCCCAGGGCACCAGACTGGATGCACAATATCCTGGTTGCATCACAACTGTAAAAACCAAACCCCTTCTTTTGAATGTTTAAATTTCGGAAAACTGCAAGATTTTTACAGTTACTTCAAGTTTCTGTGAATGTAGTACATATTAGTCATGTCCTTGCTCACTCTCTTGTGCATAGATATATAGAAGTTACAATGATAGATAAGAGGGAATTGACAGAAGGATACTGTGGAAACGAGTTTTACAAATACTAATTTATATGTTGGAGCAACTTCCTATTAGCCATAAGGGTGTTACTCAGCAGGGACCTAAAACTGGACAGAAGATAGTTGTGATAGTGGCTAGTTGAGTAGGAAAATTGATTTTTCTCTCCTCAAGCTGGCTAAGGCTTTAGATAGACTTCAGACAATTTGGGTCTATCATAATTTATGGACAGTTTTTGTCTGGAGATGATGATTTGGGTCTGTCATCATTTGCGGAACGTTTTGGTCTGGAAAGTTTTGTTTCTCTTGCTGATGAAACTATTTCCCCATCTCCCCCACCCTCCCAACCCTGAGTGCCTGCCAGAGGAGCTGTGGGGCTGTAGGCACCCAGCTCATTGGCTGCAGGAGTCGCAGGATGGCTACAAACATTACCTCACCAGTCTAACAAACTAGCAGAGGCACTGAGGAATGGAAATTATGAGAAGGTAGAAAAAATGAGGATGAACTTTATGCTAGATATATAGTGGGATTGTTTTGGGTTTTTTGATTTTTTTAAAAAAAGCCTTAATCCGGCCTTACCAAAAGATAAAGATCTGTATACCAGTCGCAAACTTACGAGTGCTGGCTTCTTCCTGGGCTCCTGGGTCTGTTAAAATATCCAGTAACAGATGGAAAAAAATAATTCTAGTTTTTAAATATTGGTGACACTCATAAGATTTCACAGAAATAAAATATTGTGTTAATTCAACTTTGTAACTATTGGACCTCAGCTGGGTGGCATTATTGGAGGCTGCGCGAAAGTCTGGTTTACATAATTGGAGTTTCTAAAGCCTAACACTGAGTAAGATAGAGGTAGAGGGGCATTCCAGAAATTCTTTGTAATGTTTTTATTGACGTGTTTTGCCAGATCATAGGCTGAAATAACTCAATAAGAAGTCTGAAATCTTCTGACTTCTAGCCTTGGTTTACTAAGTGTGATTTTTTATACTGAAGAACTAGTTTAAAACAATTGTGCCTAACTTCTCCATGTAAAAAGAAACTATAATAAAACAGTCCCCGTACCACATAACGGAATGTTATGTGACTGTTTGAAACCAGAACATCTAAAACTGAAATTTCTAAAAACAGGAATTGCCATTGAAAAGCAAAATATTTTCAGAGGGAAAATAAAATATACTGATTCTTTTAGCTGTTAAAAAAATAAAAAAGCTCAGATATGCTAGAACATCAGGTAGTAGGACTATAAGAAAATAATTGGAAGAAGCCTATTTTGCTCTTACAAGGTGAACCCTTTGTTTTATATCATCACGAGAAGGTCAGGACATGACAAAGGTTGCTTCTTCTAAGCTCAATAGCATGTGCAGGAATAGACAGTCCAGTGGATGGGCTGGCACAGGAGTAGCTGAGAGACAGGGTTGGGTGAGCTTCACAAGGGAAGTAAACTGCTGAGGGTTTGGAGTTTTGTTTTAGATGTTTTAGGTGACACTCCAAGTCACACTAAATCTCTGTGCACATTACTCAGCAAATAACTTCTTGTTCTTTTATTATATTAAGAACAAGACTAGCTCATGTTTAAATTAGGAGATTACTTTACCTACAATGTTTTTCAGGGTTTATGGATTTGTCATCAAGATTTTATGGCTGTCGTGATGAATTGCCATTAAGACACTATCCTCAAAGAACCAAGAAGAGTTTTCATACCTGAGTAATTCTGGAAATAAAAGGAGCATTAGACTAAAATGAAATGGCTGCTAGAGGGATATTTCTTACTGTGTCCAGACATATTCTTTTGCTAAACATTTTAAAGCTTGCCTTCCTCTTTGACACCGAAATTAACATATTACTCTGCACATAATGCATGTGACATTGCAGCCTTTAGTCATGGAGATCTGTGTATTCCTATACATGCCCCAGGCCTGAGGCAATGTTATATTTTTAAAAATGTACAAGTCTGTAAGGATGGATCTCTCTCTTCCAATCTAGCTTCGGCTTAAACATTTATTCCTTTCTGTGGTTTTGGTCTGCTCACCACCATTTGTTATGGTGTACTTTCCTCAGCAATAAACTTGGAATTGTATGACTGATGGCTATCTAAACCACTATTAGTTAATGTCTGAAAAGACAGCGTTGATCACACCAGCATTACACATTGTTCATACCAATATTACAGCTTCATAGTAAAAAAGGCAGCTAGATCACGAAGGAGCAGCAGTTTTTTATGGAAATTAGTAAGTATGGTGTGAAATATTATTTTAGTCCTGTGAAGGATGAATGAGCTGGTGTTTAACAGTCAGGACTGTCCAGTACTGACCCAAACAAAGAAGTAATGGCAGCATTCTGTGAGAGATCAGCTGGCTTTATAGTTCCCAGTTATTATCTTCAACATTTCTTGTTTCATGCCTTTTAGTGGAGGAGACAAAAAGACATTCTGAGAGATATAGAATTACAGAATGGGACAGAATAGGATTATACTGGCATGGAAATAGGGGATGTTTCATTTTCTGTATTTACTGGATCACTCGGGTTGTTGTGAGCAGTAAATGGACAACATTGCCACTTTAGCTCTGTAGATAAAGTTATGCAGCAATTCTAGCTGAGCCATACTGAGATACTTTTGTTTTCTAAAAATAGTCAGTTATTTATACTGAATCATATTTGTGATTGCCACAAAATCTCATGCAGAAAAATTTCTCATAGTCACAAAGAAAAATTGGGAATTAGTTGTTTTGTGTAACATTTATATTGACATCAGACAATCACTGGCCATTGTTTTTTACCTGATGTATGTTATTCTCGCAACCATGGACCACAGTTAAGAAAAGAAAACTTAGGTGGCAATCATGTGCCTTGATTATTTAATAGAATATAAAGAAATCTGTGAAAAACTCATAAGTTCATTCCCAGTGTTGTTTACAAATACTGTATGTATATGGAAAAAATTCACAGTAGAGATAATCAGGAATGGTGTAGAACATAAAGTAGTTTGTTATTGGGATGCTGCTTATAGGCATTTGCAAGCAAGTGTGCATCTTGGATACTCAGAACTGCTGAGAAAGGGAGTGCATTGATAATATTATTATTACCATATAATTCCTGCTAAAGTAATAAGAAGTGTAAATCTGGGTCGGGTTCCTCTGTTCTTGTTGCTATTCAGACCTAGGTTTACAGTTCAGTAAGAGGTATATTTGCTTGTCAGATACAGAATTAGATACATTTAGTGATTTAATACGTTCATATTGCTTATGAAGTCAGAGCTTCACACTTATTATTTGCTACTTGAAAAGCTTGTTGTTGAGGGCTCAAATGTGATCACTGGCTTTTTTATTTAGCAGGATGATAAATAAAACTTTAAAAAGATAACACAAAGAATGAAACTAATTCTACAGTTTTCCAGGGATCCAAACTGAAAAATAACAAGAAAAATGTTAGTCAAACAAGAAGACAAAACCAGTTGTGTTCACAATGTTTTATTACAATGTCCTACAGCTTGACACATTTAATTTAATAGTCTTTAACTGGGGAAAAGGAAAGATATGCATAACAATATTATGCATGGAAATTTTCTTTGCTTTACTTTCAAATAATCAATACTGAGAGGAAAAGGGAGAAAGGAGAGAAGACAGTCCAGATTGTTTACATCATTAGTTTTGTTAATGTAGTGCTTCTAAAACAGAAAGAGAAAAGAAGATAAGGAAAACAGACAATTTCTCTCGCTTTCAAGTAAGAAAATCCTGAGACTGTGTGTGCTCTGTCACAACAGCTGTTACATGGACAGGATAACCGAATCAAAGTCTATGTCAAGGTGGAGAGATTACCTTGACTACCAGTGTTGGGAGATAACCATCACCAGGGTGACAGAAGCAAAGAGAGAAAGAGAGCAACTGCAAGGACAATAAGGTATGTTCATGTAGAGAAATTTCATCTTTCTATGCACAGCAAATGAGTTTGCACTTTATCTCTCTTCCCATTTCTCTCTCCCATCCAGAGGAGCAATGCTGCATTCCCAGGTGTCTGCAGCATGTCTTACAGAAAGCTTTATGATATCAAAGCATGGGAACAGCCCAGGACGCAGTAAGATTCTCAGAGGCACACAGACATCAAGCCACTCTGAGTGCTCACTGGTACAGTGAATCTCCCCAGCCTTCCACCATTATCCTTGGAAGCAGTAGGGCTGCAAAGATCAATATCATTATCTGTTCTGTTCCAGGAGACCAGTGGTTTCCACTTGGTCTCTATTGCATTTTTTTGTGGCAGAAATTTAATAGCAATTACAGATTTTTCAAATTGATTTGTGTGGTAGATAAATGGAGAATGAGACAGAAGGGGAAATCAACATGGAAAACAGGTGACACCAGCAGCCTATTATCTGGGTATCTGTAGAGCCAGGAACACTACTCCAATCTATGCAGCTTTCCCCTTACAATGTTTCCCACCACCACTAGTCCTTGGCAATGGCTGGTGGAAAGCTAGAGCGTACCTCCCAGCATTTTCTCAGTAGGTCTTAGAACTAGGTCTTCAGAACACCACCCCTTAGTCCATGCTTACAGGACTCATTTGCCACCTGGCACTACAGCAGAATTTTAAGGTAGGAATTTTAAACTAAAACCAAAGTGTTGTAATAGGACATCTAAGAGGAGCAGATCAAATCTAGCGTGCTTTCTGGTAGCAAAATTCCTATTGAAAACTGACAATTTCACCTAGGTAAAGGTCATATAGGTCAGGGAAGAGAATAATAAAGATACATAGACATACTGATGTGGACATATAGGTGAAAAGCTAGTATGCACATCTACTTTTCCAAGAAGAATGACAGATTGTACAGGGAAAAAAAAATCTGTGATGTAGATTTACATTTCTGTCCTGCTAATAAATGGGGCAATGAAACAGCTGACTGCTCCCCTGCTGCAGGTGTGGGAGTTATTTACTTTCTAATCCTTTCCCTTTAAGCTCTGGCTGGACACGAATGAAAATTTCTGGCATTAGGTATTTGAAGAGATGGAAAAAGCACAGGAACCAATTTACAGGGTTTCACTTGACTAGCTCTCTTCATTTGACTCCTATTAGTTCTGATAATGTATCCTCACCATTAATCAGTTAGGGAGAGGAGAGGTGATGCCTGTTTTTTCACATAGATAGGAGGATGTACGTACACCACAGCAATCTCACTGGAAAAAGTTCAGTGCCTTAAAGTGTCTCCTTCAGGACTTACAAAGCACAAAGGTAGTGACTCTGAGCACTGGGACAGCTGTCAGCAGGCATAGAAGGTTTCGGAGGAATGTCTGAAATAAATATTTGAGTTAATGGTACCATCAGCATAAACTCTATAAAACATATTGATGCTTGCCATAATCCCATTAGAGGCAGTGGGACCAAAGAATTGTAAAGGCAGTTGATATTGCTAGATATGAACTTCTTCCAAGGGGTGAAATTCCCGGCACAGAACCACAGTGACAGCAGTCTAATAGCTGCTGTGGTTGTAACAAGAGCTTTTTCTGGAGAACTCATGTTCTGCCTCTTCCTGGCAGCTTCTGAGGAGAGGAAACAGGCTCTGGGCTGAACAGCCCTGGAGCCTTCACCTCTTGCATCTTGCACTATAAAAAACAAATTGTTTCCCTTGATGGCCCTATGCAGATATCAGAACTTCATCAGTATGGAGCTTGTAAAATGTTTCTGCATGTTATGCCAGTCACTAGTCAAGCCTGACAGCTCTTTATTGTTGGATCATTACACAGAAGTGTAAAAAAAACCAAAAGGTGTTGGTTGATTTCTATGAGGTTTGATGCAAATGTATTAACACTAATGTATTTTTAAAGTGTAGACAATAAATTGCAGTAGTTGGTTTCCATAGCAATGATGTCCACAGTAATGCTAATAAAATTTGAGATTTTGTCACACAAAAATATGTATGTCCATAATGAGAGAGAACAATGGTCCAGCCAGATCAGTACCTCCAACAGTGTTGTAGACAGATGCCTAGGGCAGAATATAAGAGCAGGCAAGTCCAAGGTAATGTATACCAGCTATAGGGGATCAATACCCATGGGTCTACAGCTCAGAAACACTCTGAATTAGGGATGGTTTCTTTATTTTCAGTGGTCTTTGATGGATTTTTCTTCCATGAGTTTATTCTATTGCTTTCTAAGCCTGTTTAATTTTCTTCACCAGCTGTTTCTCTCTCTGTCACATCCCTGCACTTCAGGAATCGTTACCAGTACATGCATATGGAGAAAGAGATAGGTAAGCCAAAACTCAAGTCTGTTCCAAGACTTCTAAGACCACACTTAGCTTTTGCTAGCAGTTAAAACCTGATATAATAGACTTGCCAGAAATTCATCTCTCTGGTTACCAATTAAACTACGATCAATCAGACCTGAACTAGAGCAGCCCAAATACTCCCCAAAAGCTAAGCTGACTCATGAGAATATTCTGTATTTGGATTATTTCCAGCAACTCTAAGCCCCTTGAGGAGAAACAAATAAAGTTTCATGTTAAAATTAACACTGGCCATGAAGAGAACTTCTACCTTGGCCATATCTATCTGATCTCAACAGGGCATTTACACCTTCTCTGCTTCATTTCTGCTCCCTGTATACCTGAACTAATTTGAAAGGAGGTTATAGAACAGAATCTGGCCCCTGCATCTAATTCAATGTTTGCTTTCCATCACTCACTAGACCTGTTTAATTAAGACCCCACATTTGTTCCTGCCTATTAAGAGAAAGAATTGTTTTTTCAGTCACTGCATTTTAACCAGGGGAAGTACTTAAGAACCATATAGGGCCTATAAGATGGGATAGAAAGATCCTAAATTTAAATATTTCATAATATGTTAACCAGAAAAAAAAAACCAAAAACCAAAAACAAAAACAACACAGAACCACAATCAAACAAACAAACAAACAAAAAACAAAACAAAAAAAAGCCAACAACAACAAAAAAAACCAAAACCAATGTAATTTGCTCTGCTTCCCAATGCAAGAAATATTTCTCATTAAGGGAAAATATTCCAGCAGATTGTGAACCTGGCCCTCACTCTGCTGGAGAGGCAGCTGAGCCTGTGTAGCTTCATTAGATTCTCACGGAAAAGCACACTAAAACTGCAGCGTGTTTCCCCATCAAACCTGATTTGGGAATGTGTTCATAGCGAATCATTGAATGTGTTATTTCCATGCTTTGTTCATGGTTGTTTCAAAGCAAGAGCATAACGTCTGTGAATATCTCTGCTAATGGTGACCATTCAGCAAAGGGTCCACAAATCAAACTGCTATGCCCTGCAAGGATTCACTGCCCAGTGTTTGCAGTGGGTTTTACAGTCTAAATTACCTGGAATGTTACCTGTTTCTGAGTCAATGGCTGCAAAGTCTTTAATGAGTGAATGAATAATAAATAACAAATATAAAGTCATGAAAACACATCAGGTATTCTTATTTCCCTGCACTCATCCTCTCTCATCTGTCAGTTTGGTCTGCATACAAGGAAGCTTATCCTAAAATATGCCTGAAAACAGTCCTGTGCTGATGCATAATATATGAAGAATTTCGGTCTCAGAGAACATTCCAGTAAAATAGTTGTATGACTGCAGTACGTTAAACCCAAAGCTATTTTACTACTCCAGTGGTTTGATTTGAGAGGAGATCATAGGAATAGATGGGTGGATAGAACTTTTGGAGCATCTGCATAGCTGATTTAGGAAGCAAGCTCATGTAGTTTTGCTCAATTCTTATCCTTTTTTTCAGTTAACTCTTGAGATGTGTGTCACCGGTGGGAGCTTCAGGCAAAGATTCCTATCCGTGCTGTGTGCCTTTCCTGTTTATTGGGAGCTTACTGAGGAAACAGGGAAGACTCTTTCAGATTAGCCACAGTACCACTGCTTTAATACGCTTCATCTGAGGTAATTGTGATTATTCATGAGAAAGAAAGGATTATTCAAAGTTACTGCACAAGCCTGGGTCTTCAAGTATCTGCATTTTCGCTGTGACTACCTGCAATTCACAGAGCTTCCTGATAGATAAAGCTTCTATTTTCTGTAGCACTGGGCGAATAAATACATTTCAACTGTTGTGTGCTTGCATGGTGTAGCAGCAAAGCTACATAAACACCTACTATAAAGAAAGGCAAAGCCTTCTCCATTTTTGCCTCACCACATTCATTCCTTCCATGTTACTGCAAAGACTGCTATGATGATTTAGGTTGCATTGCCTATAAGATATAATGTTTGCAGGGTTCTTCTTTATTTACAGCCCTGATTTTTATAACTTTGTCCTTTGAAAGATTTTCAGATTTATTTCAGGTTTTGGAGAGATTGACTTACAGCTACAGACAAAAGACATCAGATAATTTCTCCCAGAAATGTCTGTAGACATCCCAAAACTGCAAAGCATTCTGTAAGGAAATAAGCTATTGTTTTTGTTCCATTCAAAGGCAAACAACTGAATCAAATTAAAAAACAAAACAAAATCAAACCAAAATCCCCCACCAAAACCAAACACAGAAACATACATGACACATTGCGAAGCCTAAGTATGAAAGTCCCGTGATTAAGAGAAGTAGAAATTGTTCAGCACTTTGGTCTCAGTCTCCTTGTGAGCAAACAGTAATAAAATAATTCTGCCTTTATGATGCACTGAAGGACACACTAAGGTCTAGTACAAAAGGATTTGAATTTTTTTCCTTTTTTTTTCTATTGGATATGAAAATGCTGCTTAGACTGATTTAGCCAATTGGAAATGTTGCATGGCTTTAAATACTTGTTTTCTGTTATGCCTTTCTCAGCCCTCAAGTTCCCATAAAACTGTTTAGTGCAGGGAGCTGTTAAAACTGAGTTGGGCAAAAGGTACTGAATGTCTTACCTTTGGATAGCTGGTTTTGCTTTGAGACTGATCACCAACATTAAGGGTTAGGTGATGTCTACATTATTGATTCATGCTGAGAATTAGTTGAATCCTAATATCATCCTTAGATCCCTTAGACCCCTAGGAGATGAGAAAGGGAGGATTTTTAGGTAAGAACAGTAACACTTTGGAAAGTTAAGGCATGTGGGGAGTATTTGATTAGCAGTGGAAGTTACAGGTCTGGGGTGAGGTGTATTGCCAAAGTGAATATAACAGCAGCCTCTGTGAGTCCTGAGAGTGAGAACAGCAGTGAGGTGGGACACAGCCAATTCCACAACACATAATAAATAATGGCTACAGAGCAGAACTTAGTTTCAGAAAACTGCAAATAATTCTTCACACTGCAGCTATTGCAGTACTTTTTTAAAGAGTTGTCAGGAACTCAGGAAATGTATTATCAAATCCCACTCACATTTAGGCAAGCCACTTACAGTCTGGTATTCAAGATCTGAGGCTTAATGCCTGCAGATGCAAATAGGTCTCCCATGGTGCAGCCTGTCTATTTAAATTGTAAACTTCTCAGGGTAGGAATTATGTCTTGTCATATGTTTTTATACTACCT
This sequence comes from Aleadryas rufinucha, assembly GCA_013397815.1. Taxonomy (NCBI): domain Eukaryota; kingdom Metazoa; phylum Chordata; class Aves; order Passeriformes; genus Aleadryas; species Aleadryas rufinucha. The sequence continues at coordinate 212,528 of VZTH01013935.1, read as the reverse complement.
AGCAAAAGTTTTCTAATTTTGATTGAAATCTCCAGGTATTATTGCTATGAAAATAACTATAATTATCACCAATGGGACAAAATCTGAGTGTCAAATTGAAATTGAAATACTAGAATGGACGTAGCAGCAGACAGGTGCCTACAGTGCAGCAGAAGCCCTTTGTATCACAGACACTTTAAAACCATTAAATTCACTATCATCATTTTCCTGAATTACCCAAAGAAACAATTCTACAGCTAACAGTCAATACGTCCTTGAATCAGGTTTTATGTAGTTTCTAAACTGAAGTAGCCAAAATCCATGTAAATCCAGAAGGACTTTCTTGGAGCAGGTTTCTACACCCCTAATTTATAAACCCCCAGCCCCAAAAAGAAACTGATTCTCCAGAGGTAGGAAGAAAATTTCAATGGAAAACAGAGTTGTGATGTGGAACCAAACCAAGGCAGTGAATCCTGGAACCTGAAATATTCCTTTCCATTTATGGTCTTTTCACCACCCAGGCCTCAAAGTTACTAGCAATACTTGTATTTATTGATAAAATGTTACTGAAAATGTTTAAAAGTTTAATTTACCATAGTTAGTCAAAGTTGTGCTGGAAGCTAACACACAGCAATGCAGCTGTACATTGATTCCATGACAGTGAGATCCTCAGTGCCTTCTGGAGGTAAAAGAATAATGGAAAAAAGTAGAGAGCGGGGAAAGGGAACAGGAGTTCTCTCCTTGTGTCATTGGGCAGACATATGAAATAAATTCATGTTTAGGAACAGAATGAACAAAAAAAAACAATTTAGATGATCAATCAAAGTATAATACAAGAACAGATCTAGCAGATCTGTTAGCAGATCTGCTTTTTCACACAGGGTTAATTCTGCTTCTAGAAGGAATGATGTCAAGCAGGTCATCAGGATTGATCTGATGCTCACAGAAATTTTCTGAGCCATATCAACAAATTTTCCAGGAATTTTTCCCACTTTTATTTCAACTACCTGTTTGTGTTACATCTCTTTAGTGTGTTTCCACCATCTTTGATTACTTGTGTAGATTCCTGTCCTCATCTTCCCATCCTTCCTCTCATGACTTTTAGAAGAGAAATAAGGCTTATTAAAGGTTTTCTTTCAATCAAGCATAATGAGTATTTGCTTAGTTAGATACAATCCCTTACCAAAATCACATTTGTTTCTTTTCATAATTTTTTTTCATTCCTATTCTTCAAGGTTCTGTTTATGTTTTATAAAAATCAGTCACTCTTCCACAATTTTTAGCATGTTCTGCTTTCTCAAGAAGCGTAAGTTACTTTATCAGTCAATATATCACCCAGGTACTGTAATCATGCATTAGAAATTACTTAAATTATTACTATTCTAAAATAGAAATACTTTTTTAACCAGAGTATATAGCAGTTTTCACTGTGGGTTCTTTGTAGGTTTTCAGGATTGTTGGAGCACTTTACGAGATATTTAAGCATTAAGACCCCTAGCTAAAAGGCATGAGAGATGGTAAAAACTTAAGAGAAATGCTTTGGGATGGAAGCTTTGAAAAGCTTGCTGGTTTGAGTACACTAATAACTGGGAAAAAAACACTGAACTTCCTTTGTGCAAATCTGTTACCAGCTGGTAACAATGGGGGTCCATTAGAATGAGGAAAAACAATTTTTACTAGCATGGAGAGCTGTGAGGATGCAATGTTCAACTTGAGCATGTAAGAATGCACATGTTATTTTCTGAGTGACTTGGATACAAGACATTAATTGTATTGTAGTTCTGCCTGAGTAATGTAGACAATAGCCTGCATTATGAGTTTTAATAAAAACTGGTTTTAATTGTATTAAACACAATTATATTATAGTTCTGCCTGAGCAATGTAGACAATGGAATTCATTATTACATTTAACCGAAAATGTATTTAATTTTCTAGCAAGCAGTCTCATTGAAATTGAAATAGTCTACTATAATATTTTCAAAAAACAAATTACCTTTGGCTGTAATATTTTTGTAAAATAGAGCTGTCCACATTCAATTAAGTTAATTTCCTTTTAGGCCAAACTGCAGGAAAAAGTGTTTTTCTTCTAATTTTATGTGGCACTGTTTCACATTCAATCTAAATACTACCTGTGTTTTATGCCCTAGTTATGAGTTTTCTCTATAATAAGAAAAAGCAAGAGCATCCATGTACATATGGAAATATATTTACAAAAGTGCTCAATCGACCAGTTCAGTGAGGAAAAAACAGAGCTCTATGGTTGGGCTCCTTCCCAGGATAATAAGGCAACAAAAAAGAATAAAGTCCATCCCAGGTGTCATATGTGTCATATGAGTCTGAATGTGGCCAGAACACCCACCTAGATCCAAAAATTTGGAGGGTCCAGAAACCTGAAGGTTTCCCAGATTCTGCAGATTAGACAGTAGCTGCTAAGAGCCATATATATATTTAAATACATCATGAAACAAAAAGGTGAATAGGCTGATTTAAACACAGGTTATTTACAGGCAATAACCGTCCATGTGCACAGAGGCAAATATGTTTGCTGTTGTCTAGGCCTGGTCATAGTATTCACATGAATTAAGGTGCTAATTTGTGACTAGAACTGAACACATCTTAACTCATGTTCTTGCAGCTGCTACTGGGTTACAGAGTCAGTCTGTCTGTTCTAAGTGGACAGCCCAGTATTGAAGTAACTCGGGCAAAGAATAGCTTGAAGGTAACATGACCATGGCTGGTTTTCCACTTTTGATCTCAGCAGGAGCTCTGCTGAACCCTTTATTTTTTTTTTGTTCACCCTCTTTCTACCCATCCCACGTCTCCTCCCACTGTTTCAGATTTTTCTTAGCAAGAGAAAGGAAAGGTAGAGGGAATGAATTTTCAGTTAAAGGTAGTAAAAAAAGATTAAATCCAAAGATATAAATTCCAATTAAAAATTCAGTAAAAAACAGTTGCATTTTATTTTGGTAGCTCTTACACAGGTACTTTGCAAATAAATTCAGAACATGTTCATTATGCTTGGATAAAAAAACTGGAGAAGGAACAGTTTATAGAAAAGGTTTATAATTATTTTATTTATAGTTTGGTAGAATCAAGGAATTTCTGATGTGGGTCAGGACCTCCTCATGCTGCACACTGTAAGCACAGAACAAAAAGCTGATCTGCACCTCATGGAATTTATTACCACTGTCAAATTTTGGCAATAGCAAAATGAATCTAGCTTGGAAAAGCAGCTTTTGCTAACTTATGTTCTACATCCTTATTTTCTTGGGACCTAATGATAACCATCCATTGTGAATCATTACAGCTATTTTTCTTTTTTCCTATTGTCAGAGTAAGCCTATTGGGTTGGCATGGTTTTTATGGGCAGCAAAGGTTAGTAGTGAGATTTGTTGAGGGGCAGAAAAGTGGGACATTTCTACTTAAAATTCACATCTTGCTTCTGCTTGCACTGCAATTCTCAGGACTTTATGTGCCATCAGATTTATTGTTGGGAATCTGACTCAAACTTGATCTTAAGAAAAAACTGTTCTAATTACATATAAAACAAATTCTAAACAGCTCAACTTGCTTCTTCCTGCCAGGCAACCCATGAAGCAGCAAATTAACTTTGGATGGTGCTCCATGTTCATAACCTAGCCTTTATATTTGTCTTAAACCTTAAAAAAATGGTCATGTGTAGTCATCCTGGACTTCAGGACCTAAGGAAATTTCTTTTTGTCATGAGAAAAAATTCAGGCTGAGATTTTTTTGTTTCTTTGAAATCAGACAAAACTTTGCAAGTGATTCTGGAAGAAATGGAGGAAGAGAGCAGGATCAGTAGCAGTCCTCCTCCACAAGTCAGCTGCATAAATCCAGTGTTGAAGGGAGAGAGAATTTTTCTAGTAGGTATGAAATGACATAAAGAAAAATGACATGTGAAATTTAGGTAGCCACTGCAGTTTTAGTAATAATACCATTAAAGAACACACTAGAGTTAGTAACACTGGTGCACTTAGAAAGCCTTGGGATGCCAGATGGCATTTGTGTCATTTTATGGTAAATGAGTGCCATCTACTCAACAGCAGCAGGGAAGCAAAGTCTGTGGTAAAAAAAATTCTGAGACAGCCTTCAGTTCCACTCTTCTCACACACCCCCACCACCATGGTGGCACTTCACAATGGAGATCCACAGGTGTACAATTCAGCAATTACCTTTCATGATGGATGGGCTCTTGGGTCTCCATTCTCCCTGTAATCCTGGAGTCTGGGCTATAACAGTGAAGTCTGAGCTCCATTAGTGTGACCCTGAGGAGCTGGATCTTCTTTCTTGCCCAGGAGGGTTTGAAATGATGAGTTTTACTCTGTTTCTGATCCCTCACCTCAGTAGAGATGAGATGCCCAGGAGAGACAAAATGAATGTCCAGTCTGCCCTTACCCAGCCCTCACTTCATACTGTATTCAGGTCTGTATCTCCAGCTCCTTCATTCCTCCCATCTGCCTGACTCTGAATGTCTCAAAAAAGAGATAAATACTGGAGTTCTGTCCAAGAGCCTTTGAGGGAAAGAGGCAGAGCAGAATACAGCTGCCAGCAATCCCAGGTAAAGGGAATTTGAACAAATATCAGAAACTTGCCTACAGTACCTGAAGAGGTTACAGCAGCATGGAAAGAGTCCCAAAGTCAGTGTCAGATAGGAGAAATCCCAGATCTCACTCCCACACACTTGCAGTTATGGTGAGGCACTGAAAATGATGATAGGCACAGCTCCTGCCTCCAGCATCACAGCTTCCTACTCAGGAGAAGAATCAGCCCTTTTTTGAATGAAAGTCAAACCAGTTCCCAAAGTTTTGCAGCAAGGCAGAAATTCTGAAGCAAATCTAACCTCCACAAACTGAGAAACACATTTGGGGATGGTGTGACTCCATGGCAGTTTCACAGCTACATGGCCCTCATCACATCCAAGAGTACAGAAGAAGAGAGAGCAGAACATGTGATAGACACCATTGGAGTAGGAAGGATTCCAAGCAAGGCACAGGATTCCTGAGCAGCCCATGATATGTCAGTTTCTCTCTTGCTTTGGCAGCACTGTTGTCAATGACAGTCTATTCTAGAATTTCTCTCTACAACCTTCAGTCAGTGCACAGTTAAGGTTTTGAAACAGTTTCTTACAACAGAAACGGTCTGTCCTGTTGTCCTTGGCTGTAATTTTTCTCCCTCCCTACACTTTCTGCTAGCGCAGCATTTTAGTGCTGCAGTTGTATTAACATAGTCTGCAAAGCATTTCAGTACTATTCAGGTTGAGAAGAGCTACATTAATGTAAAATATTCTTCGATGAGTGAATTAAACAGAAAACACTGTATTGATTCAATGCCTCACAAGGTCTTACAAGAATTAATTCAGATAGGCTTGGATGTAAGCCTTTGTTGCATGGACTGAAAAGTGGCTGAAGGCTTGTAAACAAATTGCAAAGATTAATGACACTGCAAGTTGCTAGGAGCCTTCTCAAACACATTTTCTGGGTGTCTTGAAACATTAAGTACTTATGCTAACAACACTCTGGAAGTCGGGACTTGCTGTGGGAGGTCACCCAATTTTGCAGATGGGAAACAGAGAAACCTGAAGAGTCTTTGCAGTGCATCAGCCAGGATTTTGGTAGAAGTTGAAATCCAGTCTAATGCTCTAGTTCCAAGACCACCCTTTCTGATAAATTTTCCCCACGTATCTTTAGAGATACCGATACTAAATTGCTTCTATCTGTGTTTGGTTTGAATTAACATGCTTCTCAAGATTTAATATCAGTTAAACCAAAAATTAGTGGTAGTCTCTCTCCATAACATTTCCATCACTTTCTTTGCTCTTTTGAGTCATACAATATTCAATATTTTTATTAATATTTTATATTATTATATTAAGTGTATCTTATAAAGTTTGTTTTCATATTGACATTTAGAGGAACATGAGAATAGCAGCAGTGGACAGTATCCTCTCTCTAACACTGATCATAAAATGATGCTTATGGAAGGAACATGAAAAGGAGGCCTATACCAGCCCATTGTATTTAGACCGAAGATTAACTCAATGTTTAAATACATATTTTATATTAATAGCTCATGGTGTGCCTGCATTTTATCAGTTTTTCCAGTCACTTTTTAAACCTTGTAATGATTTTAATTTCTTCATTCCATGACTACAAGTTCAACAGTTGTTTTCTTCCATTTCAAGTTTGTTAGGCTATTTCAGTTAATAATCACGGTTCCTTGGGTTATAAAAGTCAGTACGTAATCATTCCCTATTTACCTTCTTCAAGTTATTTGTGATCTTATATTTTTGACAAAATCTTTCAGTCTCTCTTTTTATGAGACTATGTTCTTTTAAGACCAACAGACTTTTGGACAAGAACATGATCAAAAGTGTTTTGGAAATCAAAATGCACTATGTCAAAAGGATGAGACATGCCCAAAGATCTCGAGAACATATTACTGGTTTTTTAAAGAAAAGCTTTACTGACTCTGCCTGAGAATGTCACATTTATCCACATCTATTGTTTTTATTCTTTATCACAGCTTCAGTCCATTTGTTTGATAAGAAAATCAGACATTTTTTGTTTGTAGATTTCACAGCCTGCTTATTCCCCACTTAAATTCCCCACTTATTCCCCTGCTTAAAAGACCCCAGGGGTCCTTTAAAAATGGACATTCTGCTTGCCACCTGCTCTTTCTCTGGAATAAACACTAATTTATTCATGAGTTCAGTCAGAGCAGCTAGTAGTTCAGCAGCAACTTTGAGAACTCTTAGGTTAATACCATCTGTTTCTTACAGTGTTTGTTATTATACATTTTATTGATCTGCTCTAAAACCCCTTCTACTGACACTTCACTTTAAGGCATTTTTTCAGACTCATTTCCTGTAAGTAGAGGCAGAAATCTCTCTAAGCTCCCATGTGGACAACACTAATGTAAGCAGTTCTTTCAACCTTTCTGCTATGGCCACAGCATCCTCCAGTGCTTCTTCCATGGCTCAGCCATCTGTCAGCTTTACAGACTTGGGAAGGATGCTTGGTTTTCACGTGTTTTAGGGAGACTGTATTACCAATTTCCATGCCTTTTGCAGATTGCTTCTCAGAATCAGCATTGATATGGGTTATTATGTTTTTAGATTTTGTATATGAGAATTTTTACACATTTTCTGGTTTGCAACTTTGGATACTAATCCTGCTTTTTGAATGATGTCATTTTACTTATAACTGCCTCTTTCCCTCTGTTGTTTAGCCATATTTTTTTTTTGTCATTTAGATTATTTTTATAGGAATAAACATTTATGCTGAGGATGAAATATGGTGCCTTCAAAAGTTCTTGAAGATATTTGACCCTTTTAATTACTCTCCTTCATCCTTTAAAACAGTTTCCTGTTTACCACAGTTTCCATTTTGAAGTTAAATTTTCCTGTAGTATTTTTTTTCACTTCTATGAGGTTGCTGAATCTGAATCTGGGGTTACTGTTCTTCCTTTTCAAGATACTTGCTTCGAGGGACACTCACCAGTGATTTCTAAGAATGTAACTTTTGCATAGTGTTTTACCTTGACAGTTAGCTAACATTCATGAGAAACGAGAGGTCTCATTGCAGATGTGTTTTCAGCCCTTGCAGGTTCTCTTTTCACCCAAAAAATTGTGTATCCAACATTCCCCTCCTGGTCATGAAGTCAAGACAACTCATAATATTCTCCCCATTTAAGCATGAAATTTTAATGGGAAGAATTTCTGTGGTGCAAATTTAGTGACTTTATTTTTTAATGTTAATTTATATTAACCGTGTATGCCAATAATGCAGACTTTCTGTCCCTGTACTTTCCCCAGCATAAAGCTTTGGTCTCTAATTACCTTTTTGATTTTCTAGAGTTCCACTATTTATTGCCCTTCCATGAAGTACCTGAAATTTATGTCATGCCAACTGTGTCACTCATAGCTGTAGCTATTCTCCATAACTCCACTGTTACTTCTCCCAGTGCTGCTGTTATGCACATGAACATTCACCAACAGCTCCAGATAAACATTCTCTAGGTAATTGTCCAGATGGCTCATGAAATTTGTCACTTCTGCACCTGGCAGAAAAGTCATCATGCATAACGTACTTATGTGCAGGGTTTTTTTATAAAACATATCTTTTTTAAAATATAAAATTAGGAAATATAACTTTTTTTTGCTAGATATTCTTGTTACAGAGAGGGTTTATAAGTTGCTTCCTAAGAAGCATGGAACAAAGAGTATTGACTCAAGAACCCCAGCATGAGCATTTACAAAGCTACTTAATTGCCTTCATACAAGTGTTCCTTCAAAGCTATCATTTGCCATGTGTTTATAATAGTTAACAATTGGTAAGCTGTGAATATGTGATTACTTTATATTAATCTAGTGTGCCAGTGGTTTCTTTGCATTAGATTAGATTTATCCAGTCTCTTGCCTTTGACCTGATAGCCACATTGCAGGTCTTTGGGACAGAGTAGGAAGGCTTTCTTTTTATTCTGTAATTCCTGAGTTACTGTTAAAGTCCAGTCATAATCCACAGTTACCAATTCTACACAGGCTGCACCTTCATCCTGCCTGCCTGTGCCAGATGGATGGCCCCTGTTTACAACACAATCAGCACATTCCTGGTCAGAGAGTTGAGTCAGCTGGGAGTTCCTGCAGTAGACAGAGAGTTCCTGTAGTAGGAAGGGTGTATTGTGATTTTACAGACATGCACACACACACATGCCCTTCGCAAGAGTGAACTTACTGTGTGACAAATGCGCAGAACATCATTCCTGCGTAGTACTGAACTTCCATGATGCAGTGCCAAGCCTCCAGCAGGCATTGCTATAAAAGCTAGTGCAATGCAGTCAGAGAGACTGTAGTCAATAAAAAACTTACATTATTATCTGGTATGCAGCCTTAGAATAATAAATTCAAATGCCTTCCAGATCTAAGATATAACATTTATATAGAACTTTATATTCATTCAATGTTCTGATTATTATCAATATTATTACTATGGCGTCTAATAGTTTTATGTACAGTAGCTTGGTCTTTTTTTAGGTAGTTGAATGTATAATTTAACAAGCGACTTAGAACTTACCCCAGGAAGAATCTCAGTTGTTGCATTTGCATTGACAGATCTTCTGAGTGGGATGACAACAACCAGAGGCAAATGCTGTCATGAACAGTGATTTTACAGAGCTTATAGAAACTCACAAACTATTCAATCAGTCCTATAGCATTAGTAAAATCTCTTTCACCAGCAGGAAAAAAATGCACCTTCTCTCATGCATTTGAAGACTATAACACAGAGTTTCAGTCTAAGATTCTTTAAACTTTCATTCCTCTGATTTCTTGCATCTAGCTCTATGCAGCTTTGGCTTGTGTTACTCCTTACCCCATCGTTCTGTGTTCCTGCAGTCCTTGTATGCCTACAACATCTGAGCAGCCCCCTTGCTTCCTTTGTGCTGCTTTTTCTATCACAGAAGATAGGAATTCCCTTTTGCTTTCAGTCACTTGCTGTGAGACAAAGGAATTTTCAGACTTGACTACAGCCTTGCTCCCTCCTATGGCATATACCCACATAAAAGATTAAGGAGAATGACTCATGTCTGGGTAGGTTTATTGCTTTACAGAAACCTATTAATTCTCTTGAAAAAGGTATTGGAAAAGTGGTTGGAAACTCAGTTTTAGAGAAAGATGGTTCATACCATGCCAGGAAGAAAAGGACTCCATGGTGACCCAGCATGCTCTAGAAATAATTTCCTATAAGTTACCCAAAAAGCTTCACTTTCAGCCTGTCCTAAAGCCCCTCTTTCATTTTCTTCTGATGTATCTTTTGGAGTACACACAGTAAGTATATGCAGATGACAGCATTAGAGATGCTTCTGGATCTTTGTTGTACCCTTCAAAGGTACAAATGTAGAATTTACAGACAAAAACAGGCCAAGGTACAATAATGGAGAGGATAATATTGCAAACATATGGTCTCGGTCATTCCTTCATTTGTCTTCAGCTTGATGGAAGAAGGTCTACAACAAGTGAAGGATGGTCCCGCTGTAATGAAGCTGTCAGCAGTAACGGAAGTCGTTTGTGCATGGCCTACCACACTAAATTATTACTGACTGCCCTCGGCACAGCTCTCATCAATCCAAACACACCTGCTGCGCAGGGCAATGTGGACCATGGGGGAAGATGTCATTATTCTCTCAGGGATGCCTCTGCTGGTTCTTCATCATCTCCCATCCCTCCTCTACATAAGTTATCATTGATCAAGTCCTGTTATTTCTTCAGGTATAGAGCCATGGTACATACAGTAACACCATTACTCTTCCCTGCAATTCACAGACACCTCTAAATTATTTCTTGCCCTTCCAAATGAGTTATTGTCCAGCATCTAAGCATCTAAGCTCTTCTTTTTTCCACTTGTGTCCTGAATATCAATGCTGAAAATAAAAAGTAATACTCCACTTAAATCCATACTTCCTAGAATTAAGTCAATCACTGTGTCTTCTCTAAAACAGATCATTGGACCACTTGTAATTAGCTTTCATTAGTGGTGGTTCATGTACAAATTTTCTGCAGAGTGGGCCCTGAACAAAAAACACATCCAAATGTTACCAGTCTGAATGCATGGGCAACATTCCATGTCAGAAAATAAGAGTGGTCACGTGGGTATCAGAAAAATAAATTTCATAAACTTATCCCTTGGCTATAAATGTCAGGAAAAATCACTGACAGAGAGAAGCATTTGTTCAAAATTAATTCTGTGGAATTAATTTTTCTGTACAGGAGAGAAGGATGGTATTTTGTTTACATAATCAGCACTCTCTAATTATATTCTTTCTGATGAATTCATCACACCTTGCCATTTATTTTACATCACTTGTACTGTATCAGTCTCAAAATTAAACCAACACTGAAATGTTTACCCCTAAATCTGTCTCTCATGGATTTGTCTCGTCCCAGGATTTTCTTCTGTTAAGCTATAAATGGTATAAATTCTGTTGCAAAGCATAGTGAGAAGATTCGCATTTCTAGTGTTTGCTAAGTAAACTTATGTTCAGTGCTGTTGGAACATCAGCTATCATTTTAACTCTGTATATAAGGACTGGCCACTCCATATCATCTCCAAACTGTCTATCCCTCAACCTGTGCTCCCATCCTCAGGTTCTGTACATATGCTACATCCTGCCTGTGAGCCATACAAGGTTCTGGATTAGGACAATAGCAAATGGATGCTATGTCTGTGAAATCCCCGTTTCTTACTTACGTAAATTCCACACCTTTCTACGCATTTGTTCAGAGCTGCATTCAATGGATAACCCCCCATTTGTCAAAAGGTAGGCACATCAGTGTAAGTTTTGCAGCAAAGTTGCACTTTCTGGTTCTGATGAAAACTTGAAGAGAACATTCCATAAGACATCCTGAAAAGCTGCCCTTTAACAGGAATCAGAACAGATCAGAACAGCAGTGAGGTAATTTTTGTTGCTCATCTTAAAACCAGTCATAAGTCAATGACTTTTTTAAGATACTGTGCAGAGCATGGAGTACCCAGATCTGTTTTAAATAAAAACCACATCTTATATCTGTATCTTATTTGTATATGCAAAATAAGCACTGTCTTCTTTATGAAAGTGATTCACTCTCAACATTTCGAGTGATGACAACACAGTTTTACAATATCCATCACTTCTAACTTGCTGCATCATTAGTTCTGTATCTTTAAAATTGCTTTGTTACATATATTGAATATGCTTTTAGCACTAAAAGTTATTAGCATCCTAAAAAAACTAACACTTTTCATTTGCAAATGTAAACCTGGCTCTATCATAAAAAGCAATGAAAGGAATATATCAGAGAGAAATATGGGAAACTGCCAGGTTAATAATTTGGAATATTGGGATGACAATGTGTCTGGAAAAATGTATTTGGTTACTTACAAGAAGTCAGTCTTTTGTCTATTAATATTTTTAACTATTTGGCCTTCAGATTTATACTCAGGTATTAGTCATTATACACAACATCTACATTTACAGTTATGAACCAGGTTGGATGCTGAAATGGCATAAGAAGAAAGTGGAAAAACAAAAGAAAGATATAAAAAAGTGTGCAATAGATTGTGGTCTGTGATTGTGTGTGTTTATGAGAGGATGTGTGTATATATTAACATATGTACATCAAAATGAAATTACTGTGTGCACAATTTTAAGAATTTTATCAAAGTTTCAAGGGTAAGAATTGACAATTAGGAAATTACAGGACTAAGGGAGTTCCTGCAAAGCCAGTTTAGCCTCTGGTATATATGCATCATGATATATCTCTTAGTTCCATGATCACTTGTTTTTATTTACAAATAACTATTGTCTCAATCAGTGTTCAGAATTCACAGGATGTACTTAATGAACAGCTCTTTAATATTTGATGTTCTTCTTATTGTTCAGTGTGTGCTCTTAGTTCTTATTTACTGCATTACATTCAAACCCTGCTCTGAATACACAACTGTTCATTTCCTCGTGGACTTTTCTGTGGTGCTGATGACTAATATCTAAGTGCTTTGCAAACATTAATGAATTTATCTTCTCGAACCCAGGTGACGTGAAGGCTGTCATTATCCTCTTACTGTAGACCTAAAACTGAGCCACAGAGGAGTTGAAGTCAAACACAGCCACTAACACCAAGCACACTGAGATATGTAGCACCTCAGTTTTCAGAGTATTTAGCAGTCGATCTGATTTTGTATGCTGAGAGCACATCCCTGATTGACTGCAGCTATAGTTGTGAGGATTTTACACTCCTGCCAATCAGGAAAAAAGTCTCATGCTGGGCACCCTGGGAACAAGGAACAAACTGTTAATGACCCCATCTGAAAACCCCACTTGGATTTGAAGTCACTTGCTAAGCAACAGAGCAGAATTCATCAGAAAAAATGAGGATAAGACCTAATTCTTGAGTTCAGCATGTGTCTGTTTTAACTGTGAGAATTGTTCTTGAAATTCCTGCCTCATAAAACAAGCAACTTCTAAAAATGCACAACAAAAGAAGGAAAACCCCATGCAAGTTACTGGCTCTACACAATAAGGATTTCCCATACTTTATTCTTCAAAAAGAGTAGATGTGTTTTATCTTCAGTCACAGTTTAAATGGCAGACATCTGGAAGTCAGTTTAAGACAGGCCCAGTCAAGTCTTTTGACCTGATGTAGTCTAGTTAGAAAATCCTTATTGTGGAGGGAAAGACAGGTGTATCATCCTGGACAATAGAAGCTGACTGGAGTCACATATCTCATGAGTAGTTACAGATATGTTTCGTTTTCTGTCCCTTTTCATCTGTGACCTCTGAAACACATCCTTGTCTAATGTAAGAGATGGAAATGTGCAAAGAGTCTCTGCCAAGTAGCATCACCACTTTTATCATAGAATCAAAAAGTAATTGAGGTTAGAAGGGTTATCAACCTTTGCCATTTTAAGAATGTCCTTAACTACTAGCAATTTAGAACCTTGCTACTCCACTAATTTCTGATTCCATTCAGGACATATTCTCTGGCCTGCTCATTACTGAATGAATGAGCAGTATTATCTGTCCATTATCTATCTGAATACCTTAAATGTCTAGATTACCTATCTAAAGACAGGCCCACATAAAGAACCTGCACCTATAGCTTTATTGCTCAACACAGAGCACTGGTAAACATCCAGAGTCAGTGTGAATTATCAGTAAATAATATGGACAGCTTTTTTAGGGCTCGTGATAATGTTAAGTATGGTTAAATATAAAACATTACATAAAACTAGAATAAGTCTTAGTAAAGCTTCCAGATGACAAAGGGGGGTTTCAGTGCTACTAATACAAATCTAATCAAGAACAGTCAACTGAACAAAGCAGCCTCAGAGGACATTTTCCAAATTACTATTTTAATGTCATTTAGTAGATTAACAACAAAGGGCACCATGCTTAGTTTTGGAAGGGAAGATATAAGCAATTTCTAACACTACATTGATTGCAATTCTTTATGCCAGTGCAAGGAGTAGTAAGACTGAGCATCTGAATTATTATAAACAATATACAAGATAAATTGATCTATTTCTTTATTTATCTTGATCATAATAATACTGGTCAGTAATTTTTACTGAAGAACAGAACACAGTAAACATTGTGAACACACCCTGGAAAAGCTGAGGTAGGGCAGCCTAATGAAATAGAGCAGAGACTGAATGATCCTGCCAATAAAATTACCTAAGATGTCAACTGTAGTCTTAAACCTGGGTTTCTTTTAGTTTTTTTCTCTTGCTCTTTCTTCTCCAATTTTGCCATACTCCATCTACTCTTGCTTTCTTTTAGTGTTAAAAAAATACTGCTTATTTAGAAAATACCCAAGGCAAATACTTCAGTGAAAACTCCTGTTGTTTCAGTGACAAGATAAGGTAGTTTCTAGCCTTAGACAGCAACACAAATGAGTATATAGGTATTTAATGATCATCCTACAGAACCAAAGAGTTCATTATGGACCAGAATGACTTTCTGTATCTCTTATGTCCACTGGATGCATATGCTTTGGGAACAAAGGTATTGCAGTGCTCTGAGTTTGTTTTCCCCATGCCTTTTTTGCTCCTTTTATCCTCTTCCTTTCTGTGTAGTGTATTTGTTTCTCCTAAATATTTTCTCCCAAATTTCACTGCTTTTCTAGTTTTCACATTTATTCTTCTTTCTTTTCCAGGTTCTTTCTCACCTTCATATTTTTCTTTTCTTTCTTTCTGTTCTATCTCTTCTTTTAAAACATTTTTTCTCCGTGCTCAGTTCTACCCTCCTGTAACCTCAGTCTCTTAAGTCCCCATTCCCATATCTTTTACAGTATAACCTTCTTTCAAAGTATGTTCCATCCTTTCTCTTGTATTGTTTCCTGTCCTTCTTCTCTGTGACCCTACTGACCAGTGGCCACAGAAACAGCTAAATGCCAAGTATTCACTATACCTTCCATTCCTAAGTGATCCAGATTCTCTTTATGAGTATTATCTGCATTACAAAAGAAATTAGAAACCCTAAGTGATCCCAAAGGCCTTGAGGGCTAGGAATAGTACATTTAGGATAGTACATCTAGGAACAGTACATTAAGAAACAGTGTTCATGCAAAACAACTTTCAATCAAGTAAACAAGACCTGCAACAAGAGAGGGATTTTAGAGAGTTTAAATGTAAGTGATTTGAAAATTATTTTTGGAAACCTAAGGAAGAACTCTGCCAAATTTTGACTGGACCCAAATGTCCTACCCCTTGATCCCAATACCCTGAATATAAGGCCATATCTGTCAGTCTATCATGATTTGCCCTGTCTACTTCTCCTTCAGTTTGGATTCTAGCCTTTCTAATGGCCTCTGATTGTTACTGTTACAAGGAAGAACAGGATTTGTCTTTCTGTTTTCATATATGAATCTCTATTCTTTAAAGGGCAAGGATCAAGAAGTCCCCAAGAAGAAGCCTGCACATAGCTCAAAGAAATAAAGTGTTTTCCTGTGTTTGCTTGTTAATTGAAACCTAAAAGCAAGGAGAATAAAAGAAGAGCATGTGTAGTTCATGGTTAAGAATTTACAGCTAACCAAGACAATCTCAGCAAAGCTCAGAGAATGAGTTCTCTCCCTGGGAATGCCTGACCTTTCAGGTCAAACATTCTTTCTAGTCCTTCCTTTGACAGCAGATGAATATGAACTTTACTGCAGAGACAGTAAAGTTCCATGCAAGTAACTGCTGACTAGAGAGAATGGCAATTTGTGATGAGGAATGAAAGACACTTCTCCTGTGCTTACACGGAAACCGTCGATATATTTTTCTTCTATCATCAAATGGCAACAAAGCTGTTTCTCTAGCCACCAATTTTTCAACACAACTTCACTGGTACAAAGATAAAATGAAACAAACATAAAATGAATCAGATATGCGTGCAACCATCTTTAAGACCTAATAATTAATCATTTCTAAACTGCTTTAGAGCTCATCCCTTGTCAACTGTAATAGTCATTATTTAAGGATACAATTGCAACATCAATACAAATTGAGCTTTCAATTGCTCAAGTATATCTTAAAGAATGTGGTAGAGTTAATCATTTCAAAAAGAAAAAAAAAAAGATTCATTTTAACATAGTTTTATATTAGCAGAAAACAAAGAACAGCTCACAGACTATAAGCATCCCTTCTCAAGCAGCTATACCCATTCAAATTAAAGGTCCACACCTTTGCTTTGGGTGCAAATTGCCAAAACTTTCCTTATTTGATATAATTGTGTCCTGCAGTGTTCTAATGTCACCTGTACCATAGCTTTAAATTTTCACGTGATCCTACCTGCAGGGGCAGCCACTGTTCTGTGAGACATTTAATGTAACAGTTTAGCCTGCATTCAAATATTCCCTGCGGTTTCAGCTCCAGAGGTGTAAGACACTACTAAACCTCATCTAGTTTGGTACCACACCTCTGTTGTGGGTTGCCTACTCCACAGCAAGGCCAGTAGAAGGGAAGGAACCTTTGCTAGTGATCCTCATCTACAGCAGCACAAGGAAAACATTTTAGCTGAAAATACCAGTGAAGGCTGTCTTTGCTGTGCCAGCTGACTTTGCACTGGAACAGAAGAATAACAATAAGTGGCTGGGAGCCTGTAACAGCTCTCATTATGCACTGAGCTGTGCAGAGCAGATGATCGCAGAGGGAAGAGATATATGCTGACTTCCTGTTTCTCTTCAGGATTTCATTGTTCCCATGACTAAAATGAGATCTTGTTCAGAACGAAAGCATCAATGTGCTTTCCATGAAAGAAAAATATAACGCATACATGACCTTGAATTTGTGTATGTACAGACTGTGGCTTGTACTTTAGAAATCGCTTTCTAAAGTTTGTTGAATGCATTGCTACCTTGGGCAAAATGTCAATTAGTCTTTTATATTTTTGAAATGCTTTTGTGAGCGCTTTTTGTAACCCCAAATAATAGAGCTGCTTCTAAAAGACAGTAGCAACCTTGACAGGTTTCCAAGATGTCAGCCTGCCCTGTATAGGAATGCAAGCTAACATAGAGTCTGTGTCAAACTGGTCAGTGCCACCTGCACCCAGTGCTAAGAAAATGATTAAAAATTAGAAAATGCATAGCTTAACAGTTGTGTCTTGTTTTCTCTTATTCCCTTTCCTGCCCTACCTTAACACAGTTTAGTCTGCAAAAACTCTTCACTGAAATCACATTGTGAGAGGTTTTGATAAGAAATCACTGTGTTAAGACATCTCTCCAAGAAGGATCTGAGGGAAATGTACAAAAGTTTTGCATTAACGCATGTGAATTCAGTAATGTATCGAGTTGCCTTTCTCCTAGAATGTGGAAATTCAAACAATGCAGACATGGTTGATGTGACTGGAGCTCACAAATTGTAGCTAAGCTCCCAAAGCCTTGGAAGCTTTCCTTTTCTACTAGGTGTTTGGGATTTCTTCTGGGACAGAGAGGAGTTTCTTTGCCCCTCTCAGTTTTCTTCATCAAACTTGAAGTGCTGACTTCTGGATATTGCTGTTGAAAGGTGTAAGTACTGTGATAAAAATTCCAGTTATTAATTTCGCTGTTTGCAAATTATTTCTACATTGAAGGATAGATAGTTCACAGAAAGATGAATTTTTGTATATTAGTACCAAAGGTCTGTAAGTACCTAGAAGAAATTATTTTAATAAGATTTTCTCTCTCTACTGTGCTCAGCTGAAGAGAAAATGTGACTGAGAAATCCATTGTCTGGCCCCTTCTCAAGACTATCCAACACAATCACCTGGTTCCATACTTTCCAAGTGCATTTTCTGCAGGGTCAGATTTGGCACCGGATTTTCCTAAGCAGCTCCACATTTGCCACTGCCCATGAAATCAGTATCTGTAGTGTCTTGGAAAAGGTGCCCAAGATTAGAGAATCGTTTAAAAAGTCAGAAAATTACTTAATTTCTTGAGAGATGGAAAAGGAAAGTAAGCATAATGACACTGCCGCGGCGCTCCAGGCCGCCCGGTGAGCCTGGTAGGCGACATTGCTCCTGTCCTCCCACATGGACACTCTAGTCATATCGGAG
Source organism: Aleadryas rufinucha (assembly GCA_013397815.1). Classification (NCBI taxonomy): domain Eukaryota; kingdom Metazoa; phylum Chordata; class Aves; order Passeriformes; genus Aleadryas; species Aleadryas rufinucha. The sequence goes on along the minus strand of VZTH01013935.1, from coordinate 194,486 downwards.
GGGTGAAGCAAAAGCATGCCCAGATGGTCGCTCTAGGGATGCCAAAGCTATCCAAAAGAGCTTAGTCCAGCGAGCTCTAATGGACTGGCAGAGTCAAGCCAATGGAATGCAGCAGCGGAGGCAAAGGACGAAGGAGACGGACTCGTATGTTGCTGTAATCCATGTCTTTATTCCCTGCCTGGTGCAGGGGAGCAGGGAGGCATGAAAGGGAAGCAACCTAAAGCCGACCCCAATAGAATGGCCTCAGCCCCCGGACGTGACCGGGGAACTGGAATCCACTGAGCCTCGCCAGGACATGACCTGCACAAGGAACTCAGGGAGCCATTCTGCCCCCAGGCAAAACCCGGGAATCCAGTCTTATGGAAAGGCTCAGGAGTGGCGATGGAATGGCGCCGACTGGCAGTTGCAGGGGGAAGTTATACAGGGGGAGGAGAATGGGAGGTACAACAATACAACCAATAAGGAAAAGACATACAATGACAAGTAACCAATCATAACATACAAGAGGAGGAACTTATTTGAACAAACCAATGGGGAACACAACAGAACAGAACTTTCTAGACATTAAATGAATAGTCAATGAACTTATCATTAAACATAAGTTAACTTAACCAATAAGAGACTCAAAGGCTAAGAGGGTTCTGGAAACAGGGAGGAGATGAGCCTTGGAGTGACACCCAGTGGGTGGTGAGGGAAAACCCTTGTCTCCTCCTGGGATCCGCCCTCAGAGGCAGATCCCAAGGCTAAGAAGTCCACCCACTAGATGTCTCCCCTGATGTACAGCCCAAAATGGGCTGGCGCACTGCAGCATGACACAAACACTTCTCAGTTTATTCTGAGATGCACAGCTTATATCTTAATAAAAGAACCATGAGCATTTCAGATGAAGTGTAATAGTGAAATTCATTAACAGTTCCTCTTTAGGGCCTAGTTTCCTACATTGTTGCATTAGCAAATTCGCTTCAGGTGCAAAGAATCCGTGTTTTTTCTCATGGAAATTTTGTTGTGACTGGATAATTCTCAAATGACAGGACAAATAACTCTGGGTACAGATGACACAGTGCAGTCTATTAAGGCCAGTTACTTCCTTCATCTAGCATAAATAATTTCATTTGGCATTTATCACACAGACATTGTGTTTCTGGATCCAAATGGTCCTGAGATGCAGACTCATAGTGTTGATGTTATTTTTGTATCTTGAGAATTTTTTTCAGAGTGCCTACTCAATGGAAGTAGAGATATCTAGGGATAATGCTATCTGAAATGTTAAATAAAGAGTTTATTCTTCCTATGTGTATGCAGAAAAAAAAATGTGCTCATTACATTTGTTTAAGTTGTGTCTAACTTATAATTGAGGAAACACCCACAAAACTAAGAGCATAGGATGCGATTCTGTCTTGCATCTGGCCCCACATACCATGCTCATGGTTTATGAAGCCACAAATGAAACTCAAAAGATCATTTCCCAGGTAGAAAATTTACTTCGGGAAGAACAGGGCTTAAGCTGCCTCCTTTGTAATTTTGCAGAAGAATCAGGATCAAAGGTGGGAGCAGTTGGCTTTGCATGCAGACCTGCAAGAGAGATTGCAGTTTTACGGTGGCACATCAGTATTCTTCCCTACACATTACATCTCCTGATGTCATGTCCAGCCTTCAATAGCGTGGCTTTCATGTCACTCCTCATAAGAATAGAAATGTAAAACTATCTGGCCAAAATCCAACACACACAATAACTTTTTATTGAGTAACCTGCACTGGACTTTCAGCATTTTTCATCATTATTTGTCTAAAAGACTGAGTATCTTTGAATGGTGTTGAAGTTGCTGTCATATTCAACACTAGAGGTGGCAACTTTGTCGTTTAAAAAAGCAATTTCACTGAGCTAAGTAGTGAAGTACTAAAACCACCCAAGGGCTTCAATGGAATCAGCACAAAACCAGTGTAAAGCTGAAAAGTAGAGTAATTTATAAAGGCAGAGCAATTATCAGAGACAGGATTCCATCAAGGGCATAGCAGCACAACAACTTGATCTGTATGGTGCATTGCAAGACTAACCTTAATGACCACAAAAGGTTGGGACCTTTGTTCTATATTTCTGGAAATGTGGAACTCTGGCAGAGCAGCAGCTGCTTGGTGCCGCAACACTTAGTTAAGATAGATCACAGTGATTCCTGTGATACAAAGACATTGGAAAGATAGAGAGAAACCATGCACACAAAATAGCTTATGCAAATTGCCTCTGGTGATGCTTCAAAATGCAGCCTAGGTGGATTAATCAGTGTTAAAAGAAATAGCCAGAAAATAAAAAATGCTGTGATGTGTCTAGACCTGTCTTCAGGGAAAGAATGATTTGGTCCTGAGCCATATCTCTTGATTTGTTTATGGAGTTACAGGATCAGCTATCATTAAGCACTGTTAAAAGATGAAAAGCTCAGTTTGGAAGCTGGGAGCTTGGATCTGGAAGGATGAGTAGTGGCAGGTTGCTGGATTTCTGGAGCCAGTTTTCAACAGCATCTGGAATATGTCATTAAATTTATCCCATGTAGACAGCTGTTTGCATCAACCTAATAGTGATGACTATATCCCTGTGGTTTTGAACACCTGACAGAAATATGCTTGCATTAAGTATTAACTGATAGTGATGAGGACTTAATATTCATGTGATAAGACTACTGGAAGATGATGTCCTTTACCCTACTCCTGTTGGTGCCATATGTTTCATGTAACATTTTGATTAATCGATATGTACGAAACAGCAGCTCTGACATGACTGTAATTAAAACAGCAATATGTGAGAGATTCTCATTTGGCACAAGTGGGTAGCATTCTGCTGACTTCAAAAAAGTCATCCCCTATTCATACCAGAGCAGCATTCAATCTCACAGTGAGATTGGAGTAAAAAGCCAGAAGAGGTTCAGTCAGCCTACTATGTCTCAATCCAGAGGCCACCTGTGAAATAGTAACAAAATCCTGAGAGCACAAATATATGGCATCCCTGGATGGTGTTATATGCTCAGCCAGTGGGCGTATGATCCTGCCATCAGCTAAGTAAAGCATATTTGCTACCCAGTTGATATTCCTATTTTTTCAATAGCTGTATTTGGTGGAAACAAATATATCCAAATTAAAGTCGTTATATTATAACTGTGTTACCAGTGTATGTAATAATTCCAGTGCATAAACATTGACTTTGTTTTTATGCTTGAAGAAAAGGTAGCTCAGGCCATGGGGAAAATACTGTAAGCCTTTCATCTCATAGTTATGTTACTAGAGCAGCACTGAGATATGTCAGTTCTTGCAATTTGATAAATGATTTAGAGACTGCAGAAAATCAGTGCTCAGCCAGTAATCTTGTCAAGTGAAAAGCAGGTTTTCTTGAACCTTCTTATGTTTGATCAGTGTGCCAGCACCCCAGAGATGATGAGACCCTTGTGGCTGATCAGTCTGTCAGTGTCCCATTATGGGGACTCCGCTGGGCAGTTCACTGTATTGGAGGGCAATTCGACTGACTTGCTCAGAGACACGCGCCGACAGCGCATCAGAGATGAATCCTTTATTGCAATTTAGGAAGAGAGGCCCCCTTCCTGGATCTCCCCACTCCTAGGTAAGTATGTTATCCACTGCCAGGAACTGCTAGCACCCCTAAAGGATGGAATAACACACTTAATAAATACACTGACAATACAAAATTGTGCTATCTTGAGATAATCATCTAGTGTACACAGCGTAAGGTTCTCTACAAATAGGCATCTCTATGGTGGAGAATACAGATTCAGCCTGTTGACTGATTCCTGAAGTTATCATGAGTCTTCCCTAATTTCTCCCCATCCTTACCTCACTTTTATACTATTTCTTTACAGTTGTGTAGGGCTTGAGTGACTCTAGTCATACACACCTTTGTTACTTACTCGTGTAAAATTCTCTGGTTTCCCTTTTCTAGTCAATAAAATACAGAATGCAAGCTCAGTGAGGGGCAGTAGTACCTTGGAGACAGGTAACTTTGGCTTTAATTCCAGGGATTCAGGTGTGCACTGGTATTACAATGAGAATACAATGAAATGAGTTAATCCAAGGACAGTAATTTTGCCACAGCTGCTGGTTCAACAAGACATGTCCCACGTCCCTTGGCTGACAGCCACTATGCGATTTATCAGCTACATGGTACCATCAAGTTCCCATCCCTGGAAAGATTGCAACAGAGCCTGGCCATGGTGTCTCCATTCCACTCTACCCTCCATTTCATTCTTCTTAGCATGTGCTTAAGGTTGCGGGCTGTGTGTGGAGGGGAATCATTGTTGAAAAGATTTTCTGCTTGCCAACCACATTCTGTCCTGGAAGAAGCAGTTGCATTTTGCTGTAATTTCTGTGCTCTTATAACTTTTGTTAGAATGTGAATTTAACTTCTCAGTTTTCTCTGATTTTACCCCCAATCATCTTCCCACAGATCTCATTGCATTTCTACAAATCTATAGATGACATTAGAAAAATCTGTATTAAATAGGTCTCTAACAGGTAGCCTTGCAAGGAATGAGATCTGATGCAAAAGTTAAACTCTTATGTCACCTTGAGGTCTTGGAGTAAATTGGTCATGACCTGATTTGGAGTAAGTCTACAGTGTCATATACATTTGTGCTCCACTGGGAAACCAGCTTGAGACAAGCCAGATGACAATGACTAAAGCAGTTTGTAGGGGTGATAATTTATTGATCATATGTCTTAAGAAGTAGAAAGGGCTGTTATAAAGTTGTAACTATTCCAGATAGAGGCAAAATCTTTAAGTGGCTAAGCTTAAACAAAACGTTTGGGAATACTGAATTGAGATTGCATGCTAAAATATTTTCTCTCTGTCTATAATGATAAAGATGAAGATCTAGATCTGGACCTAGATAGATACAGTTAGGATAAACTGAACTGGAATATCTTGTTCAGTTTGTGTTCAGACACATCTGCATCTGCATCCTCACTTAAAGTTAATAAAGCCACTCCAGAAAAATCTGCCAACTTGTGGCTTGTGGTCCTTTGACTTGGCTTTGTTGCATACTGTTCAACGAGCTGCATTTGCAGAAAATCCATTCAATTTCTCTTCAAGACTTTGCTCATTTGTTGTTGTTGTTATACAACCCTAGCTTTGTCCACTTTTATGATTTGGTTACGCATCAAGGTCATAACAGTAAATTTACACCATGGTAAGCTTCATTTCCTGCTTTCTTGTTGTCAAGTAAAAGAAGGACATCACAGAAGGAAATGAAACGTGGGTGAAAGCAGAATCTCATTCTTCATTACGTGAAAGCAGAATCTCATTCTTCATTACAGTGTTACAAAGATGTTATTTTTCATTATTATTTTCTCTATGCAACACTTTCAAATGGAAGCAGTTCTGCTTGATAGCTACAGTGAAGAGATTCAATATGGCAGCTTGAAAAAGAAATCTCTGTCATACACCCTCATAACAAATTTGTTTGCTTTTTATTTTTCACTGGTTTTCTTTGATGTAAAGCAAAATTATTTAGACTGAAAGTGCCAGTTACTTTTTGCATTGAAAATTAAACTCAGAAAATGCAGAGTAGGTCCTGTCAAGAAAGATCAGGTTTTAAAATTATTCCAGACAAGTTTGCAGAGGTATGAAAATCTCTCTTCTGTAAAATTGTTAGATTATGTGTTATATTTTGACTGCAAAATGTTGAAGCTCTTTATATGTTGTCCCCTGCCTATATGCAGGGACATTTAGAAGGACGTTACACGGTTTTTCTGAGTTCATTGTTTATCCTTGGATGAATCTGATTTGAGGAAATTGTCTGAAAGTAAAATCTAGCCATCCCTGACCTTCCATAGAAGTGTGTCTTTGTTCTAAAATAAAATCCTAATTAAACAGGACTTGTTACAAAAGCACAGCTTGTAGTA